>JAVJGH010000044.1:15246926-15270232 GCA_035590175.1 Aviceda leuphotes | reverse complement strand
GTTGACATTTACCCCAGCTAGATAATCGAGGAATAACATTTGCGTTACAGTTTAACATGACCTCTGCCTCTACAGCTCTTTTTAGATTACCGTCCCCCCCCCAAAATGGTTGCTGACACCATAGTGAGGCAGGAGGTAGGAAAAAAAAAAAAGAGAAAAGAGAAGCTTATTATTGCGGTGGCACAGTCAATGTCATGAGAAGCTGCTCTGCCCTTTTCAGTTGTGGGTGAGCAACTATTAAGGAAAAGGTATTAAAAGGAGGAACAACTGTGATGCGAGGGACACGCAGGTTAAGCTCAAAGCAAAGGTTAATGGATTGACTGTTACCTGTGTATGAGGCTTAATGTTGGTCTATACACAAGAGAATTGCTTCTAGGTTGTATTTTTTTTCATGAAACTAAATTCAAGGGCTAATTTATTCCCGCATAAAAGAGTGAGATGCTGCTGCTGTTGTTGTTTTCATACACAAGGACACGTTTTCGATTCAAAATGTTTGCTGTTTATTTCCAGCACGGTGTGCTATAAAGTGATAATTCTTGTGAAAGGAAGAGCAGAAAATGACATTTTTTGGCTGAAGATACTCACTGAAATCTTAAATGGAAGAATTTTAATATCGGTCAAGGAAACTAGACAAAGTTTAGAGTAATAGTTTAATAGTTATATCACCTTTTAAATGCAGAAATAGTGCACCTCAAATAGAAACAAAAAGAGTGAGATTTTCTGAACAGCAGAAGAGAAAAATGATTCAATATTTCCTCCAGCTCTCTGTTTTTCATATTTCAAATTCCTTTCCGTATTATTTATAAAATAGATGTTATATCTCAGTGGCTGCAAATCCTTAGAGAGCAGATCAGCCTATAACTGGTCTATAAAGAGTTAACATAAAGTGGGAAAGGAGTTCCTCATTTGTAAATTACTCAGTCAAGCTAATGTCTATACAGTAAAAGCAGATTACCTCTACCAATTCCAGGAGAAAACCAAAACAGGCTGATATATTCAAAGTTATTTTTTTCATTTATACCATCCTGAACTTGCGAAAATATTTGGTATTTACAGTGTTTGCATTACTGCCAGCAATACAGGCAAAATATTATGGAATAGAACTAGAGCATTGCCTTCTCCCTTTGAGTGAATTTAAGTAAACTCTTCTTGTCCATAGAAGAAACAGTGACAGAAGACAAATGCATTTAAAATGAAAGGAAAACAACTAATATCAGGTTTAGGCCATCTGTGGATTTTGAACTTTGTAGAGGCTGTTTCATCATGATCAATTTCATTATCTAGACTTTTTCTTAAACGCCACCTTCCACTTGATTAAATCATGTTTTCAGGGAAAAACTAAACAAATAATATCAGCATGAAAACTAGAAGCGTAGCAAGAGGCAAATCAGCCAAATATTCAGAAACCGTCACCTAAACTTATATCCTCTTCTTGCTTGCTTGCAATTTTGGGAAGGAGGATCACCAAAAGTAATATATAACAGAATTCTGAATCATAATTACTGATTACAAATAGTAATCAGCAATATATTAGTATATTGGAATATCAGCTTTCAAACTGACATTTAAAAAATGGCTTATTAACGCCTTCCTTAAAATATGACCTGTCATTCTGCTTCCTTGCCAATGTTGAATCATTCCCTGCCATTAGTTTTGGGGTATTTTGCCTGATTTTATTTTAAATTTCTCAAGTGACTTCTAGCATTTCTCCTGGGAGACTATTCTGAAGCTTAATATATTCTACTGTCCAGAACTTCTTTCCCAATACTCATTCTTATACCCTGTCTGTTATTTCAAATGATTTTTCAGCACAAAGACTGGGTTATATCCTCACACATTTATGCCAGCTGCAGCTGGTAAGATTGTGTTATGAGCAATTGTTCCCACCAGAACATCCTTATTTATACCCAACATGAGTCTCAATTATCACTTCTTCAGACTACTTTTTATTATTTATAAACATATTTATTTCTTAAATATTTGCTTATTAAGCACAGGAAACCACCATATATTCTCAGACAATACTCACAGTGAAATTAATGACTGAACTCTTCTTTTTTTAATTCAAGTCCATGGCGTTTGACCCAGACAAAGATTGTGGGATGACACTCAAAGAATGCAATATAAAAAGCTGTGTAACTATTTCCGTACTGTGAGAGGATAATGTGATATACTTAAAAAAAAAAAAAAAAGAATGCCTCAATGCTCAAATTTTTTTTGTATTTTTGGAACTTGTTTATGCAATCTGTGACTCTTCCTGTGGCCTTCAGGACTCCAGTGAAGGGACTCTTTCCAAGGGGATCTTTTGGTCACAGAGCAGCATGGTTTTGGATGCTCCAAATGTCAAATGAAATTTTGAAGATGAAATTTTTTTGCTGAAAAGCAGCACTTCATACGGGCACACGACCTGCCTGACGATGCTGATGTCAGCACCAGGCATGGCAGGGATGTTTCTGTACAGGTGAAATACATGGCTGATGGGTCATTCCCAATAGTCTCCGCCAAGTAGATGCAATTCCTTCCCTCTAACAAAGGAAGAGAGCGTGAGGAGAAGGGGAGACTCTTTTCCAAAGCGTTTCTTTGTGGGATAAAACTCATGACTGCAATTCCCACCGAGGACAACTCCAGATGCCATTCCTATGCACACAGACAAGTTGCACCCGTCCTGCAAAACCCAGAAATGCCATGTCGTTCCGAGACGGTCCGTAGCACTTTAGCACAGCCGTGCCTGCAAACAGTGACAGAGTACGGTACCCCAAAGGCAGGCTCAGAAAAATGTTGAGCTGGTCGATGCTACGACAAGCGTGACCCTGCACCAGGATGCCCCTCCAGTCACTTCTGGTGTGGGTACGGGAGCCGTGGTTGATCTCTGGGGAATCCGGACCGTGACGTGGCTTGCAAACCCCAGAGAGGAAAAGTAGAGAAAAAACCTGGTGGGAAACTGCAGGCAGCTCTCCCGTGCTCCTGTGCCAGCAAACCCACCCCGTCGCTCCCCGGCGGGGTTTGTTTGAAGTCGGATAGGGTGCCGGGGTGGGGAGGGTGGGTGGAGGTGGGGCGAGCACGGCGAGCCGGCCGTGTCGGTGATACCTGGTGGTTCACCTTCTGCAGGCGGAGCTCCGCAGCAAAGAGGGTGCTTGAACAGCACCAGGCAATGATGAGAAAACTTTACCCTGGTCTTGCTGGCAGAAGCTCGTTATACTCAAACCGTCCCGTGAAACGCTCCTTGTGTTTCATCCCTTAACGGGTCAAGCTCTTCACAGCAGTAACACCACACCGAACTTCGTAGCTCTTAGAAAAACCAAGTCCCATGTTAAACCAGCGGCTCGAGAAAGGATTTGTGTTAAAAGTGGGAAATGTGGCCTTCCCACCTTCCCCTGAGCAACCCTGGGAGCTGAAGCCCATGCACGGGCAAGGCGTGAGGGTGAGACCTCCGTTCCCGCGCGTGGAATCTGGACACTCCTCCTCGAAGTCTCCCCAGGCATCCCTCCTGCACGGCAACACCTCGCGCTACCACATCCTGAGCGGGTGCCGAAACCGCAAGGACAGCAAAGGCTTAAATGCTAAAAGAATATAAAATACGCGCAAGCTATAAAATATTTCGAATTACGTTTGCTTATAAGTTGCTTCATTCACTTAACATTTCTTTTCGTCTCCGAATTTACTTTATTTATTTGTGAGCAGAATTAATTTAAAAACGATAAACGGGGAAAAAAGTGGAGCTAGCTGCTAAGAAACCAAAAGGAAAATATACTGGGAAATTTGCTACTTAGCTGACCGATATTTGTATTTGAATTGCTGCCACACAGAATGATGATGAAAATAATCTTTTTTTCCCTTCTGTGTGCAGGTGAATATTGTAATGGCTGGTTTAGGCTTTAGTTTAACAGCGCATGGAGTCTGTATCTTTCAGCTGGATACATTTATTTCAAGGTACTTAGAAGCTGACTTTTATGAGATTATTTAGGCAGTGATTATTTTTGTTGAGAAATGTGTCCTTTATCCCTCTCATTCATCCACTGCTAAGATATTTCTGTTTGTCAGAATGCCTCCATTTCTGATAAATGACTGAAGACTGACTGCTACACTTTATTAAAAAGTAATAACAATTTTTGTACGCACCCTTCACATTGTAAGGGGGGGACCATGAATCAAAGGACACTGCCTGTCTGGGCCTGATAAATGCATCGTTTACCAGCTGAGGAGTTATTTAGGACTGGCTATTAATTTAAATCACATTTATCTTCCCTGAATGGGGGGAGGTTGCTGTGATAGTACTGCGAATGACCAATAGTGCAGCTAAGTGCACATTATTTATTACTACCGCCTGCAAAGCACTGCACAATATGTTAAAAAAAACCAGTGCCAATTACCATGGTTAATCTAGCCAGGGCAGTAACAAATTTCTTCCTAACACAAGCCAATTTCTACACTTGTACTTTTTAGTTTCTAGAAAGTCAGTGTTTGCTCAAAATTTCGATCATTAAAACCAGGTTATTTATCCTCTCCTAAAACATGAAAGGCAATACTAGCACCCTTAAGTCTTTTCTTCATTGTGGGGGGAAAAAAAAAAAAAAAAAAGTCTTCTTTAGACATTTAAGAACAGAAATTTCTTGAGTGCAACAAAGTCATGTAAACCATGCTTTCTAGGAGATTTTCGAGTTTTGTTCTGAGGCATCTGAGCAAAATGGAGCTTTGCTGAGGCTTTGGAATGGTTATGGAGAGCTGCTCTGGGCCACTGCCATTTAACCTTTTCAGGAAATTTCACACACAGAATTTAGGTAATTCTGATTAAAAAAGTCATACACACGGCTTTGTAAAACCCAGGGTATGAAGTCAGCCTACTGTATGTGTTTATGAGATACAGTCACCTATCCCTTGTTACTATATGGGCTAAGGTAGTGGCTGTCAAGTGGCTCTGAAATTTATAAGTGTAACTAAAATAAATGGTCTTTGAGGAACAGCTACTGATTGCACTAAGTGCATCTGCAGTGGCGGATGGTCACCCCCTGGGAAGTTCCTGAGATGGACAATGTGGTCTCCATCGTGGCTCACGTCCCAAGTAACCGACAGAGTAAGGCAGGGATGGATGTGTGGAGAAAAGAAGGAACTGCAGGCACTGAAACCTCAGTTCTCCTCCTTGCCTGCAGGAGAATATCGATGACAAAGATAAGAATAAAACATTACTTTATTTATCCGCAATCATTTACATTCCCACTCACTATCTTGCTCCACACCTATGACAACACTAGAGTCCCTTCTGGCGTTCAGCAGGAATGTTGTTTTTTCTTAATGCTGTCTGGTTGTTCATCTCCAACAAACAAATCCTATTTTTTTCCACTGGTTATGGAAATCTTAGTAGTAAGCAGGTTTCTATGGAATTGCACTCAACAAGCAGCAGTGATTGGTACATCTACAGAGTTTCAGCCGTACCTCATACTCTAAAAGTTTATCTCTACTGTTGCCTTGCTTGTCAACAATCCTATAACTGGAAGAACAGCTAAATAATGATTACCAATGTCTAATACCATCCAGTGTTATATACAAGTAATGCTGTTCTTGCACGCTTGTTGCATCAACTCCCAGTAGCAATTAAGCCTTCATCATTAAAAGAAAAGAGCAAATACTGAAGGCCATGTTTGGAGAAAGTGTGGGGTTTTCCATCCCATTAGGCTGAGAAGTAAGCAGGACATTTTTATGCAATTAATCCTAAAATAAATAAACAGAAATGTGAATAAAAATATACAGACACATTATAAGAGACGATTCATTCTAGCAACGTGTTGTAAATACCTGGAAGTCTGAAGCATTTGAATTAGACATAAGACCTTTACAAATTTTTTTAAACAGTGACAGCAATTAACTAACTAACTCACCAGAGGTCATACTGATTTTTCTATCAAGAGAATATTTTAAAGCAAGATAGTGTTTAGTTTTTTTTCCCTTGAGGTCTATGTGATGGTCTTACTCAGACACATAACAGTAACTAATCCAGGACATTTTATTACAAAAAACATTTTCATAATTGTCTACTCACTCCTAAAAGTCTATACATCTCTGGGAATCTGCCTTTCTTACTGGTATAAACCTCCTGTTTATAGCTCAGAGGATTTGTGGCATACCTTCGGAATCTAGGGCTGGAAGGGAATGTGGGGACTAAGTCCAATTCCATGCTCTTGCAAGCAACCATATCATACCATCTTTTTACACTTATCAAACTCCACCTTAAAAGCAATTAGTTTTTTGTTCCTCATCCTCTACACCCTTACTGTGCTTGGAAAACTCTTCCAGGGAATGATTGCTGTGCTAGATAAGATCCTTTTTTCTAATTTCCAACATACATGTACTTACCTATTTCTTTTCATGCCAAAACTGGCATTCAGCTTAAATAATTCCCCTCTCTCCCTTGTGTTTATCTCTATATATATTTATAGACAACAGTCAAATCTCCTTTAGGCTCTGGTTTGTTAAGCTAAACGTGCCAAATTACTTTGGTGTCTTTTTGATATTCATGTACCAAATCATCTTACTATGTTGATGTACTTAGTACTTACAGTACTTCTCTATGTTGTTTCAAGTAGCTCTTAATCTTTCTTTTAATATGTACATGGTCCTCAGGATTAGGTTTTATTAGGGTGTTGCGCGGCGCTAGTAATGCTTTCCTACCCTTTCCAGAAATATCTCCACACCGTACCTCAGAAACACATTTGCCTTTTTTCACAGCTACAACATATTGGCAGCTCAAGGTTATACTGTGATCTACCAGAGAGTTTAGGTCACTCTCCTCTTGGTGATTTCTGACAGACGAGCTCTCAGCTTATAGCAGAGTATTTGTGTTATTAGTCCCCGAGTGACTGACCTTGTACTTTGTGCTATTGAATTTCATCTTCCTTCTATTCCTGTCGATCTCAAGGCTATCTGATTCTTTCATTGCGATATCCCGATCTTCCTCTGTACTGATGATGCATCCTAGCACCGATGTTATCGATACTGCTGTGCGCTAGGAAGATCCCGAATAAAAATACAACCACTGCCTTGCCGAGATGTCTCAGAACTGGACCAGGAGAAACTACTGCCATACTTCAGACTGATAGTCCCCTTTTTACACACTCTAGTCACCACCCTTCAGTCAGCCTTCTACCCACCTTATATATCTCCTCCGACAATCTTCAGCTTCTCCAGCTTTACCAGTTTTACTGGTCTTCTTATTTGCACCACGGTTTTGATGTTTGACATTTGAATATCTTCCACTCGTGTGATGCTAGGGATGCAAGGGTGGATCCTTGTGTTCTTTTGTAGCCGTTCCTTGACACCTGACTTCCAAATCCCTGTCTTACAAAAATGCCCAGGTAGGTCTTTCTAAGAATATGGGTCTGGACTTTTATGACACTGCACTGGGAGGAGAGAATGGGAATGAGACAGACTGCCTGGTGGGACTTCAGCTTTGTATCATCGGAGACACAGAAGGGAAAGAAAACACAGGCACTGAACTGAACAGAAGTCCACGACTCAAATATGTGGCAAAAAAGAGTGCCTTGCTTTCAAATTTTAAGCTATCAGACATACCAATACGCCAACCTCCTGTCAAAAGCACAGAACAGAATGAATATTTTTAGGTCAAAAGCTGCTATCATTTCATATAGCTTTTCATAACCCAGAGTTGTACAGACTGAATATTCAGGGCAGGAAGATTTGCCCTGAAGAGTTTGCATGTCAATCATTTGTAGTGCAAAGAATGGGTCATATCCACATTGGGTCACATTTTACTTCGCTTACTGCAAATTCTCCAACCTAATATTTAAGCCGTGTTACACTAAAAAATATTTTTGATCATGTTTGTGCCATGTTATGACTCTAAGCATTTTGTTTCCTACATGGACTATAGAAAAATCCTTGACCCGGTTAATCCCCAGGCTCTGGTCTTTCTCTGAGTAAAAGATACACAGACACCTCCGGAGCTAAACACAGAAGATCACACTACTTGTTCTATTGCTTCAGTTCTTTCCTTTTTACCAAGAAATATTTGTAGGAGCTCAGTCTGTGTTACTTCCTCTGCTTACACTGCAGGTATTCAAAAGACAGTCAGTCCTAATTATCCCATCCCCCTTCACACATCCCCACACCCAATTAATAATGTTCAGTGATGTATGAAGCTGAGTTTACATTAATGTAATTTTTTAATACATTAAAGTGGTGCACGTCTCAGGCATTTTATAAATAAATGTCACTAATTTATAAATACTCGTGCTACCCTGGGGAGCACAGACTGTGAAGGGGAAAGGGCAACAGGGGTGCAATCCTCTCTCTTCCCACTCCCATTTGTAGCTCCTGGGGATGCTCAAAGAGATTAAAACTTGCTCTTGCCAAATCCCAGGACATGCAGCTATTACTTACCGTGCACAGTGCAATACAGTCTAGGCTCAGAAAAGAGCAGGTCTGGAACTTACTCTCTGCTGCCACTGTTATAAAAATTGAGGTTTTCTCTAAATAAGGAAAGCAAAGAGGTTCAGGAACATCACAATCAAAATTTGTCTGTCAAAACATATTTCTGATGCCTTTGCAAAGCCCGGAGCTCTGTAATACAGGCAATAAATATGTGTTTCTGCATGTGGGGAGCTGCAAAACAGAAAGGTTTTAAATTCAGACTCACAGTTACCAAATCAATGAAATGAAGATTATCTGTCACTTAAATCACATTTAATTGGAGGTAATGCATGAATTTAATTCCACATCGCAACTTGGGGCGAGAGGGTAAAATGGCACAGAAATGCTTAAAAAGAGGAAGTATCACCGGATGAAATTTCAAAAGTAGCCACTGCTGTTGTCTGGATTGGTCTTGAGCCTTACTTGTGTGTGTATGGGGAAAGTCAACAAGATGCAGGACTATGCAAATGTTCTTTGGAACGTCATCTCTTTTGTGGTCATTGCTACTAAATTTCTAAGAGTCGTGACACATTTTAATTTCATTTATTATTATTATAGGACTGTCTATTTCTGAAGCAGGAAATTATCACACATTTGTGCAGTGATATAACTGAAAAAATTAAATATTTTAAAAATGTAATACACTAAAGTACAAAGAGAAAGTAAGTTATGGTTCTGTCCTCAAATATTTGTATAAACAATGAATATTCATCTATGGTAGAGACAACAGCTTTTATCCTTTTTACAAAGTGAGCCAAAGGATTAAATTCATCGCTTTTGCTGTCTACGGCTGACCTCTCCCATCTTTGTTTTTCTTAACAAGTAAAAGAGAGCCTTTTCTTTTTAATTCAAGCTCAAGGTGAAGACGCTATACAGGTAATTATATGAAAATTTGAGGAGTTTGGGGTTTAGTCAGTGTCTACAGCCCTTTTCTCCTGCTGCGTTTCCTGTGAGATGGTCTCAGAATATGCAGCTGCATTGTTCTTTTTGGGCTATGTTTGCAGACTATTTCTAGCCCACATCAATGCAATCCAAATAATCCTCAGAAGTTGCTTCATTATTTATTAGAAAA
Organism: Aviceda leuphotes; assembly: GCA_035590175.1. Classification (NCBI taxonomy): domain Eukaryota; kingdom Metazoa; phylum Chordata; class Aves; order Accipitriformes; family Accipitridae; genus Aviceda; species Aviceda leuphotes. Next base: position 15,260,739 of record JAVJGH010000044.1, on the reverse strand, counting down.
AGCAATCTGGCATGCGGTGTGTTATCGACAGCTGAAATCCAATACTCAAAGGTCACCAAAACAAATACCAGAAAGAAAAGGTGTTAAGGCAAATAAAAATACACCTTTTTAATTTTGACTGAATTGATTAAATAACAATTGAGTGGTGTCACAGGTCATAAGGCTTTGAGACATAAGGTCAGCTTAATAGAAAAGAGCCTGGGGCCATGTCACAGGGTGTGCTCGGAGGCCCAGCACCGAGGCCACATCATTGTGCTGGCTCCTGCCCTTACCCCGTGTAGTCTGAAATGAAGAAATGCCTAAACAGAATAGAGAACAGTCTAAATAGACTAGTGCTTATCGCTGAGGGCTACCCCCTGAGTCAATGCTGTTTAGAACTGATTGCTTTATTTGAAGTGAGAGTGCCAGGCATCTCTCAGTAAACATTTTATAAAATTCACTAGGCCAAGGAGAGGGAAAAAAAAAAAAAAAAAGGGAAAAAAAAGCCCCAAACCAACAAAAAACCTTTCTGCACCAGTAGTACTCTATAATATATGTACATCTCATTACAGTCCCATAGTTCAGCCCAGATATTTCAGGATTGACACAAAATGAGTGAAGTAGAAAGTGAAACGCTTAAATACACTGAAATCAAAAGAACTTTCTATGGGATTTTGAGAAGGAAGAACTGTACAGTGGCTTATACACACTACTACGTTCACACTAACATTAATTAATGCTACAGCATTTGTGTAGTACTGCTGGTTTTTTGCATGCTAAATTATTTTGTTCCTAAAAATAGTTAGCCCGGAGAACCCACTGCCACAGAAATGCATACCTTCAGATGCTGTGATTGATTGATCTTTTTAAAAGGGCTTGATAATTTTACATTTAATAATACAAATGAAAAATCTTCGTCTATGTCTAGTTCAGCCAGCTACTTAAACCTGTGCCCCACCAAAGCACCTGAGAAACTAACCACATTGACTTCAGCCAGATAACCGGAACACATGTGCAACTACTGTATTCAGAATTCTGCTTCTCAAAACGCAGTATATAGGATGTTCTGTATAGGAAAAGTAAAAAGATACCCAGATTATTTAACATTTCCACGACTATCTGCTGGCTCCAGAGGAGACTAAGGCATATCTCCCTATTCTGTGGCTGCCTCTTCTTCCAGCACTCTTCTCTCTGACTTCTCTATGTTATTTCCACTTTGGACTGGTAAGGTAAACAGCTGCCACTGAAGTGCGTAACAAAATTTCTCTATTGAAGAGAGCTGATCTGGAAATACATTGTCTTTTTCTTGCATTGACAGGTATAGTCTATTTTGCTTCACTGATGCTGCAGCACCCATTTGAAAATCAGGTCCTGTAATTCTCTGTTAGTTCCCAGACTTCCCATGGCAATGGCGTTGCTAAATTTTGCTCTAGTTTTTGGCCTGGTCATGCTCCCACTTAATGAATGGTTAAACTTCTGCTAATTGTTAGGACACTGATTCTGATTTTCATTTATTATTTAAATTATAATTTTGTAGACTAGTACACTGACTCACTACATAACTCGAGTTGGGAAGTTCTAGAGTCTACCTATTGACTCTTTATTTTTCAGAATTGGTTATTATCTATGAAACATGTAAGATGATGCACAAAAAAAGATATTATAATCTAGTTATACAACTATGAATAAATTATAATTTTCAAACACAAGAAGCATTGAAGGAAGTAAGGTATGGGATCAATTAGATGACAACAATCAGTGTCTCATATGACTTCATGGTGGAAAGAATGCTTTTTACCACTGAGAATCTGACACTCCTTTTAACGTATATTCTACTTAATGACAAGTTATTACAGCAATTTTAATTGTTTGAAGTTGGAAAAAACCAGCTTTTGTTTTAAGATTGCCAGTCTATCTATTTTCTATACTTCTTGTCCTGGAAGAGTTTGTTTCCTTTTCGATTAGTTTATTTTAAGAAATAACCCATGACTTCAAAAGATAATGCTTTAAAATATAATTATATAAACAGTGAATTTCAGGACCTACTCTGTCTACAAACATCAAAAGCAAGGATTTTAATTCACAAACATCTTTATCAACAGTGGTAAAGCCTATAAATCACTCAGCGATACAGAAAATGTTTAGTACTTTTAAGAAAGGAGTCTGAACAGTGTCAATTATAGAGACTGCAGAAATATAAAGATGCATTTTCCTAAAAGGGCCTCCTTCTGTGCAAGCAGAAACATCTGTGCATGCAGTTTTCAAGTACCTGGACATAGACAGAATGAATTCTAGGACCTACACTTGCAGGAGATAAAATGTCATTTATCAAAAGTCATTTGGAGAAATTGTTTCTTTCTGTGGAAATCACTTCTCAGCTCTGTATTCTCTTGTCCTGTAGTTAGTGCTGTGGTTTGTGTATGCACAGAAGAAGGTCGGACTACAGCTGTTTAAAAAATCTTTCAGACTGATGACATGTTATCTACTATGGTGGGCGGAAAACGGCAATGGACAAAGAATGTACGTTAAGGTGCAGAAATGGTGCCCAAGTACTCGATGGCTGGAATGTTCTTTCTGTGCAGGCTGGACAAGGTCCCCCCGGGCAGCTGCGGTGCTCTGAGGTAAGGCAAGACCCTCCTCTCCACTAAACCCCGTAGCCAAGGAAGAGGCAAGGAGGAACTGTGAAGACGTTCTGGCTCGGGAGCAGCCTGCAGGTCTCTGATCATTCGCGCAACAGGGCTAACGCAAACGATACTGGTTCCCAGTGGTGCTGGATTTTCAGTGCCCTGATGCTTTGCAGGTCTGTATAATGACCTTCCCATCTTCATAACTCGTAGTGGGACTTTTGTCGGCAATCTAGACAGAGAACCAGACAACCTAGTGCCTGATCTAATATCCACGCTTTCAAATCTTTCTCTTTTGGGGAGGAACTGACACATATGAACACAAAGGCTGAGTGCACTGTGTGCCCCTTGCCCCACCTTTATTTTCCAGGTTGGAAAGCACTGCTCTAAGCAGATAATAACAGTTGCAGTTTTGCTGGATTCAGGCAGAACATTTATTTTCTGATCTACTTTCTCACTCGTATGGTAGTCTCAGTCCCTTGTGAAGAATGAGGAGATGCACGTGTTGTAGATTATTCGTGACAATCCTGCAACATTTCTTGTGTGCCAGACGTCCTGGATTACATTATTATTATTATTAACACCTGAGTTTTAAAGAATTTCACCACCTAATAGCTTGGGTTTACTGTAAGGGTGGGCAACAGGTTCTTGTACTTCTGGCATTGACCTGTTTGTTTAGGCATCTGATATTAAGAGTCTTAAGTAGTTTTGATAGATTGAGATGATCAACTTCAAACATGACTACAACGTGTCCCCATTAGGCATCTCTGAAAGTATTGGCTTAAATCAGGATTCATGAACTGAATTTCAGTCTCTTTGGTTTGCTTATTTACATTTATTAACTGCACTGTTTAACCTCTCACCTCTTCCTCAGTAACGTATTTCAAATTACAACTTTTATCTGATTTTGCATTAGGCTAGAAAGTCTGTCTAACAGTAAGCCTTTATGCTGAAATACTGGCATAAATATTCTTAACTTCGCCCTTTCTGGGTCATATTCCCCATTCCTATTTTAAAATCTATATTAGTTCATGTTCTTACTTGTATCTTATCTGGCATTCTCCATTCTACTTCATAGATTAAATAAAATTGGGTAAATTCTCTGAGGTTTCATTCAGTGTTTTCTTCTCAGCAAATTAATCCAGGACACAATGTCCTGCGAGTGGATAGAGGGTTAATCAGCGTTTGCATAACCTTTTCCTGAACTTTCCTAAGTTTTCCAATTAACTGAGGTAACTGAAAAAAAAAACACCCTACACATTTTGTGGCGTACAGTGTTTCCTTTCCCCGTTAGCAAAGTTGCTTTAAGCAGCCATGCGTATTTCTGAAGACTCTAACTAAAACGTGAAAGCTTAAATCATTCCTGACTGCATGAGAAGCACCAGCTGAGCTGGATTTCAGTGGTAACCCTTCCCTGGCTGCTCACAATTCCCCTCCCTACCTATTACTTTGTGAGCAGCAACAAGAAAGAAACTTCTACTCCGTAGAGGAGCCCTCTGTCGTATTGTACCAGTGAAAACCCTACGCGCTCCAGACCAGACACAGAGCTGACCCCACGCCTGCAGGAGAGGCTCTGCCAAAGTGGAAGCTGGGGTGGAATGGTCCAGAAGCACAGTCCATCAGAATGGGTACACTGGGATATAAATATGTCGGTTAGGGAAAGGTACAGCTGCCCCGGTTTGAACTGGTGGTTTAGCCCATCTCTAAAATGCTTGAATAAGGTGAAAATTGACAGATATCTGCAAGGTAGAGACAAAGTCAATACTTAAGGTCTGCCAGATGACTCTCAAAACCTATGAGGAAAACAAGTCTGTCATACTTAAGAGCAATTCACTTTATCCAAAATCCTCCAGTTCCAAACCCGTGCCATTAAGCATTCCAAGTCCGACTACTGGGGAAATGAACCAGCCCTCCAGGAACGATGGTTGAAAACCATCTCTGTCACAGAGAAGGACGTGAAAGGTACAAAATGGACCCTATAAATTTCAATGCCTTGGCTTCCTGTTAACATATGAGTAAAATAATAATCCCATGAAAATCAAACAAGCATCCAAAAAATGCTAGTTACATTGTTTTGGCAGTGATAGAGATTCTCTTGTTTGTCTCTAGCACCATTCATTTTCTCACATAGCTGCAGTGATGCTGTGTTATTTCTTGTCTGTATTCTTTGACTTAATGCTTTGACTTTCTTCTATTTGAAAATAATAAACTAAAACCTAAATGAAATTAAGAAACATCGCATAGTTCGGGGTTTGGGTAGTTTAGCTGCACCTGATAATATACTCAGCTAGCTGTCTTCTGCAGAAATGGTGCTGGTTTCTTCTTGCCTTCAGGTTTGTTCCTAATTATGAGGAAACTTCTGACTTCCCCAGTCACAAATTTAACAGTGTTTCATTGTGTTGTGAACTGCCAAAGTGTGCTAAGTAACTGAGAGGCCCATCTAGGTATGTTTGTAATGTGAATAATTAGAGACATTCCTATCCTCATATACATTCACAAAATTAAAAAAAAAAAAAAAAAAAAGGAAGGAAAAAACAAGTCCTCTCTCTAACAGGCCTAGCGGAAAGCTAGAACGTGTTTGAATAAAATATTCACTATAACTCCTTTATTTGACAAAAATTCCCAGACCATGACTTCCTTTCGTAGTTCAAATGTCAAGCATCCCTTCCACTGTGGTCAGGGTGGCATGCAGGAACAGAGGGAGACCCTAAACAGAAGTCTTTAATGATGACAAGCCTGGTTAACTCAATGACCCACAGCATCTTTTGTCTCCCTTTCTCCCCATGTTGGCTCCTGCTGATTCAGATGGGGAAAGCCAACTAGCAGAGTAGTTGCTCATGCATAGTCTAGGGAAAATGCTTTCTTCACCCCTGTGCATAGAGTGCAAAAGGCCCTTCAATTTCCTCTGTACTGTTTTTCAGTTTTTGTCTTTTTCTCTGATTGACTAGCTTTATATTGATTGAAAAGTCATTTCCTTTGCCCAGTCTTCTGAAAAAAAAAATAAATGTTTTCTGTGACCCTAACTCTTAGATTTTTCTTTCCATAGAGCTAAAGAAAAAGTTTCCTGTCAATTATATTGAAGGAAAAATTATATTGTTGTTTTGTAGCACTTTTTTCTTCCTATGTGTCAAAAGGAGCAAATGATGTATTAAAAGCCTAACAGCTGAAATAAAGATTAGGTGTAAAGTGCTATTGATCCCTTTACGAAAAGAAGCTAAGACAGATTCTACTCCGCTGTCAGGTTACATTTTCAGTAAGTTACCCAGATGCAAGATTTGAAACTTCTACAAAGGAGCCTTTAAAGTGTTGTTGAAAGTATCAAATAAGATTAGACCAGACAGTAAAAAGAACCATTAAAAAATGTCAGTGGTGCAGCTGAGGTACTGTCAGGCTACTTTGTCCCAGGGTTTAATACAGCCCAATGCCTGAATGTTCAAGATACCCACATGAAGATGCGGAACTTTAAAGACATCACTTAATACATTCTCTGTATGTACACTCTACACACATATATATACATATATATGTATGTCCATGCCCAGAATCTACAAGGTCTTAGGCACATGATGTAGTTTTCATTGGATAGAGCAGAAGAAAGCTCCAGTTTTCAGTTCCCTACCTCACAATTCACCCAAAGAATAGTCTGAACATTTTGGAGATTATTGCAAGCTATACCAGTTCTAACAAGAGACCGAAACTTTATTGTAAGTCAGTACAGTAGATTTTCTTCTAATTACTCTGCCTTCTTGTTCCCAACAAACCTTTCTGCCGTTCCTTTGCTCCAACCAGGAAGCTGGATAGCAGCTGAAAAATTATGTGACTTCTTAGTGGAGAGTATATGGTCAAATGTCATCCTTCTCTGTCCTGCTTTTAGGTACCAAAGTTTGTTAGAAACCAGCTACTCAAGCCATTTATGTTACTTTCTGCATCAGCTGATAACTAAGTTTAGCAACCGAGTGTACAAAATGCAGACAAGATCGACCATGAAACTTTTGAGTGTTAGTTGCACAAGCTGGAAACACCAGAGATAGATAAATCTAAAGAAGGTGCTGATTAAATTCTATAAATTAAAAAGAATTCTACAAAGCTAAGGCACTGCAATGAACTTCCTGATTCTCAGTAGAGCATCTTTAGAAAATAGCTAGAGATTAATTTGGGGGGAAAAAAAAAAAAAAAAGGCAAATAGAAGAAAATGACAAATGAAAGCAGATTATAAACCTTCTCTGTAATCTAACACATCTCGAAATATACCGACGATGGAGAAGGTAGACTCTACTACTCAAGAAACACTAACAGTAAGCAATTTTTGCAGAGCAATGGGGTAAAACTTTTGAAATCCTGAAACACTCATGATAGGGGCATTAGTTCAACAGAAGGGGTCAAGCCTAAGGATAACATATTATTTGGGGTGAACTGCTTTAAGCTAATACCAGAAGAGGCAGAAAAACTCAGAGATTATGTTTAAATTCAAAGTTATTGGAATATAAAAGGAATTTCTGAGTGACCTGTATTGTATTGTATTGTATTAGAAACCTGAGGAGTAGAAAATACTGATTTCTATTAAAAAAGCTATTCTGTTAGTTTGTGAAACTAGTGAACCCTGGCTGCACACAGATTTGTGTCCTATGTTCCCATCCCTTTCCTATTTGAAACCATTGTCCTCACGTGCCCTCTTACAACACAGTGCACCCAGGTCATTCCGAGCCACCCATATCCTACCCTAAATAAACAGATGATACTTTCAGATTGTCCCATGTCTCCTAGCTACTTTTTGGCTCCTGCCTAACCAAAAGGCCGAGCTCTGTCGTTAGCTAACTCTTGGACTAGCTCTGCCTGGGCCAGACTGAGGGTTCGGAGACCCGGGTGCAATAGGAGCAGAGGCAAGCAGCTTGGGCAAGATCTTCCTAGGTTTGACTGAAGAAAACTCTTTCCATGTTTAGCGTACCCTTAAATGGTGAGCAGGAGCAGAACCACTGCTGTGTCAATGTTCTAAAGGGATAAAAATAGCTCAAATAACTGCAGACCAGAGGGCCGGACGCAATGCCTTGGAAGAAATATTAGAGCAGCTGATGTGCAATGTTATCCATAAAATTTTCAAGGATAGAAATTCAATTTATTCTAATAAAAATGAACTTGAAATGCCTCCATTAAAGCCGTCCTGTGGTGCAAAAGGAGCAGATCTTTCAAGCAAACAGCTGGAGTCAGGATCGAAAGTCCACACTCTATGCATTTTAAGCTCTTACTTTGGGCTAGTTCTAGTTCAATTTAATGGAATAAATGCCTTTTACCAGCTAGAAAATACTAGGTAAGCTCCTGCAGTGTGTTTCCCAGTCTAATTTCAGTGAAAAGAAATCTAGTTCATGTACTTTAAGACTGCTCTATAATGCAAACCGGAGCACTGTAAGTTAGAATGATTAAGAGATTTACTTATTATGAATTAATAAATCATGAACAAATCAATTCAGCTAGATCATATCTGCAATGATGTATCGTTTAGTGGTTGCTTACAGCAAAGCCTTTAGCCAGTGCTTGACTGTAGTCTATAATCAGTGGAGGAGACAGAGCAAGAGAATAGGCTGGAGCTTGGTTTTCACTTTGGGATGAGTTGGCACCTTGCCTACTTTGCTTGTAGAACTCAGACTATTTTGCCTGGCAGCTGATAATCCTCCCAAGCATCCAACAACAAATTCCTGCGCTGTATTTTCCTGTCTGAGACTTTCCTTCTTCTGAATTGATTTAGACCGTGTGACACCAACCTTCAGGTACAGGCTACGAAGTGAGGCCAGCCAGACATACATCCTGGCAAAACGTATTTAATGCATAATCAAGAGATGAAAAAGGAGAAAAATCAGTGAATTTGTGCTTCACAGACATACCCTCTCAAAGAATAATCTGAGTAACACATTTGAGCAATTGGTGTTTTGACGGCGCCATTGGTCTGGGAATGAAAAGTTCCGTTCATATATAGAGGAAAGCAAGCAGTTAATCTGAAAAGAACATGGAAATCATGGGAAACAACAGGCATATATCGAATTTTGAGATATGACTGCTCTTGTGTCATTGTTACCTACATTAGAAAGGACTGTAGTTACTACTCAGTTAATATACAGAACCAAGTGAACATGTATACCAGTTCTTTTAGGAACTGTAATACGAGAGCCTTTGTTGCATATCTCGTCATGCCCATGACTTCTGTATCAGATTTTTAGATTTTATTCTTGCTTTCTGAATTTCACAGAACAGCATCTCTGCAGCTCCCTATCATTTTAGAACTTGCCCCTTTTCTTCCACAAGCTTTTACATTAAAACTCTGCCCTTTAAAATATTTAACAGCAGCAGTGTGTGAAGAACACGTGTAGCTTAATAGCTTTTATTTAAAATATATCCATAATGTATCTTACACTGCTCACAATGTCCTACATTAATCACAGTGCCGTATACCCCTTTGATTGGTACTCTTAATATAGTGTGTACGATATGCCTGGGAATGGGCAACATCCACTCCGTGTGGTTTTACGTACGCTAATCTTGCGGTTTAATTCTGAATCTTTTCCAAAATGTCCTGAAAGGAAAAAACTCTGGCCTGTGCCTCAGAAAAGAGCTAAGCAGAAGTACAGGCGAAAAAACCCCAATATTTTACAGTTACAATTAGTATTCTTTCTACTACCTTACATAAATGCATCTCTAATGAAAAGCAGAACTGTTCAGCTTGTGTTTACTCTGTAAATATCATAGACCACATATTTTGTTAAATCCGCCGTGCCTGGGCAGCAAGAAGGAGGTGACTTCCCAGCACTGGCTATAGCACCCTGTGGCGGGGGGGGGGGCCCTCTGGAAGGAGAGGCCGATTGCTTCTTCCTTGGGAAAAACCGAGCGTGCCCGTGGGGAAGGAGTTTCTGGGTGGAGAGACGCAGCCTGGTACAGGGTTTTCCACGCTCTTGGAGCTGGAAGACTTGAAAGAACAGGTCGGGAAGGAGCGGGCAGCAGAGGTCGGTCTGGGAGAGCACGACGGGAGCATCGTCGGATGCGGGAAAGCACTGAAGCCAGGCTCCAGACAGCACGACTGTACCGTAATAAAATCTAGCTGGAGAGAAACAGGACTTTGTTTTTTCTGATACGCTTACTCCAAAGACGAAGGCAGGGCGCTTCCACTTCCAGGCTCTGGGCCCCTTCGCAACAACCGCACTCGCACGCTGAAAAGGAACGTACAGATTTTTGCTTTTTAGTATTTAAGATTTTCTGCTTGTGAGGCTTTACATTTTGTCTGTCAAGGAGGATAAACATTTTCACGTGCTTTAGATAGCCCCTCACGCCCGGGAACTGAAGTACTTTGTGCTGTAGGTTGCAATTTGTTGAAACAAATTCTGCCTTGTCTCTAAGGTAGACTACAAAAAAACCTAAACAAACAAACAAACAAACAAATAAATAAATTTAAAATAAATTTTAAAATAATTCCAGCATAATGCAAGTAATTTATTAGAAATATTTTAACCTGTTGAAACAGTGAGGAATATTCATTGACTTAAGAACAAATAAAAACTATTTAAAGGATTTCTTCCTTTCGTCTAAACTCCTTATCCCCTTTTATTCAAGCTATTCCTGAAACCTTCCTTTGCTGTTAGTAAATGGCAAATGTTAGTAAAAGGCAGATCATGTGGAAGGCAAACACCATGCGTTGTGTAGTGTATTTTAAAGTTATTCCTCCACTAATAATTAATGTACTCAGTATTATTATAAGTTGTGTGTGAGGAAGATCATCTCTTTGATGAATTTATTCTTAGTTTGTATGTCGCACCTCCTTAAAAAAGGAAAAAACTAGGTCAGATGGCATTTGATGACAGTGATTGATCTTGCTTATCCTTGGAGCAACTTACACTCCCGAAAGAGAAAAAGGCTGAGACACCCATGAGAAGCTTAGAATGTGCAGCACAAGAAAAGACTGAGTTACCTGTGAGAGGAAAAGGGAGCAAACACATTCCCAAGAGTGACAGAAAAAGAGGCTTCCTAGGGACAGAAGGAATTACGCAGAATTTGCCGCCGCTCAGAAAGCCACCGAGTTGAGCGAAAGCAGACGTGGAAGCAAGAACCTGCAAGGACACAGGGGGCAGAGCAAGATTTCTTTGCAAACCTTTTACTTTCTGCTGAGTCTTCTCCATTTTTAAAATGGGCCTCCTGTCATTCTTCTTTATGTGAAAGATTGCTTTTGGACTTCGAAAGCCTTTTTGGTCTTTCTAGGGGAAGAATCCTTTCATTCCACTGAGAACTCGGTGAGCGAGAAATTTGTTCTCGCGGTGTCCTCAGACCATCGGTGGTGGTGGTGGACCACTGGTGCTGCTCTGCAATGAGCCGACGGAACACAAGGGGAAAGATATTCTGCTCTTGGCTGAAGGAAATGAAATAGAGGCAGAAAAAGGTACAAGAAAAATCAAAAGGCAAGAGGGATCAACTTTCTGAAAAATATTGATTGTATCAAGAAAAAATAAAAATACTGAAAGCATGCTCTCTAAGCCTTTTCACGGTTGTGCAGGAAGGGAAGGGGAGCGTAAGAAGAAAGAGAGACTGCAGGAGAGCGTAAAAGGAAACCAGCTGGCCGTAGGAGACCTCTATTTTTAGATTTAAAAGAACGCTGTCTTTATCAGCTGCTTCTGTGGAAAACGAAAAAAAACCCAAACTATTAGCCATCTTTTTAAAACTGGAAAAGAGTAAGAATATAAACAAAGATGGAACTGAAGACATTTGCAGCTTTTCCCATATTAAGACATTCTTTTTCAGAGAAACGTGTTCGAGGGTTCACTCTCTGTAACACCCAGCATTTGTTTGTTCGCACTGACCTAATTTTCGGGAGGCTTTAGGTTTTCATGTGTATAAGCAATTTGTCATGAATACATACACTAGAGTTTGTCATGCATGTACAGAACACAGTTGTCAAGGAAAAAAAGTTGTTCATGGAAAAGATGTATCATTAAACCATTAAAGCTTTCTTGCACACAGTTCCATGTAAATCAGACCCAAACTATTTAATTACTAATCTGTGCTAAGGCTTTTACCTGTAAAATAAGTAAGCGTGGTTTTATTCCACTTTAGACAACCAATCCTTCTTTCTCGTCCATATTTACATTTTTCTCTTGCATGAAGTACATGTAGTTTAACACATTTAGACAGTGATTCTTCAGCTGGGGAATCAAATGCTACATCAAAGCAGATACAATATTTTCATCATGTATTTAGTGACAACACTTTACAAGTGCATTAGAAGTAATAATTGCTCATCAAACAAAATAAAATGAAACTTGGAAAAAATGTACAGCAGCTTTAATAAAGTATTTGAGCTGCAAGGAAAAATATTTAAATTTGTAATCAACACATACAAACAAATCACTCGCCAAATTTCCTAATATTGTGGTGCTAAGTAAGCTAATTATCCATATTAAATATTATTAAAATAGCATTTTTTTCCTTTGAAGTTAACACATTAGTATTAATATAACTATCAGACATGAGAAACATGAAAAACTCAAACAACAAAAACATATGCACAATATAAAGTACTTATTCTTTCAGATGTTTGGACTTTGTGCTGAAGACTGTCAGACCGTATCAGGATGCTGCTGTTTACAACAAAACACTGGAAATAGAGAGGAGAGGGAGAAATCTGACTTCCTACTGCAATAGACTGAATGAATTTCAAATATTTAAATTCTGGAGTCAACACCTGAAGAAATGAAATTTTTTTCATTTCTTTAGAGCCAAAATATATCTCCCTTACGTTCAGTGTGTCTACACTGATGTAAAACTGAGGAGAGACATGGAGTGCTTTTTTTTTTTAAAGCAAACATATGGGCATAGTACACACAGAAGTGAAAAATGAAACTATCAAAGTAAATTCACATCAGGAGTGAAAAGGGTAGATCTTTACAATTATGCATTACAAAAGTTACAGCTGAAATCCATTCCAACATTCAAAATATGTAGTTAAAATAATTAAACTACCTTAACTTTGCTAATACCCACAAGAATAAAAATATGACTCAGCTGGATTTGTCTTAGAAAAAAATGTCTACTCAAAGAAAAATAAGCATTATGATGACCAGTCATAATTCTGTGAAATATGTCACTAAAAGTTAATTTTAATTAATTACTTTAATTAATCTTGTTTCTTCAAATGCAAAACAACATAAAATTTCATATATATTATAAATTTCATGGGAAATATGAAATGTTAGCATTCTCCTGTCTCCTTATTTGGGACAAAGAGGAACAGGAGCGAAGCATGGCATCTGAAAAAGTTAACACAGGACATTTTCTCTTCAAAACAATCAAAGAATATTTAAATTTCTTGCATGATCGTTCATGCATATAATCAGTATAGGTGCTCATTAGCCCAACTGTAGCTTTATGAAAGTTAGAAATGGCCTTCACTGTTGATAATTCAACTAAAAAGCATGTACGAGTACAAGTTTTAGACATTCCACCTCGGGTTAGGTATGATTCCACTTCTGGAGATATGTCTCTTCCTCCCTTATTACAGTCAAAGTCTGGAAAACTTGATAAGATCAAATATTTAAACTTTTTCTGGTCAAACAGGGTGGACTCAACGAGACCCAGGGATCAAACCAAGGGCTACTCCCAGTACAGGACAGAAAATAACTATCTGTGGAAATAGAGATTTTAATCAACGGGAAAGGGTGGTTCAAGCGGTCGGATAAGCTATATTGTCTACGACCCCCCCCCCCATTTACACCCCATTTGGTAACCCCTCTACTGACTTCGCTTCCAAATTAGGTAAACCTAGCATATTCTTTTTCTAACTGATTACACTAAACTATCTGGAGGAAGGGGTAGCAAAGAAAATGAGCTGAACCTGGCTGTCTTTTTCTCCGGCGAGCCTGCCCCGTGAAGCAGTGACTGGTGACTACCTACAGCTCTGCCCTTGTTTACATCTTCACTTCTTACAAGTGCTTAAAAAATTTTAGGCGAAATGCACTAATTCTTTCCTAAAGCTGCTGGTGAGGAGGAGCGAAATGTAAAGGTTTCAGACATAAGATGTGCATAAAAGGGAATGAATGGGTAAAGAATTAATAAAGTTCTTAAGACCTAAGGCCCAAGCTTAAATTTACAAACTGTGTTTCACTTAGAAAGGGGGAATAACCTGTGTTTAAAAAAAACAGAAGATTAAAAAAACCCTCATGAGTGCTAAAGTCTGTTTAGGA
>JAVJGH010000044.1:15210847-15223180 GCA_035590175.1 Aviceda leuphotes | reverse complement strand
GGGGGGGCTTAAAAACAAACAAACAAGCAAACAAGCAAACCAACCCCCCCAATACTTGCTACTCTATTTTCAAAATAAACTGACCAATAATTAAGCTTGGAGGGATGATTTCCTTAACAATACCTACCTGCAATTTGTTAAAAAGATATGAATAATTAAGATGACAATGAAATATTTCACTTCTAGACAAATTAGACATTTTGTTTGAGCCAAAACATATATATTACTTCCCATCTTTATGTTCCCGTGAGAAAAATGAGAGAAAATCATTTCAGGTTGGTCCAAAATTGATTTTTTCCACAATTTTTCAGGTCAGCCAATGAAGTGAAAAATCAATTCTTCACACAGCTTTAACTCAAGCCCTTCTTGAATATAGAATTATTACTTTCCTCATGAGCATTTTCCATGGCATTCCTCACCACATAAATTAATTTATCTTAATTTGGCATAGATTAATTAATTTATCTTCACAATACTTTTCTAAAAGAACCAGGATTGCTATTTTGATTTCACACAAGAGAAGTTGAGGTATAGTTAGATTAGAGAGCAAAAATTACACTTTTGGATGCTCCCCACCACTACAATCTAATTTAGCAGAGTAGTTAGCTGTTGCATAAAATACAGAGCTCAGACTGCAGACTATCTCAATGCTCGAAGCACACTTCCCACAGACACCAGCTTCCTCTACGCTTCCATAGTGCCTTTAGGAATAAGGCTGCAGGGTTTCATACTGGACACCAGAGACAGGAATGCGGTTAGTCGTTAGCTGTGAAAAATTTACTTTAAAGGACCATCACGCAGGAACCAGTTCAGATGCACAACAGAGTTAGAAAGACTTAATAATGATAAAATAAAAGAACTTATTTCCCTCTAACAGTAAAATGTTCGTACAGTGTTGGATTCTGCCATTTTCCAATAGAAGGGAGGCTGCAATACTCTGCTACAGTACTCGGCTACAAGCCATCAAAAGCTGCTGCCAGAAATAAAAGACTACACAATGGGGAATGTAGAATGAGACCATACATCTTTACATCTTGAAGACTACAACGCTAAGGATCAATAACGTGTTAGAAAACCTATCTGCATCCAGATACAACCGTGACATTCCACTGACAGTAGTGCAGGTCCAATGAAATGCCAAAAGTGGCCTGTACTGTTCACCTCCATTCACATTTTTTAAATAGTGCTGTGGCATATTACTTGAGATACAAAACAGCAACCCACTTGAAATCATAT
Organism: Aviceda leuphotes; assembly: GCA_035590175.1. Taxonomy (NCBI): domain Eukaryota; kingdom Metazoa; phylum Chordata; class Aves; order Accipitriformes; family Accipitridae; genus Aviceda; species Aviceda leuphotes. The sequence goes on along the minus strand of JAVJGH010000044.1, from coordinate 15,221,944 downwards.
GGGCAAAACCCCTGTATCTTTGTATCACACTATTAAAGTGAAACTATATTTTGTGATTTGTCTGCCTGAACATCTTCCTTAAGTCTCATTACAGGGCGAAGTAAAGTGATTTTCATTTCTGAGATGTGATTAAACTCACATTCATGTGCTGATTGAGGTTTAGAATCTTTTATTGGGAAAAAATATAGACTTCAGAGCTATCAGTCTAGTGCTACAGTACGACACTCTGTGAGACCATTAAATTTAATCCTTCCTTCAGACTCACTCCAGGGGTGATTTCAATTAAATTTGTTCAAAATTTATCAGTTTCCTGCATGTAGGCATAAATGATTCAAAGGCACTTACATATTCACTGAGCAGAATGTATTGAAGGGTACATATTATTGTTATAACTTTTCACAGTTTTTTCATAAATTTACCTAATAGGAGCTTCTATTATTCAAAAGTCTTGTCCTCTGCATTAAATGCTCTTGGTGTTCATTTGGAAATAAAATCTATTTTTCTATGCAAATTCTCAAAACATTCCTTAGCCATCAAAGCTGCCCTTTTCTTTGGCATGCTGGTACAGCTATTTCCTAGAGGAAACATAATGGCATTTAGCTTACTAATGACTTGGAAAGCCGTTTTCTGTCCGCTGCTATAGAACATGACATTGTTGATTCTGACGTAGTTTTCAGGAGATGTGACAGAGTCTGTGCATGGAATTCATCATCATTTCTTTATTTTCTCAATTATCATCATGGGAGGTGTGCTTTTACACTAAACGAATACATCAGTGGTGAGAAGACAAACAAGTAAAACAGCACAAGCATCTCAGAGATAACATTGGATAAGAGGGTAAGTACTTAGTTCACAATAAATGTGTTTGCTCTTATCTATCTACAAGAACCTATTAGACATCTTTGTGCCCTGAAGAATTTATCTGCAGGAACCCATTGGGCAGGGTCTTTGCTTCTAAACGTGTATCTATACCTGGAAGTACTGCTGGTGTACTTATATACCTGTTTAGGAATGACAACTTCATGTATTTCATACTTACAAATCTTTCAAAGAGTGTGTTAAATCTACCTTTGGTTTGGTAGCTTCTCACGCTTGCCAAATGGAAAAAGCAGAAAGGAAACTAAGTAATCATTATGCGCAATTTTCCGAGTAAATAGCTTCTACAGACCATGTAAGTTAACTGTCTTAGCAGGAAGGGGAAAAAGACCATCAAGTTGGTAGAAAATACATATTGCTTCCAAAATATATTTGAGCATCTTTGGATGTAGCCAAAGGCTCAGCTGTTAGCAAGCTCTAAGGATTAAGCATTACGTTGTACTCCTCACCTGCTGGATTCTGCAACTCTTCCTCCTACGGAATAGCACCTACTCAATGGCTAACCAACCCACTTCAATAAGACTGCTTGTTAAATAAACTGTCATTCAGACTGAGTAGGAGTGGCAGACCAGATTAGCATAGTAAGCATTTTGGTTGAATTACCTGCTAGAATTCAATCTTTTTATGCTTTTGTTCTGATTTCTTTTCCTCATTATAAACTCAGGGAGAACACAGAGCCTTTCTTAAATTGTGCTGTATAGCTTGCTTTCAAATGAACTGAAACTGTATTTTAAAGATGACATCAGATGTCATCCTCTGCTTCATCACAAAATGTATGAGCCATAAACCACAATGCATGATCCGACTGGCTAAAGCTGGCTTCTTGGGGACACCTTCTCTACTCCCTCCACCAGGGAGCAGGGCAGGATAGTGGCTTCAGATACTTCAGTGGTTCCTCCCTGATGCTGCCAGGACAGCCACCGAAAATTAGCCTGCGTTCCCCTATCAACCTACCCTGGAAGTCAGAGTCTCTCAAAAAACCCCTGAAAGAGCAGCTTTAATAGAAACAAGAAAATTCAAGGTGGTGTATACCAAGGGTAAGAAGTAGAAATCGCCACTTTGCTCTCTAGAAACTAGAACTTCTATGCTACTCAATTCACTGTATCGTTTTACTCATTTCATGCAGTAATTCCTGCAGAAGACTAGTGATGTCAGTACTCTAGCTTTTAGACTGCAGCAGATACAGCTACAGTTGTTTATTTTCATTAATTTGGTCTTGGCTGGCATTATAGGGAAAACACAGCTATACATAATTTGTTTGTACAGTGACTAGCACCAGGGAGTATTGGCCCATGACTTGAGCTTCTAAGAATGACAGTAATGAAGATGGTTCCCAAAGGAAGGTCTGCTTGGCAACTTTCAGATCTAAGACAATAAATTTTTCTACCTTCTTTGGAGATAGAAACCATAGGGAAAGTGGGTGGTGCAACTGCTACACATTTTTTATATATAGCTGAGAAGTTTCCTGGACTAAGCCCAGAGAAATATTTCATGGCCTGATCATTACTTATATAAAATGAGCTAGTGCATTGAATAAATGCTTTTGGTCTTTACCTAAATCACATTCTAAACCATCTGAAAATTCAACCTTGTGATTTTTCTTACCTTTGTATTTATTAACAGTTTGGATTAAATGAGTCTTTCATATTTTTAACTTTTAATTTTTTCTAGTTTTTTGACTAGGCAGTCAAAATAAGGTATCTGAGGCAGATATTAATTTGCTCATTTAAAGTCTTTATCTATTCATTATGGTCCTAGTTTCACAATTTATGACAAAAATAGCTTGATAAAAACCAAGAGTTCGGAACCCAAGTATTTAACCTGAAATTGTGAGGAAGCTTTGTCTGTGTAAAGTATGAAAATTCTGGCATCTTAATTTTTTGATAAAATAAATTGAAAAGTGAACATTACCATTAGAAAGAAGTTTAAATCCTTTATGGGAAAAAAAAAAAGAGATTTACATGAACTTTTGGGCAGATGTTTTTCAGTAACATTTGAAATAAAATTCCAGCCATTTTTAACTTACAAATTTCAAAGAAATGGAGTGTTTAAACCTATAAGAAGCAGAATTTTGTTTTCAGGTCATATTTGCAAAATGCATGAGGTTTAAAGCCCCACAGTGTATTAACATCTGAGAGGTGCTTTGTGTTGTCACAAGATGTAAGACTTATATGAGAACCCTGTGTTAACTCTCCTGTGCTTCTGTGCACTGAAGCTAAACAAATTAGGTATTTCACAGGGTAGATTAGTAGAGCCCTTGATTTTAATACCTTAGTATATAAATGCTAATACTGGAACTCTTAAATAAGGTAAGCAGGAGGAGAAATAAATCTTAAAGGGAAAAACAGTTGTCTCTGCAACCCCGCAGGCAAACCCCTCTGCAATTTCAATATGTTAATTTACCCTTTTTTTCTGATAAGTGAGGAAAGTAATTTGAATGCTTTAGCAAGAAAATAATTTAAGCTAATCAATCCAAGACGAAAAGTGAAGGGGAAAAAAAAAAAACAAACAACCCCAACCCAACCAACCCTATTTTATCCTGATGCATTTATACGGTTCCATAAATGCACCCAGGCTTTCATAAAGCATTGAGAACAGGTCCTTGCCTCAGAGAGTTCACAGCTAATGATAACAGTTTACAAATCCACTTACTATTGGACATGCTGAAGCACGTCCTGCCATAACATAACTCCAACTGTATCACTCCTCCTTCCTAACAGCCCACTTGAAAGAATCACATTTTAAGGCTGGTGTAATGTACTGTGTTAGGAGAACTTGCACAGTTCACTACAGAGGGGTTACACAAAAGGTATTGAACATTCGGCATGAAATGAGTATCATGTGCTGACGTGCTGAAATCACATCAGTGATAATTCTCAGATATGTTTTATACATCTTTTTTCTTTCCCTGTTACATTTGTTAAAAATTTAAAAAGCAAATTTCAACTGAAAAAATTGAGACCATATTCTAGTCAACGCTGTACTTCTTACAAGAGCCTGTACTGCAAAACCTGTCATACGTGGCACTGAAAATTTCTTTCCAAATGCAAACAGTTACACTGCTTGCTTTAACCAGGTTGTTTTGGGGTTTTTTTCCTAAGGGGAAAAGAAGAATTTTGACTAAATGAAATTTACTGAAATGTACTTAAATTTAATTTACCTCATTACCTTATTTTCAAATATCTTAATGTCGCTATTTTTCCTTGAAGCGAGGGAAAGCATGTAACTCCCACTCTTAAGTTACCTCCATCTTAAATCTTCTAAAAGGCTCTTGACACATAACAGACACTTGTACTGCCCCCCTCTACTGAAAATCAGAGGATGCTGAAGAGAACCCTTATTGCATGCAGCCTCACAAAATAACTGCAGCTAAAATGAATGCAATAATACTGTGCTTGGTGCAGACACCAGAATACAGACCTTAAGTGTCTAGTCAGAGAAAAGTGTAAAACATGACAAGCAAATTAAATAACATACCTTTGTTACTGTACTCCTTTTACTCTTGGAAAGAAAAAGAATTTGTCTTATGCCTTTGCAGTCAGTCAACAAAATAACTTTAAATCACTTCCCTTTATCCCAGGTCTTCGTAATAGGATTTAAATAAGAACTTAGTTAAATATGTAATTTGCTGTTACTTCAGAAATTATTAAGTGCCTGGAGAAGTTGAAAAATGGTAAAATAAGGTAAGAGCGGTAAGGCAGAGAGCAGTAGATTTTGCTGACAGGGAAATTATGGGATTGAATGGTGACAAACCAAAGGTTAGCCTTCTGGTTGAACTGCTCGGATGGTCTGTAAGTGATTTAGGTAAAAATATTGGTTTGTTACTGAAACAGCCGATGATACAGATTGACAAAACGTTGTCTGCAGAGAGGACGATCTGCCTGTTAGTCCAGCACTTGCATTGATCCATTCCTCTGCCTGGCAAATCCAGAAGATTGAAGAGTAATGGAAAAAGGGTGAAATTCAAATATCCATAAGGCATGAACCTCATCTTTTTGTGATGGAAGGAAAGGAAAGGGGGTAAGGAAAAAAAAGCAGATGTATTCTGGGACAGGTGGACATTAACCTCTTTGTACACGGCACTATGGAGAACTCATCCGAAATGCTGTTATCTGTTCGTGGCATGCACATTCAGGAGAGCTGAATCCAAGCCAAAACACATAATGCCCAGCGGAGAGGAGAATCAAACCCTATATTGTTGTAGCAGGAAAGCGAGAGACCTGGGGCCATAATCCTGGGAAAGGAAGGGCTGAACAGACGAGGAAGTAGCTCAGAGGAACATTACCAAGTAGTCGAAATTCAGGCAGGAAAAGACTGACAGGAAAAAAAATGACCAAAGATGTTAACTCTTCATGAAAATAGTGTGGCTGAAACTATCAGATGGTGCTTTGCTGTCAGAGAAGTGAGGTTCTGAAAAAGTCTTCCAATGGTAGAGGAGATATAAATAAACTCCGGCCAGCCTTAAGGCCTGCAGACTGTAACTGCTTACAATACTGCTTTAACCATATTAGAAGAAAGCTTTGCCCTTCCCTCTGCGACATTAGGAATTGAAAGGCAAATTTTTCTGCCTCAAAGTTTTAACTTAGGTGGCAAAAGCTATTAAAACTACCTGTATGAAAAATAAATGTCCTGCTTTTGGAAAAATGCTTCTAATATGGATATTTCCCATAGGAAAGTCCTGCTCCATGGCTGTACCATGGGGAACTTTTGGCCAAAGTCATGGGAGCGTGTCACTACTCATATATGATGTTACAAGAAATTCAATCCCCATTCCAAAGAAATTAGACATGTCTTTTTCTTGTCTCATCTAAACCTCCTGTGCCAGTAGGTCTCAGAAATTTTATATATCTTCAATATTTGAGAAGGCTGAAAGTTTGATGACCCTGCTGAAATTCAGATGCGGCAATTTCAGGCATTCAAATTAAAGTTCTGCAGAAGCACAGAGTTTTACAAAGAACAATATACTTTTCCATTGCCTTTGGCACACAATATACAACAGCAACTCCTGAAAAAAAGAGTTAGCGAAATCCATATAAAGGCTCAACAGTTTCATTACAAGAACAATTTTAGACCATGGGAGGTAAAAAATCAGACATATGTTGAGTCCAAAATTGTTTTCAGTCTCACAGGTGATCAGTGAGAGTTGAGAAGTCTTCATACTCCATTGAAGATGCATCTGACATTACTATGTTACTTGTGATGTCAAACATAGGCCCCTCTGGTTTGTTTTTCCTGTCAGTTCGTGCACAGGAGCCAGACAATTTAACCACTCAGGGGACAAGCTTGGCAGATGACGAACCCAGATGCCAGTTTATAGATTCTACTTTTCCAGCAGTGGCATCTGAGTCTGGTTGGCCTTTGACCGATTTTTATTGCAGACTTTGTCAAGCTGCTATGTAGCTAGTCTGTTACAGGGGTACCTTGTCCTTCTGGAACAAGTTTCTTCAAAGCCATTTCTCATTTTGAAGAATTCATATACTTTTTAAATATGGTTAATGCTATGCAACATGTGTAGCTACTGTTTTGTTTGTAAGTGGAAGATGGGAATCATTGCATACAAACTAGATATCATAAAATACAGTCCTTAAAAGAGTAGAAGATTATTTCTCAGGTGGAAATAAGACATGTTTGATAACTTGTATCATACCAACTTCTGTCTATCTGATGTAATCTATTGGTTTTGGTGTTCACTTAATAGATTCGAGGGAAAAAAAAGCCAAACACCAATGTATTCATGAATTACTGAGCTTTCCTGACTTGAATCAGTCCTTTGCCTCCTCTCCACCTTATATAAGTCACTAAGTTTTGTGCATCTGTTATTGTTCCATTCACACAGCCACCATCTTGATGTAATATGCAAGCTGAAAACAAACTCTTCCAGCTCTCCAATTCATGAATAAAGCATTTATTACTACTTGAGCCAACAGGACAAATAAAGACACTTGAAGAGAAGGCTTGAATACACACTATATGACCGAAAGAAATTCAGAAGTAAGTGTAAGTATGGATAGAACTTGGTCTCCTGGATAGACCATTGGTCCTCCTGAGACTGAATGTTACTGGTGAGCCCAAAGAAGATGCTGAACCATTGCTGGCACTGCCTGAGGGACAAAGGCTGATCAAAACAGGTAACTATGTGCCTGGTATTACGTGTGTTATGCTTCCTAACATGTGCTGGAGGAGGGCTCTCAAAATGCCCAGCCTTTAATCAATGGTATGGCTACATCTAACTGTGCGTTATTAAAGAGAGCCTGGAATGCTTTCACCAGCTTCCAGTTACTACCCCAGAGCTGGTTTCGTGGGCTTTTTTACAAGGTAAACGCTCTGGTATATCTGAAGCCGGTGTAAAAGTACATACATTTGTCTACATTACCAGGGGAAGGTTTTATTCTAGAGCTCTGTTTTTGTTTAACTGAAGTAGTATTTCTTTGAATCATTGCCTAAACATGTATTAGTAACTCCATTTATAGTTCTTACACTTTTACAAGTATAACAGTCAAACGTTTTGTGTTCTTTCTACCTTAAGATAATCTGAGGTATATGATTAATAGAAAAAGAAATTCTCTACCTCTTCAGACAGCCATAAAACAGACCTTGGCACATTATATCTATCAGTTACAGCAGCAACACTCAGATGAGCACACGTGTCTTTCCATACAGAAATTGCAATCAAGTCATCTAGACTTTAAAACAGATTTACTTTAAAAATTCTTCTCCTATGTATTTGGATATAAATATACATTAATAATCCTTTCTTCCTTTCTGAATTATAAGTAACTTTAAAAATATTTGTTTTTATTAAAATATAATCTTCTAAATCACAGTCCTTTTTTTCTGTTCCTATGATGTTTACTTAGGCTCATGCTTTCATCATAACCTAATCTGTCATATTTCAGCTGGTTTTGCTTGTCATTCAGACTTCTCCATTGTCCTTCCAGTATTTAGAACAACTGAAATAAAGCACCATTGATAATATTTTTCATGCTAAAAATGTTAATTTTAAATATTTGTGGCAGTATCACACATTAATTCTATGTATAATTGTCATACAGATTATAAAATTGCTACGGTAAACCAAAGATTATGTGGTCTATATTGACTGTTATATCCAAGTGTCTCAGAGCTCAGCTGAACCATTCTCAGTTTTGAAATGAAGAAGAATGCAATCGTTTTCTTATTCATTTTCTTGGTCTAAACCTTACCACTGGGCAGTTTTTTAAATATATTGGAAAGTAACAAGGTGAGGAGCTCTACCAGCACAACAACTCTAGGTCATTCTATCACTGTTGGGAATGCTGTTTTAACTCTCCACAATCTTAATATCTTAAGGGTTTTTTGCAGGCATTAGCAAATTAAACTTTGTAATGCATCAGGGACGTCATTATTTTACAAAAGAGGAAAAGGAAGCACAGTTAAACAACTTACTTGAGTTAAGGAACTTTCCATCAGGATCCAAAATACAGCTTCACACCAGCTTCACTGTGCTTTGACTTGAAGATATTCTCCCTCACAGCGATGAATGAAAGTGAACAATGAAGAAGACGGATGACTTGCTTCACAGTTAAAAAGTATACAACTAAAAATTATCTGTTCTGAACGGAAATATTCAAATAATGCACCACCTCAAATATGAATCATTCAGTTACACACTCTAAGAGCCAGTGAGCTCTTAAGCACAGTGTAGGTTTCCCCAACTGTTTTGGACACCAGGCAACCTGCCCTACTTGGCACGTTACAGCATAATACAGAGCAATATCAGATGAGCAGGATGAAATTTTATTTTAAATTCTCTTCTCTACTCAAACTGTCATAGAAAGATCAACACATTGTAAGTTGTCTCGCAACAACCAGTGAGACAAATACTCAAACGCAACAAATATATTTGTTGGTACTTTGCCATGGAAACAGATACACATTCCTAATTCCTATTTCCTCATGGTATGTGATTGGTAGGAGACAAAATCAAAAGTGATGGAAGATACTGGTCACGTCCACACTGGTGGATTTCAGCCACGTGCAAGCCTAGTTCTGCTGGCTGGAAAGAGACTCAAGGCCACAACATAACATAGCGCCTGCACACGTAAGGCCACTGTCATAACTGCGACAACAGGATTAGCTATTCGTGCAAGAAGTGGTGTTCATGCTGTGTGTTCTCTAGATTTCCTTAAAATTGTGCTTTGATCATCAAGGGTAGCTCTTGGACAGCTTGCTGAGGCACTGCCACTTCACAAAGACATGTGCAATCCTCCACCTCCGACAGCTTCTCAAGGAAATACAGAACCAAACTTACTTTATTGCAAGTAGCTTGTTTTTGTTAGTGGTTTGGGGCTGGGTTTTTTTTTTTCTGTCTAAAACCCCTTCTACTGCTTTGAAAATGTACTGATGAAAAGGGTTTATCGTGTTCAGCCTGACATTCCCCAGAAGCCTGTGGAGCGCCGCCGCACACTAGGACTGATTGGTTTCACGCAGAATTGCAACGAAGCAGGTGCACGTGGGGCACCTTCACGTGGGGCACCTTGGCGTGAGAAGTCTACCTGCGTGAGCGATTGCCACCAGTGCTTTGCACTTGCCGTGATGCAGAGAGGTTCCTCGACCCAAACTTTTCTCACAGACATTTTTTCTCTCTCCCTCTAGCTTTCTCTTTCCTCCTTTCTCCTTCCTCTGTGTTTGGTTCTGATAGACAAAAGAAAAAACACATTTCCAGGCAACTTGCTATATTTACAATCAAGTGACATGGCAGCCAGACCATTACTTATCAACTCTCCATTAAACTTTAATAGATTAATCATCAATTATTGAGGAATTAATGTTCAGATCCAGCTGTGCTGTCCCAGTTCAGTTCACAAGTGCCAGCAAAGATACTTTATGGCCTACGCTGTTGAGCATTCAGATTCTCAATCACCTCTTACTTTCACATCTCAGCTTTCTGAAGCAGAAAAAAGAGATGTTTTTTTAAAGTGAGCATGCAGACGGAATGAGAGAGAAGCAGAAATCTGAGCTGAAGAATAATTTTCCAGTGCTTGGGAATATTCTGATACTCGAGTTTTGTGAATAAACATCTACACTTAAAAACGAAAAAAAAACCACCACTTGAAGAGAAGCTTTTTAAACTAGGTATATAATGCTAATCTGAAACATATTATCCACAGAGCCCAAAACATGAAGAAATGCATATCTGCCACACAGTGGCAACAAAAAGTGACGGTGACTTATTAGTATACAATAAAAGTGAAACTACCTTTCTAAACATAGCTGAGCTTTGGATCTAAAACCAAACCAACTGTTATAATAGCTGATACACGTTTTTAAAAGCCCCTGAAACACAAGGACAGGTGCTAAGAGGTGGTTTGGAAGTGGACTGATACTTTCCCCGTTAGGTATGAAAACTGGAATTCTGCACTGTATATATATTTTGTCAGCTATAAGTACTGAAGCACAGGTCAAGAGATAATGAGATTTAAACTAAAGGAATTGGTACTTATGCATACCGTGCTTTGGAGATCACTGTGCATATGCCGTAAAGACAGGCTCTGTCAAGCAATCTTTTCCTTCCCCTACCCCTGCCAATATCAGTCTACCTGTCAATCCACCTACCTATTAGTATGCTGTTCAAGGTTGAAAAGAAATACCAAAGCAGTGTTTCTCAGGCAGTCTTCATCGCCACAAGGAATAAACAATGAACAGAGAAACTTCATCACTAGTTCATTACAGTCACTTGTAAACAATTTAGAAGCATAAGCAGACTTTGGGAGTAGGCAGGTAATTACTGAGATAAAAATTATATAAATCAGGGTACTGAAACTGTCATCTGCAAATCCTACAGGGGAAAGTGAAAACATATATTGATATATAAGGAAGGGAGCCAATGTGAAATGATAAGCGTATTACCAAGTCATTTTGTTAGCTGATTGCTTTCTTTGATGAGGACAGCCTGGGACATATCAGATGGAAATAATTTTTACTTTGACTTTTACAGAATATTCAAGCACGTGGAAGAGGAGATTGGAAAATAAAAATTCAGTGCTGTAAACATAGGCCCCATATGCATTGACTGTGGCTGGAGTTTTTGGTTCTAGGCATGATTTGTATTCATTTAATTATCGTTAGGAAAACATCAACCATGGAAATAAAATCCCCCTAAAATCATCATTGTTGCTATATCCAGCAGTTTGCTTCAGTCTGTTGTGGTAAGCATCACAGCCACATGAGAGGTTATTTAGC
>JAVJGH010000044.1:15179997-15205373 GCA_035590175.1 Aviceda leuphotes | reverse complement strand
GGAGGAACAGGAAATTGGCAGCACAGAGAGCAACAAAACCTTAAATTCAATGTTGTGTTTAGAAGAAAAGTAATAGCAGGACAGAATAGCAGCAGGAAATAAGTGCTTATACAACTTAAAGCAAAGATTTTAAGGGACTTGACAGCTACTTCAGTTGTGGTAAATTCTTGTACAAAGCTATACCTGTACAGGGTGGTTCCAGAACAATTTTTTTTTAAAAGTTCGTTAAGATGTTCATATACAGCTAATGTAGACATCCTCTGCAAATCTAGCAAAATTCAACTTTCATGTCTATAGGACAAAAAATGTCATACACCCTCCATTTGCAAAACTCTGATGAGCGACCGAATGGGTGTTTTTGTGAAGTCTAGATACATTTTCTGTTCTTACTTTTGTAATTATTTGATTTTTAGCATTTTATATCAACCCCCAACTAAGCTTAGGACCAAACCATTTTAATATAAACCAGAAATACTTACATAAGATGAAGCCTACATATAATGAATTCAAAGGATACATATTTCTTTTAATTGACCACAGACTAAGGTCACAGATTGCTTGAGATGGAAATGTACCTCTGTGGGTTTATTCTTGTTTCCTCATGCACAACGCCCAAGATATTGCACACAGTCTAATGCTGATATTTCCCTAAGATATTGCTGTTGAAGACTTAACCTCAAATCACTTGCAGTAAACTGTCAGTAAACAGAACAAAAATGTTTTGATGTTTATGAAAAGCTATCCTGAACTCTCTGAAGTTATGTTTTTTTTCCAGATTGGTTTGGAAGTGCTTCAAACAGAGCCTTTCTTGTGGGATTTGACTCTTCAAATTCCATCTCCAGGCACAAACCAGAAGTGGAGATGTTTTGGAGCTTTAAAAATCATATAACTCAGAGGCCGTTCTGGAAATCAATGTTACCAGAGAGAAAGGAGTTATGTTTTCCAAACTGATTTTGTCACCCTAGTTTTACTCTGTCTTCCAGCCTTAATGTCAACACAGAGGCAGTAATTTTTCCCCTTTCATGCAAAGTTCTGAGAGAAACCGATTTCAGCATTTTAGGCCTGACCCGACTATTGTGGCACAGTCATTGGCTGAGTTCTTCTCAGCTGGAGGATTGGCCGTTACATACAGTTAAACGTTGGCTCATTTCCTTATTTTGTTGGGTTTGTGTATGTTGTGTGGGCCCCCGCTAAATTATATACTGCCTGTTTGTTGTGTATTGATTTTTTTGTTAAAGTGCTCAGGAGGTTGCATGACTTCATTTCTACAGAGAAATGCTTCATGAAATCTTAATCTACATCAAAGTAGCTGCTACATTGTCAAAAAAGGAACTCACATTTCAGTTTTCATTGTTCCAATTTAAATTATATTTTGGTTTATTTTTCCAATTTTTTTAATGTTTTTTTTTCTTTAATTCTTGTGTTTGCAAGTTTACTAGTAAAAAGCAAGTTCTCTGAGAAATCATTCAGTATTTTAAGATAGACTATGAACTCCTTGAAAATGCTCTGCCATTTTAAGGGCTCCATTCTTGAACTGGATGAAGAGTTTACAAAGACATTGCGTTTCACTAAAGTTGTTCACTCATTCAACACAGATTTCCATCCAGCATGCAACATAAAAGTCTGTCTACTAGCAACAATTAATTAGTCTTCCCACTCCCTCTTTTGACGCTCACATTTCAACAATTATTTATTTAAATATCAGGCAGCACTTAAAAGCCAGCTGTACATAGCAGAACACTGTTCTTTCCTATAGTCTTCTACGAGGATGAAAAACTATTCTTGGTGCAAGTCACGAAGGCAGCCCCCAGTGGTGGATGCATTAGTGAAAAGCGTACAAAATATATTTTGTTTTCCTCTTTAAAGCTGTTAAAAAAAACAGCACAAAGGCCTCAACCAACACAGAATGATGGCGATGGGTGGGAGGGACTGCTCGCCTCCCTATTCCCTGACTGTAGTTTGTAGTGAGGATACTGCTTATGGCGGTTCAAGTCCCCCATGAGAAAAATGGATTCTGAGCCCGAATCTCCTACAACTCCATTGACAAAAGTATTGCACGATAGGAACTTCCTCTTCTCTCTGAGAAAGAGCTGGTTAGGTATCTAACTGGATATGATCGCTCCTCTCTGCAAGCACCAGCAAAAGACAGAAACCTCACTCCATGCTAGAGTTAGATACTGGACACGAGAGAGGACAACTCGAACGATAGCCGAGAGGATGCTAATGCCTTCGGAGGGGTTCTCTGCCCAGCAGCAGCCCCCTGGGACAAAGCTCTAGACCCAATAGTCCCTCGGCATACAGGAATCGTGACATTGCCCACGCTGGCCTCCCCAGGAGCTCCTGGACAAAAGGGTGATGGTCACAGGGTAGGTGGGCACTCTTCATCACCCTACAGGAGACAAGCACAGACCACGCGTGGTATGTAGAAAGTGCAGCCTGTGTTGTGCTGGGGATGAGGCAGGAGCAAGCAGAGCGGATGGCAGAAATGAGGAACGATAAACACAGTCTGAAAAGATACTCGGATAGATGAAGGGATGCGGCAGGTTTGGCAGTAGGACACGGGATGTCCTACCAGCGATAGCAACAGCAGAGGAGAGCACAGAGCCGTGACACGCTCTTCCTTCCCCTGATCCCCAAGTCAACTCTCAGGTACATTTTCCAGAAGGATCTCTAGCTGACAGTCCGCCTTCTCTAACACTTTAGTCCCTGTTTGCCTCTTTGAAGTTAAGAGTGACTGACCTACTAGGACAGCCCTAACACCTCCAATTTCTACGAGTAGCATTAAAAAAGCACCAAATTTCAAATTTTCAGAATTTTTATTAAATTCAGAATGAAATCAATGTTCCAGGTGTCAGGAACTACCCATAGAACAAAACCTCCATTTTCCAAATCAGCTCAGTGAATTAATATGTCCCTATAGTTTATTAAGTATATAAAGAAAGTACGCTCTTCAAAAGTGTGGTGGAGCTTATTTTATTTCACTAACAATCTTAATTCTACCTCACCTTCACGTTAAACTCCATCTAATAACTCAGAAATGCTCAAGCACTGTCACATGCATTTCTAACATGAAGAAACAGACTTCTGCTCCAGACTTTCCCATTTTTGCTTTCTGTTTTAAAACAAAATGAAAATCCAGATTTTACATTTTTCAGTCTTTGATTGCATACATGTATTTAATCTTGGAATAGAACATGAAAATTTCCTTTCTTGGGGTCCCCAGCTGATGTTTCTAGTATCTTGATCTGCAATGTACTGATGGATTCTGATTGCCAAAATGTGATACATTGTTAAGTATATACACAGATAGTGGTCTTATTTTTCAGTTTTTGGGATACTGATGGATGCATAGAATTAGAACTTGCCTTTGGGAGTTACGCATAATATTGCAGCCATTATTTAACCTGCTTTGTAAACAGAAAAAAAACCCAAAAACAAAAAACCCCAAAAAACCAGATTCAAGTTAATTAGTCATTTAAATGTATATAAATGAAACAGTAACAAAGTCATCAAAAAAGAAACAGTGTAGTTTTAAAAGAATATTGTTCACCAATCTGTCAAGACATAAGAGGAAAAAAGAAAACTGTGCAGATGTGGGGGAATGAGAAGTTATGTAACTGGGAAGGAAAGGAGGAGAAAGGAAAAATGATAATATACAATCTGAATCTATGTAACAAAATATTAAACTACTAGTAGCACTTTAAATGGAGGGCCTTAAATACTGATTTATATGTATAATTACTGAGTTTCCATAGGACCTTTTTTATGTTAATTGAATTTCCATTGATTATTAAAAGCCTGCTTATACAAGGTGAGCAACTACATAGATGTTCTATTTCTATTACATAGCTGTTAAACCTCAGTAAATACCTTTTTAGGAATGATTTGGTGTTTAATTAGCATACAATATCTCTCCTCTTAAAACTAAATTAAATCCCTATTTGAGGCACTTAATTTAAAGTGTTAACCAAACGTGCATACCTGCAAGGTGGTAATTTCAGATTTGTGGTAGTAGTCAAGGTCCAGTAATTCTGCAGTGCTGAAGGTTAGAAAGTCTGAACTCAGTTCTCAGCTAGGTGATTTTTTAACCTAATTTGCCATGTACTCACACGCAAACTCAAGACAAAAAGTGATCATGCTGCTGTTATTTTTCATTCTTTAATTAATTTTGAAATATAATCACAAAAGGAATCAGTAAAATAGCACAAAAATAGTTAGGCATTATTGGTTTTGATGATGTTGTAATTCCAATGTGTTTATGAGTATTTAGCCAAAACTAGTGTTAGCTGAGGTTTCATTTATTCTTTGGACAACTTTTTCATCTCAAGAAAATGAAAACTCCTTCAGTATGCCCAATGGGATTTTCCTCATATGCTAAGCTTCCTTCTTTACCTTACCATATGCACAAAGAGTGCATCAGGTCTGTTGCTATTTTGCAGACTATCAAGTGTTACAAGTAGAAATAAGAGCTAGAGAAGACCAGAACGATACCGCTACGCACTTGAACTCAGAGCGCATCAATCTATTTCGAACTTTGTCACTAAACTTATCGTGCCAGCTTTGATCAAGCCAAGTATCCAGGTGCAGATCCGAGGCCAAAAAGAAAAGGCTGAAGCCTCAAGGAGGTAGGGCTGAGAGAAACCCAAGGCCAACCCTATTTTTGCTGTTATTTTTTAAAATGGCATGGAAGTAAGGTTGTGTCCTTGACTGGTGATATACTTACGAGCTACGCGTGGGCAAGGATATTTCAAAAGTGGGACTGAGCTTGTTGTAAAGATAAAACAGGGTGAAGACTGTGCCTGACTTGAGCGTTACGTAGGGTGGGGCATCGCTCATAAAATCGTGGGGAGAAGCTTTGGCAGAGGCCAAAAGGGAGGGAACCCTGCATTTTGCAAGATTCAAATGTATGCTGTACACCTGCTTCTTTTAAAACGTTCCCAGTTTTTTATTAATAATGCATCAGTTTTTACTCTGAGACACAGTACTAACCAAGGTTGTGTTATTGAAAAAAAAATGAAACAACCCCAAACCGTGTGAATTTTCAAAAGTCTAGCACTGTGAGAACCTGAACAAGGCAGCAAAAAGTATCACCCATTAATTTATGAATTGTATTTCAAGTTGCAGTGACACAAGTAACAATAACTTTTCTAAAGCAGCAAAAGAAATATGTCTAATTATTGAACTTCAGCCTGTGATTATGATGATTTTTTAGGTGCTTGCAATCCCAAAACATCATCTGATTGGTTCTGAAAAGCTCGCAATATGCACATAATAAATCTTCCTGGATGATGTTTTGAGTACACAATCTCTTAATTCTTAAGATCTTAATCCAGGATTTGTTTATAAAATAGTTCTGGGATCTGGCTCCTCCAAACTAATTTTCTCAGCAACTTACTTGGTTAATAAATAAATAAATAAAATGACCCCAGCATTTTACTACATATGGTTAACAAAAGGAGTTTAAATAGATTTCAAACTGTTACATGCTTGGTGTAAAGATAGATATCTTTTTGTCACACTGCAGTTTGCTTTTTTGTTTGAAGCAGCTACATACCATTTGGAATACAACAGACAGCATAGTGAAGGAGAAGCTAAGGTTGTTGTGGGGAGTGGAAGGCAAGGATAAAGATGCGTCTATAGGATGTGTCTATAGGCTTCATTAGACCTTTCATGTATGTCATCCTCTTTACATATGTCAGTTGTCTGAACGTGCAAATGTTATTAGAAAAAGAAAGAAAACTGTTTGCAATTATCTTCTTTGCCTGTGTAGTATAGAACTGAAACAGAAACATAAAAGTACTGTCAGTTTTTATGTCCCACCATTTCTGTAACTTTGTTATGGCTTCTACTTAAAAAAATAAGAAAAAGGAGTTTCTGTAGTGAACAATATTAGGGGTAAGATTAAATTTCTTTCTCTTTTTTCTTCTTTTTTTTCTTTTTAAACCTTGACGAGTGTTGAATTTTTCTTTTATCCTGACAAATTACTTAGAACTGGATCCTGCAAAGACTAGAACAAATGAACATTTAGTCCACAGGGAAAACCAGATTTGTTCTGGCCAGCACTTCAACCCTTACAAATTGTGAAAACTTCCACTCCTTACTTCCGTATGTGTTTATGGAAGTAATAAAAGCTCTAATAAGAAGACATAGTAAGGTTTTTCAAGACATTGCACGCAGTTCCCACAGAAGGATCCCTGCTGGAAAGCGCAGTTAGCTGCTTCAGCGATACGCGGGTGGATGACTACGTCTTCGGCTCCGTGCCGCCGCGGCGTCGAAGCCGCTTAGGCAGGAGGGGAGGTCTGGCACCAAGGAGCAGAGTCCCAGCCCACGCGTGAGAAAGACCTGGCGATGGTGGGGGGGCTTACAGGAGCAAAAGACGTGGCAGGGTATGGGGGACAGGGCGAGAGGACGGTCAGCAGAAGACGGAGGATCCGTACAGAAACCTACCCTCAAGATCTCTTAGCAGAGCGGTATGTTCTGGCGTTATCCTAGGGCGCGAAAGCGCAGGTCAGCTCCTTACGTGCAAGGGAGCAGCAAAGTTGGCAAAACCATTCGGCTTTTCCAAGCCAAGGGGGCTACAGCCTGGTTTGAATACGGCAGGGTATGTAGAACGGGAGGCCAAAATAAGTCCCAGCACTGCAGAATAAATCGTTGAAAATGAAGGAAGAGAAGGTGGACTTTCAGGCTCTTGGAGGGGACGAAGCGGGTGGAGGGAGTTCACGAGGACCAGAGGCTTGAATCCTGAATATGCGCTGAGCAGAACAGGGCGAGAGAGAGGGACTTAAAAGCGTCATCTGATCTAACCAGATGTCAAACCTTTACTAAACAAAACCGATGTTCCTGTCCTTCTTTCTGTCCCGAATTTTTTGTCTTTCTTGTTCTTCTCTTTGACTTTTTTTCCACAAGGTTGCTCTTCTGTTTGTTTGTCTTAAGAAAAGCATTTTAGTGTACTGGTTTATTTTTTTTTCAGTAAGAAAAAAAGCAAATAGAAATATCTCAGAGTTCACCAGATTTTGGAGTGGCTGCTAAGATCCCATGCTCTTCCTTTCTCCAGGCACAAAGGTGTGAGAAGGTACCAGAGCCAGATTTTAAAATCTTTGCTATCATTTTCACTGACCTTTTGCGTGAATTTTCTTGTTGTGTCTTAAAGGAAAAGGAAATAAGACCTTCTAAGCCATCTGAGCTAATAATTCCCTCTTCAATTCTTGCTTCTCTCCTCTAAAATGTGCCATCTTTTAATACAGTCTAAAAAGCTATTAGAAGAAAAGAGATGTCTTTATAAAGACTCTCTGCAGTTCATAGGAATAAAGATTGATAAGAAAGTGGAGGACTCGGTAATTTTGTTTTGTTAGCATTTTAACTAATTTACTCTTTTTCCCTTCCTAATTTACTCTTTTTCCCAACGAAAGTGTCACCAGACTTTAACTTTAGAGACATTTTACAGAAGCCTTAAACAGAGTATATAAATAGATATGCAGTGACCGCTACATGTATTAGTAAAGACATTGCTGAATAAGCAAACTGAAGCCACAGAAGTAGGTTTCAAAAACAGGGTCAGCTCACATCTTTTTTTTTTTTTACTGAGTGAAATAGCTATCATTCCACTTTGCAGAGTTTATTCTGAGTTCTGGAAACACCTATGAAATTATATGTTATTAACACTGGCTTATTGATTACAAAATACTTCCCCTGTTATTAGCACCCTGGAAAAGATACAGAACAAGATAAGCCCTGATGAAGAATACATGCTCCCATTTGAAAACTAATTATAACATTTAAAAGGAAAAATGTCTATTCTTGTGACTATGGATAAAATTTCATCTCAGCTACAATCAAACCATCATTATTAACACAAGACACTTGAGTTAATCTGCTTTTTCCACCATGACCCGTCTGACACTGTATATGTTTAATGTTATTTGCCAGTTTTTCTCTGAAATGTATCTTGGCATAATAACAGCCTTTCTTGACTAATGGAATGAAACGTACAGTTGAAATCCTGTGCTGTAGAGCCAAAGGCAGAAAAAATTTTTGTACAGCATGTTTTAGTTTGGTCTCAATCAATCAGACTGAATCTTCAATGGCACAGGTAAATGTATTTCCTTTCTTCAAAAATTGCCACTAATTTAAGATTTAATCAGAAACTTGAAAGCAAAGTTTCTGCGATATATTAGCAGAATTGTAAATGTCATACTGTCTGTCTCAAGAAAAATGAACAAGCCTTTCATGTTAAAGGTTTTGTAAATTAATCAGGTCACTGTGGACCTAATTAATCTATGATATTGTTAATAAGGATGACAGAGAAATTGGTCATTTTATGTCCATAACTCAAATTCAAAATAACTAGCAATAAAGGTTATAACGACAAAGCCAACTCCAATTCATAAAATAGGCAAATTATGCGTAAGCTTATGTAACCTCACATCTAAGAAATGTTTTTAAGATAAAAGTAAACACTTGTACAATTCACTCTGTATTCTCAAGCCAAGTATTCTCAAAAAAAAATAGGTTCAACAAAATACCATCATATTGTCAGATCCTTTGATAGCCGTTTTTTATATCCAGCTAGCTATGGATCCACTGCACAACACTCTTCAGACAGCTTTAACTGGGGACATACAGTTATATTATTGTATTCTAAATCAGATAACAAACCTTTGGCTTGCATTTTATTTTCTCACTTTTCTCTTAGCTTCCCATTAAGCATAGAGAACTTGCACATTTCTGCGATGCCATTAAGTACCTTGCATTTACTCCATCACAGCAGTAACCAAATGCTTAAATTAGCCAGCTTCCCTGGATTTTGTTTTGCTTCCTTTCTGCTGATACCGTGAAAGCTGCATGCAACCAATTGTTCAATCAAAGTTTCTGCAGACACTTGTGAAAAATAAGATTGTGCACATTTTTTGCAATATGATCCAAGGTTAGCTGACATATAACTTGTTCCACATTGTATTTCTACCTTGAAATATTTAAGAATACCCTGTTTTTTTCTGGTAGTGAATCCTACAGTTTAGAGCAGCCTACCATTTTCCATTGTAAAGTGCTCTTCTGTTGCTTTTAAGATGTCAAACTTTAACTGTTTGAACTGCATTTTCTATGGTACTCTGACTAGATACTTTTTTAGAAAAACTCAACTCAAAAACCACAAAAAGCTTAACAGCACTCTTCTGCCGACATAAGAAAATGCCAACATTCATTTCACTGAGAGACCTTCAGCGTATTGTAGTTGAGTTTCAGATCTACACCCATTAGGTAGAGCATAATTTTTTGTGTCAAGACTATCCTCAGAAGTCCGCTTTAGCCAAATTAAAAGTGTGCGAGCCAATGTACACCCTTTCTTCAAACTAGGGAAGGCTCCGTCCAAGATGTAGAGCGTGTCTGGGCTCTCCCTGCACACTAAGCTGAGTAAGTTAGCGCATCAAGAAACAAAACAGGCTTTAGCAGAAAGGCAGAAATCAACTTGCCACTTGAGTAACCAGGGCAAGACCAGGGTGATTTGTAGTCATTACAAAAGCGGTAGCTTTTAAGGAGGAATTTAAATGAGGAGAAAATTGTGGGTGTTAGTGCGTAGCACCAATGTGCTTGAAGGGAAAATGGATAAGCGGGTGATCAAGGCACTTGGTCGCAGGAAAATTACCACTGATGAGACTACTTGAGTAAGTGCTCACGGTCATGAACAAAGGATTGCAAAATTTAGCCTGAAGTTTGCAAACACACTCTAAATAAAAATTACCAACCTAATCCCTGCCAAAAGAAACATGAGGAAGATAAAAATATTAATTTAAATGTTGCATTAAAACAATTAATTAATGATGATACTGAAAGATAAAGGTTAAAATATAAGATAATATAATATTTTTTAATTACATACTAAGTGTAGTCATTAATTTAAGAAGGGCTGTAATGCACAATGCTCTATTACAATGGGACTATTTGTAAAGTTATTAGTCAACTTCATTAAGTAAGGAAGAATTAAGTCCTATATAAATCATGTATATAAAGAAAGTTTATGTAACCTTAAAGATAACATTATTGACATATAATGTATCTGTTGCAATTCCATGGAAAATTGCATATTAGGAAAAAAAAATCCAAACAAAAGTCTTGAAAGTGCAACATTAAATTTGCTATAATGAAAATTTTAACTGTAGCTTATGATCTCCTTCAAAGCTAAATGCAAATCACTCAGTTAGCTTTTAAGATGATTGTACTTTGCAGTCACACATGTGGGCAAAGAGTCTGTTAGTTAATTGTTGCTTCAGAGCCACTAAACTGTAAAACAGTTGCCAGTGGTGTTTGATTCAAGGACAGAAATGTTTTTTTTATATAAACACTTCAGTTTATATAGTTTAATGAAGTCTTTTGGCATGCATAAATGTCAAATAGGAGCATTTTCTTTTGGATGAAGACTTGGCTTTCCTTCTATCACAACACAGAAAGAAAATCAGCAGTGACATACAACTTAAGAAAAACAGTTTCAGTGGGACAAGTGTGCAGGTCCTGCATTGATCCTACATTGTTGCCCAAATCCAAAATTCAAATCTTCAAAACCTTCTGGAGATGCCACCTGCTCCAGAATTATTTCCATCAACATTCTCAGGTGTCTGTTACTACGAATGCCCCAAAGCCATTACAAAACCTGAGTCTTGGCTTCGGAAACCAGAATTTGACTTATATTGTAACCAGCAAGACAAATCAGGTCTGCATTCTCAATATACCTACCTTCCTTGGGTCAAGTTTGCTATTAAAGAACGATGGAGTAGGAGTTCTCTGCATTTCATTCACAGACTAATGAACTCATTGAAGAAGCAGAAGATCAGTCTTCAGAAAAAAGAGGTAACTCTCTAATTCTCAAACTCATTGGCAACATATTGGTGATTTGAAGGTATATTGCCTAGGTCTATATATATTGTTGTACATGCAAAGGTCCATATATACCAAGTCTATACTTTGATATATACCAGGATACCAAGGACTTTGGTATCTTGCCAAGGTCCTCCATTTTTTGAGGATAAGAGCCTACTGAATGGAAGCACATTTCTCTAATAATTAATTACTTTATCCAAGAATTATCTTATATTTAAACTATAGCTCTCAAGATACAAGGCATCATAATCAAAAAATGAATTTTGATGTTGATGTGAGATCTGTGAATGAACAGTTTTGCTTTGTTCCAGGCATACAAAAGGAGCCTTTTAAGGAAATTTAGACTGATAATAAATACCTCCATTTGTTTCAAATAAAAGTCAAAACTGCCATGTTATATCCTTCAAACTTGCAAAATATCCATTCCACAAGGGAAAGAAGTCTTATCTGGGAGAAACATAAAAAATTGAAATGGCAGAATCTTTTTTAGGTTATGTCTTGGATATACCAAAGTTTACTAAGATCTATATTTCATTAATAGTTTATAAGTAAAAATTAGTGCTTAACTGAAGAAAGTTTCCCAAGGAACAACTTCATTCTGTTTTCAAGATTTTCATCTTAGTATTGGCCTGATGATGAAGAATTTTTCATGGCAAGACTATGCCAACAATAGTTCCACAGGTTTTGTTCTTTTTGGCTAAGCTGTAAATTATTTGGAATAACAGGTTTGGAAGGAGCAGGACTTAATTATAACATCCTTTCTTATATTTTAAAGCGGCAGAGATTACAGATTTTACTGGGGAATGAACTATCCAATGGTTTGATTTTCCAAGAACCAGGACTTCAGTAAACAATTCCTTCTAATAAACATCCATTCTCAATTTGAAAATGAGATGGAGAGTAGGTACCTACCTATGAGCGTGTCAAGTCTGGGCAATGTGTGATTGCTAAGAGAATTCATCAAGTCATTTAGAGATATTTTCAGGTTAAAAGTCTTATGTATTGTGGAGATTAGGACATGCAGAATTCACTGCTACTTAGCAAGGGTTTAAAACAAAAAAAAAATTACATTTTATTTTCCTGTTGTTTAAGCCTTGCTTGTGGCCTTACATTGCTTTGTAGGCTGAATCCAGATTTTATACTCGTATCTAGTCACCCTTCTTTTAACATGTTAAATAGTTTAAAATTTTAAAATATTTCCATATAAAATTTTCTTTAAGAGTGGGGGTTTTTTATTATTTTCAAGGGTCTCTAATCCTTCAGCCTCCTAGAGAAATATGGGTTCCATTTATATATTCTGGTGATTCACTATCAATATCATGAGTACCTTACCCAGAGGAGTCATTATTTCTTATTACTATCTAAATAGCAGCTTACCCTCCTTTGATACAGCAATACACTAATGGTGTTCACAATGGGCTGTTTTTCTGTTATGGACCCTAAATCTTTTTTAACCTGTTCTCCTGGATGAAAACCTGTGTTCTGGCAGCAAATTTTTTTTTATAGTATCATAGATGTCTGACTCTATTTTTGGCTGTGTTGAAACAGATTTTTCTATGAATGGACCAGTTAGCTGAATATGTCCATTTATCTTCCAGTAAGCTGAGCCTCTTCAAATGACTGGAGATGATCTACAGTCTACCAGTTTATGTTATATATATGGTTTATCCACATTTTAATTCATATTTAATTGCAAATGCTAAAATAAAATATTGGTGAGAATTAATCCCTGAGAAGCCTCAGTTGAAAAAATCCCTCTTTGACTTCCCTGCTGACAAGTAATTTTTGGAATCCTTTGTTCCATCATGTTACACCATATCATTGGAGTTTAAATCATGCTATTTTTTTTTTCAAAATATCATGTAGTATTAATTCAAAAACTGATCCTAATTCCACCTCCATTCCATCTAAACGGTCATCTTTTATCAACCAAAATTGTTACTGCTGTTAAAATTACAACAAACCTACCTGAAATCATACACTGATAAGACCTATTCACAGGCTATAGAAGGTCACTCAAGTTCTCACAAGATCATACTTGTCCGATCCATTACTAGTACAAAAAAAATCAAATAAATTCAATTGTATTTTTACAGTAGACATGTTTTAACAGTATAAAGCATTTGGCAGTGCTCAATAAAAAGGTAGAAATACAGAACAGAGGAGGGTAACATTAATCACTTTGCAGTATCTGTACAGAGTGAGGTAGTTCTTTAGCAGCCTATTCCCCTGCATGCGAACTGAGCAGGCGTTTCCCCTTTGTTGATACCTTTTCTCTCCTACTGTTCTGCCACAATTTCCCTTTCTTTTCATATGTGCTTGTGATGCAATATAACAAATAGTTAGTATGTTACAGTTTATTGAGGAGTTTGGTGTCCTAAAATAATATTTCTATGGGAGTTCTTTTTATTCTTCCATTCTCAACAATAATATATAAACTAACATAGATGTATACTCTAGGTGATATTAAAGCAACTCATTCTTATTACAAAGCCAGATTTTTCTTAAATTTATCAATGTGGTAATGCTGTCAAGCCATAACACTAAACCATTTGACAGTATTAAATCAAAGTCCCTTTATCTTCCAATCCATCAGTACATTTCTTTGCTTAAAATTTATTGCCCTGGCAGTTGCAAATATGTGGGGAAAGCCAGCTACAGTAAAGATTTACATCACCAACATTTTTTTTCAGGATAAACAGTACAGAAAGAAATACTATGTGTGTTAGAGAGAGACAGAAACACACTAAAACAATTACTTTTAATAATCAGTTTACTTTTCAGTCTATTATTTCATTTTCATTTTACATATTACTTTGTCTTTTTTTCCTTTAACACTGAATATTGACCTAAACCAACCTTTATTTCATTTTTAAAAGGACTATTCCAGCCAGAACTACCCTTGCCAATTTCAGAAGAAACTCAGCAAGATACTAGCCTGGGGATCTAAGGAAGGCTAGGAAAACAGGGCTGGGGATTGAAGAAAGATGTATTTGCATAGCCTATGGCTATAGTCTAGGTCTTTTTCATAATAAATCAAAATAAGTACAGAAGTTCTCAATACTGGGTGATCGACAAGGCAATTCTTGTAGCCTAAACCCAGTGGTGACCTCACTTTTCATATCTTACTTGGGAAAGAAATTATTTCCTGCTTTTGGTGGGTAAGGTTCATTGTTAGGTGCTTCCCCATCAGCCTGGGTGAGAAAAAAAACAAACCTTCAGTCTCTATTCAATTAGTTAAGTCTGAATAATTTCTACTGTAGAAGAAAATGCAGGCTTATGATTTTGCAATGTATAATTAGTATCTATAGAGGTAGTATGCAGGCACTGATTTTTAAGACTAATTATGTGTTGCCACACCCATCATTTCAAGGCTAAGGTAATTTAGGACTTAAAGTTGGGCAAGAAAGCTTTTATGCTCCACTGAATTTTTCAGGATTGCAAAATAACTCTGTTCAACAAATTAAGCTTATGGCCTTTACATTTTTGTGGAAAAAAAACAAAGAAGAAACCCAATGTCTTATCTCCACCTCACCATACAACCAACATCTCATCCATATCCAAAGCTTCAAGCACTGCTTTCCTTGAATGAGTCTGGAGTTGTGAAATTCATCTTGTTTCGTAGCAAGTAACCACCCTAAACACTAGAGAGCTCATCGTTCTGGGGTTAGGTTTACTCTGTACATCATAATTCATACTTGTTTTAAACAAATCAACGCTGCCTGTAGTAAACGTGGTCCTTTTTTTCACCTACATCTATGGATGCGTACCGTATCGGTTGCCTCTGAGAACAGTGACACCCCCCACACAAAGGAGCATGGTCACAGGGTGGCTTAGGCCAGGGATGGAACTTACTCTCTGATTTTATTATGAAACCCCTCCCAACCCCCAAAATTCACTGAGGTGACACTGGTGCAGGCACAGCAGTGGCCTCACCTGCGGGGCGCAGTCCCCCATGGCCTGGTGTCACCACACAAGGTGTTCGTAAAAAGGTCCATAAACTGGCAGTGCTGAGTTTATTTCACCAGTGGTGGAAATAGTGGTGATGCTCATGTTTTCATGAAAAAATAGTGATTACAGCTGTGAGCAGATCGTGAGAAATATGTTTTCTATATGTTTGGAATGGCAGTAACTTGTCATGTTTTAACCATCTGCCCAAAACCCAAGTCACTTTTAGGGGTTTGTCACACTGAGTAGACAAGTGCATTCATGTTCAGAGCTTGTAATGTGTTTCTGCTTGACCTTCCATTTGTGTCCTACTGCAGCTGGCAGTTTATCCAGCGATGTCTATTTATCTTGCAATTTAATTTAGATTTATCTTGCAATTTAATTTAGATTACAGCCTGTAGTTTGCAGCTATGAATCTGTAGAAAGAGAAAATCCACTGGACCAGTAAGTCAGGCAACTGGGTGGGACCTGCCTAAAAATCTTGCCTATTATTACCCTGATAACCTAGTGTCGTCACTGGTGGAATGAGCTATATCACATGTCTACCATAATGTAATTATTCATTATTATGAGTTCTACCACTGGGGTGCTGCTTACAGAGATATATTCCAAGCAAACGTAAAAACACATCATTAAAGATGGACTCTATATCTTCTGGCATATAGTAGGAGACCAGATAGCTCATGGATAAAGACATGTTCAAATGAAAACACCTTCTAAATCCAGTTCCAGCTCAGAGGAATCTAAGTTTAACAGAGCTATCTTCCACCTTACTCCTTGTCTTTAAAGTTCCCTTAATTTTACTTTCAGAAAATTTCTATAATTAACAAGATTACTCCTACAATGATTCTGTTTTGTGTGTATTTTCTTACTCTGGCTCTGATTTAAAGTGGTTTTAAAACAGTAGGAAAATACTTATTGTCTTCAGGGGGGGGTCGACCTGGTCTGCTGTGGTAATTTAGTTTTGCTTTATTGTATTTTACTTCCTCAGTATGTTAAAAATTCATTTTTCAGACCTCTTTGCTGACCATTGCCTTGCCTAGAAAGTTTTGTTGCTCATTAAAATTATCCTCATATTTACATGTCTCTAAATGTTTTCACATGCATTTTTTTGCCCTTTCTAGAGTAAAATCTAGTGGCATTTCAAGTCCTTTTTTGCAGTATGCAAAAGAACTTTTTGAAAAGAAAACTGATTGTATAATAGTCTTTAATACTTCATCAGAGAACTTCAGCTGCTTCTGAGTTAAAGCTTAAAGTGGCGCTGGTTTTTACTATAACATGCTTTGCAGTTAAGCAGGCCACATCTTAAGACAGCTTTTTAATCCCTGTGCTTATGCCTTTTTACTAGAAAGAATTGCCATTAAACTAACTTCTGTTCATACACATTTCACACTGCACAAATGACAGCATAACTTTCATATAAAATAGTCTGAGAACTAAAATGAAACCTCTAAAACACAGAATTTCATAGATATGTTGAACTGTTTCACTGACATATCAGAAAGTACATATTAACAATTACACTACAGTCAGTGGCAAACACTTTGTATAGGGTCCTTGTGATCTCTGGCACAGAAATGAAAGGAATAACATTAATCAAATGTCAGCATTCATCCCAGCAATGTGTTTTGTATTATCCAGAGTATTCTCTCCGTGACAATTATATCCAGGTTATCTTTTGCAATTTTGTACCTCAAGGTGGTGAATGTTTAAAAGGAATAATAATAAGTCTCCACATCTTTTTCTTTGTCCCCTAAGGCCTTGATTTATTAACAACACAAACTGCAATACAAATGTACGTATCAAGGTTCTACCAAAACTGCAGAACCTTTGCAACGGTACCCCGGAATTGGCCAGATTGCTCTGCGGATAGTTCACCAAGGTCATAATCAAATGTGAGGTATAACCTGCTCAGAAAAAAAATAGAGGCAACGGATACACGTGTCAAAAGGCTAAAACTGCAGAAGCCCGAAAGAGACGAGCTTATCAGAAAGTAGGTGCTCAAGCCCTTCCCACCTCAGCCGCCTTACGGTCAGGTGCAGTTTCATGGGCAAAGGAAGAGGAAGACAGTGACAAATACGGCCAGGTGGGGTTTTTTGTGGCACAGCTGTGTTCGACGCTGGGCTGGGCTGAACTGAGCACCCGATGCTCAAGGCCACGCAAAGCCATTAGTGAGCGGAAAAACTCGCCAGCTGTGGGCCTCAGCTTACAGCCATCTTGTACTGGTAGAGACAAGGGACTTCCAAAAGAGCTGACTTGTCCTTAGCTATCCTTATAGCTAATCTATAGCGGTATTAGTTGTATTTTGAAACATATTCACTTGAAAAATGTCAACCTCAATCTTTGTGGTTTGTCTGCACGCTTCTGAAAACGGCTGAATTGGGAGCATACCCCCAGTCTGGCACTTGATATCTGGATCCTGTAGGATGCAAAAAGCTGAAGTGAAAGGTCTCCAAACGACAAGAAATACAGTTGATCACTCCTTTTGGGTCTCTGCAGTAGAGAAATGGTCTTCTGTCATGTTTCCCTAAGTACTAACTCACGCAATTTGATGCAAACCGGTATCATACATTTCTTGTACTTCAGTTTATGGGTGGTAAATAAGTTCTGAAACAATTGAAAATATCATTCAAGTACTAGGATGTACCAGGAAGTTCTCATGCAAGTACCAAAATTTGAACACCCCCAACTTGTCTCTCAAAATTATCTACTATCATGACGACACATCAAAATCTTATCAGCAGAATGTGCAACATATTCCTCCTCTCTATGCTACAAAAGATACTCTTACTCCTGCATTGTGTGGTACATTTACCTCAGATGAGAGGGCAAACTGGAACGCCAAGGTGTTACTTACCTAAATCTTTGTCTCCTTTTAGTGTTGCCCATTTTCACTTTTTGCATCCCTGCCATAGATCATAGGCAGGCAACGTACTATAGCAAGATGGCAAATGGATTCTGCAACCTTCTGAATGCTCTGTGGTTTTCTAGCAGAACATCATAGTCCCAAAGCCATTTTGAGGATTCCCTGTGGCACGAACATTCCTACCCAGTGTTGCACAAATGACAGACTTTTTCCAGTTGCATGCAGGCTTTCAAAGCAGGAGGAAGGGGAAAAGGCCTAAGCATGCCAAGCTCTGGATGATAGGAATCTCTCAATAGCAGATAGCTTAAAAGAGCATTACATTGATTATAAAAGTAATACAAAGCAATAATACACCATATGTCTCTGTATAAGACAGGCTCTTTTCAGATGAGATATATAATGCAATAGTAAAAACTAAATTACTCTCAGGCTGATAATAAAAACAAGGATGACCCACTACAGAGAATGTTATTTGTTATAAAAGAGCCACATACACTTCATCTTTGGACAAGTTCTGTGATTTAGTTCCTCCTTAAAGAAGGAATTAACCCCGCTTCAAATTGTTTAAGATATTTCTTTTCTTACAGAAATGTCCTACGTCCTTGCTAAAATGAAACTCCTCAACTCCGAGAAGCCTTCGATTTATAAGAAGTGGCCAGTATCTTTTTTATCAGAATATTTGATTCAGTTTGTTCACATGTTCTTTGCAAAAGCAAAAGTGTGGGCTTCTGACAACATGGTTCAAACCGCATTCAGCAGCCCGAGAAAAGGAGCGTGGTGCTCCTCCCCTCATAACTGGGCAGACGGCCTGTGGCGTGGGACACCATATCCTCCTATACCACAGGAAAATATTCCTATATAACAGAGGCTTCCTGCTCTCTGCTTTCTTGTCTTTGTACACTTGACACAGAGCAATAGCTTTCTTAATTCTTGCTAGGTCCCAGTGAGGGTTCCATTCGTCGACTGTTGAACTGGAACAGTCCAGGAGAGAGACCTGCAACTGGGGATCTTATAGCTGGTGGTTAGAGCACTCTCCTGGAATACCTGAGCCTCTGCCTCAAAGGAGATAAAGGAGCCCAGATATGGGTGTTCTCCGTGTCAAAGGGCTTGCTGGCTGGTTTTGCAACTGGGTTTGCAGATAGGCCTACAGTCCTGAAATTAAACTGGTCATTCTGAAATTCACTGTATATGCAATTTTGTTCATTCAATTAGATGAACAATCTGAGGAAAGATTCATTTGGTGCCTACCTAAAAATCACTTATGTATGCTTGTTTGTTTCAGTTTCCTGATTTTACTGACAAAGTCATAGTGAGGGAAAATTAAAAGGATTTCAGGAATTGGTGCTTGCTTACTGTTAGCTGTCAGCTGAGAAGTCAGATGTAAGTCCATGTGATTTTTTTATTTTTAATTCTGAGTTGGTACAGCTTAGCACCACTCTATTTAAGTCTTAATCCTACAGAGTTATAAACTATTTTGAACTACAACTGTCTAAATAGAAATATTCTATAAAATGTGGAATTTTAGTGTCAGAGACATTTGTTGCTTAGAAATTAGACTATCTCATACCTTACGCTTTCTGTAGTACGGTTTTCAAAGTTCAACTTGATCAAATTGCTAGTACTAGAGATAATTCCAGGGAAAGGTTTCTGAGTCTGTCGGCATTTCTTTTTCTTGCACATTAGCTTTGCAAAAGATGCAAAATATGCCATAATGAGTCACCTATCAAAAAAAGGAATGAAGGAATGTGGTAGGCTTTTATTGAAAGACAAAAAATCCCGAATCATTTTGAATATGTTTCTTCACAGCATTCCAGTTTCAAAGGTAATGATTAGTACTTTCTCCTTTAGATTTCATTTAAAAGAGAGAATTGAACACTACATTGTTTCATTTAAGAGAGCACGGAACAACAAAAGTGCTGGCACGTTTTTCCCTATTCTGTGCCTTCTCACTTCCCCAAGCTTTCTGATGTCTTTCCAGTTTGGAGCTCCTGCTTAGATAAAACAGATGACTTTCTGGGCCTGCTTCTGCTAACAGCAGGCAGGAGCAACGGTGACTGATTGGTTGAAACATGAGGATTAATGGGTATTTATATTTCATTAAATTTTATGCTCACTGGAGAATAATGTATCACTCGCAGATATTGAAACATATGTCAACCCTATCCACTTACATATAATTCAATTTGACTTAAATGCATTGATCAAATTTTATTAAAGTCCAATATATCTTCCAAAAAGGCCTGCTAACACAATATTGCTGCTTCACATTCATCAGATAAAAGGAGGCAATTGTGTTGTAATTCCATTTATACCATTTTTCGGGAAAAGGGAGATTATTGTGAAGCGAATACTCATTACAAGGTGACTGGCGCTGGCTGAAGGACTTGAGACTGAGATTATTAAGCGAATTCTCAAGTGGTGCCCTTTAGTTAAAATTACCCCAGGGTGGGTCATGCCTGTTTTCATCCCCAGTGGAAAAGAGAGATCAGCATTGTTAACGATATTATCCAGGAAAGTTTGCCATGTGAGATTTTGGAGTATGCTAACAATTTATTCAATTTTTTTTTCTTTTTTTTTTTTTTTCCTTAAAGCTCAGTTTATGAATCATGCATAACTGTCTTTGAAAAAACTACTTCTGGGTATTTATTCCTCTTTTTTTCTCTGCATCCTTCCTTTTTATTCAACTTTTGCAATTACTCTTACTGTGATGATTAAGAAAAATATAAAATGTTTATTATTCAGTTCTGCACAGAAAGGGAGGGTGTTTTATATAAAGCCCCTTTCTTAAAACAAACACAGCAGAAATGGGATATTTATCAAGTGTTTGTGTTTAGACTCTTGCTTGCAGTTTATACTGTGCAGAATAGAATTAAAAGATGAGATTTTAGCCACCTTAATGAAAAGAAACAAAGACTGTTTAAAGCCATGATCCAGCAGGGTCATTTAGTCCTCACTCTCAAACTATAAGGGTTTGGGGAGGTGGGGTTGGTGCGATATGTCTTAGCAAGCTCTTCGTTTGTTTCTGGCTCGTATGGTTTTAGGGGCTGAACTGCCTGCCCTCCAACATACAAGCGAGCATCTCAGCACAGGCTTTTGAAAGGAAAGGTCCACTTCTAGACTGCAAAAGAAAGGGTATTGGCCAGGAAAGATGTTTGAGAGTCAAAATAAAGGAGTGGGAAAGTCTAGGTACTCTCAAGAAACTGAAAAAAACATGGTTACTTCATGATCTAAGCACATCACCTAGACTAGTGTCCTTTGAAATCACTTTAAGGTGAATGGGAACCTTACTTCAATAAAAGTATAATTTTTCTAATGTTAATTACCCTGGAAAGCTTCCCCCAAATAAGGGGAGTCTTATCCCCAACTCGTGTTTCTTCCTTTTGCCACACTTTTTATTTCCCATAGGTGCTATTGTGTTCTGCATTCACTATCAGCCTTCTCTTGTGAACACAGTAAAGATTGCTGTACAGGTTGATTACAGGTTTTGTCCAAAATAATAAATAATTTCAAAATCAGTACTTTCACTCAACTTCTTTTAGAAGATTAGAACTTTTCTATAAATAAATAAATACAATATTAAATGAAGTAAAACTTTCATGAACAATTCCCCAATAAATTTGTTTTCTGATCAGCTCTAATAAAGTTACTGTCCTGGTTTCTACACATCAAGC
Source organism: Aviceda leuphotes (assembly GCA_035590175.1). NCBI lineage: Eukaryota > Metazoa > Chordata > Aves > Accipitriformes > Accipitridae > Aviceda > Aviceda leuphotes. The sequence goes on along the minus strand of JAVJGH010000044.1, from coordinate 15,184,019 downwards.
AGAACTTGAAGATAATTTTTCTTCATTTTGGGGAAAAAAAGTGCATTTGTACAAACACAGGATTTCGTGTTAAAATACTGAGATGCGTTACATACATTCTTCAACAGAAATTTTAAGATAACATCAAAGTACTGATGATATCTTCCTGTTATCCCTTGCAAACCCATTAAAAATATTTTATGCAAATCATCAGCAAGACTCTTCTCCTGAGGCTGATACTTCTGTAAAGACGCTTGGTCCTACTCTTCTGAACACGTGTATTTAGCTTCTCCCCAAATAAACTAAAGGTCTTTTGTTCGCTTGTGGAGGAAAGTGCTCATTTTTTCGCCCTATAAGATGTGCTGGTCAGGCCTGCTCTAGACTTGAAACCTTATAGCAATTTATATATCTGAAAATAATTTTCCCCCTTTTAGACAGTGAATGGGACAATTTCTTGACATTAGTCAGTTCCTTCCTTCATCTGTCTACTTTTAGGTTGTTTATTTCTCACTGCAAGCATTAGGACTTTCATAGGCACGCTGGCAATGTTTCCAAGATTAACTCTTTTTGTCCTGGATAAATTAACTGAACTCTTTTCAAAAACATGTCCTATGGGTTTACATAGGCAATGGGTTTATGCAGGTCATATAAGCTCACATATTTGTAAACATACACGTTATCTTTAGCATGCAAATTTTTTATATGTACTTCAGGAATAATGTGGCTTTACGAAAACAAGAGGAAAGAACAAGTGAAATACTTTCATTTCAAGAGATCCTGATGGGAATTACCACCAAGGAATGCAGTTCACCACTTTATGCAATTTGATTGATGGAGATGCGGTCCATACTTAGATTTTTTTATAGTACAGAAACTATTTGCCAGTGCAGTTCATCAGATACTGCCAGGTCAACATATTCTTACGTGCAAATATGGTTTAAAATATATTTGCAATATCATTTTATGGACTCCAAAAGTAAATAAACCAGCGCAAGAGAATCTCCTACAACTACTTCTGCACTATTGCTTTTGCCGGACCACAGCTAGAAGTTGAAGCACAAAGTTAAGCTTCAAATCCTTCTCACAGCTTGGAATCCTGGAACAGCTGAGGTGGGAAGGGTCTGCGCGAGGTCAAATTATCAACCTCCTGCTAAAAGCAGAGTCAGCTGTAAGGACAGGTCTGGTTTCTCAGGGCTTTATCTCGTCTAGTCTTGAAAATCCCCTAGAATGGAGATTCCTCAATCTCTTTGGGCAACCTACTTTCCACAGGGTGCTGCAAGCAAGCATACAGGTATACATGGGTAATATGATGTACCCTGTCACAGTCAGATGTTGAAATGGAGGCTTAAGTGCGACATCCAAGGCTTAGTCCTGCTATTCAACCTTCTGTGTTTAATAGGAAAACTGCTGTGACAGCCCTCCTCCTCTGAAAGTGTCAGCATCACATCATATTGTGATTTATATAAAAGAGAAATACACATACACGTGAGCTGCCTCTTCCCCTATTGCTGATAATTTAGTGCTAAAATATTTAAATGAAGAGCAACCCCAGACACCTATTATATAGACATCCCTTTAAACAAGGATGGTCATCTCTCCTGAGATTCCTGTGTACGGTGGAGTCTGTGCTGTTACTGCATCCAGGGTGAGGTGCCCTTTTGGCAGAAAAAATTACATTTGCCTCTATTTTCACCTCTCCTTGCTGAACCCCCATGACTTTTTCTCATCTCCCAATCCCCTCTCCCCAGTGCAATGTGAGCAAAGCAGTAAGTCCGAGACAACTTCTGGAGAAAGGAATTTGGTCTTCCAGTTCCTATGCTTCTTTCTCTTTGGTTTCTGGTCTGCAAGAAGTGGAGGTCACAGTTACGTGTTCTCATAGCCATACTACATAATGTTCCAACTCCCTCATTCTAGCATTTCTGTTAGACATGCTTTTCACTCAGTAAATCAGGAAGCAGAAACATGTGGCTTATCTATGAGACTCTATCGTGTGATGTGCAAAAATACCACTTAACCAGTCACAGCCCCTCATTGCTTCCAGAGAATGAATGTGGAATGCAAGGAGGCATAAAGAATTACCTGCATTCATCCCATAAATTAGAAGTTTCATTAGTATTTTTTAAATAGCATATAAACATCCACGAAAGATGATCTTCTCATAGATAGTCCACAAAGAAGAGGGGAAAAAAAAGTAAAAGGCTGATTTTTTAAAAAAATTATTTCTTGTGAAGTATTCACTCAAGTCTAATAATATTGCAATATTAAGATGTTAATTGGGAAGATACTACAATTATATTTATTTATTGACAAATTTTTGTTCTTTATTAATTTACTGTTTAAGGCCCATGAAAAAAATCACTCCGCTTCTCACCAAAATGACTGTAAACTTCTGCTTGTCTGTAGTGCTTTCTTCAGTGACTAGTACAATGTAAAACAACTGCTCTCATGCTTTAGGGCATTTTTCCCATATTTGGGGGAAATTGGACAATTGAGCATCATTGTTGCAGACTCAATAAAGGGAGAAAATGGCCATCAACATGTAAAAAAGAGTAGAAACCTATGAGAAACAGGAGGCTAGGTGATGCTCTTTGATACTACAGGCAGACTACAACCAGCCAAGAGAGGAGAGGCAGAAGGAATTTCATACAGCTCCAGGCATCCAGTGTTTATCAGAAACAATTGTAAATCATCTCAGATTATCTTTGTGATAGTTTGTTTCATTTGCCCTCAGTTTCCTATGGAAAAACAAAAATCCCAACAAAACCACAAAACCTCATTCACTTTATAAATGATAACCATTTTGAATCAACTGTCAAACTCATGCAATATATCTTATAAGGAAGTTAATTAACTGTATGAAGATACAGGAATCCTGGTGCAGCATCCCTGCTAGTGCCACTATAGGCAGAACAAAAAAGGTACAACATATGATGGTGTGTTGCTCTATAGGATTTAAATAACATGAGTTTGGGATGAATGCGCCGCTCATCAAACATGAAGCTATGAAGGTATTAAGCAGATCATGTCATAACTTACGAAGGACAAACTTTCCTATTTGCTTTTGTTTATAAATAAAGAAAAAGCAACATTTCATGCATCTTTAACTCATATGCAGACCCTTTCTCCAGTAAAAACAAGACCTTTTTATGCAAAATATAGCTTTGCACTTAAAGTAGGAATATTTTAAATGTAATATTGTCATTTGTACTAGAACTTTACTATAAGTGAATCATGCCCACTCTAACAGATTTTCAGATATATTCATTTTAATACTATCTTCTACTTTTCTTGTTCACTTGCATCCTGAGTCATATGCTCTAAGGTTAATGTAACATGGAATTTAAGCAAGAACTCTCAGTTATCTTAAAAATATATGTTATTTTTATAAAATTTATTCTTTTTTCCTAAAAAAATTTAAATCTTCTTAAAAATTTATTCCATATAAATTTGTACTCATCTAAATCTGTAGTCCTCTGATTATTCTAGCTTTTCCTTGGAATTTGTGTGATGAAGACTGACAAAAACGGGGAAAGCTCCATCTTCCAAAATTATCAGTCACCAGCTGCGCATTGTTGAAGTGGAACTTCCAAAAGTCTGCTAGATGCAGTGAAGCAGGAGGATATTGTTCTGCTAGCTGCTGTAAAAATTACAGTTCGTACATTCAGGGAATGTATTTTTCCTGCTAGCACTTTCCTCTATGAGCATGCAGAGAAAGATACGCCTTTACTCCCCTGCAGGCTTTCCAGGGTAACTTGCTCGAGGAATCTGCTCATTCTTTCCATCTTCTTCAGCAACTTCTCCAGATGAAAATATTGTTGTCACTAAAGGCAATAGTATTTGCCAACAGAACTAGGTGGTTTCATGTCCTGGTTTCAGCTGGGATAGAGTGAATTGTCTTCCTAGTAGCTGGTACGGTGCCGTGTAAGAATGTTGATAACACCCTGATGTTCTCAGTTGTTGCTCAGCGGTGTTTAGTCTAAACTCAAGGACTTTTCAGCTTCTCAAGCCCAGCCGGTGAGAAAGCTGGAGGGGCACAAGAAGCT
>JAVJGH010000044.1:15161257-15177905 GCA_035590175.1 Aviceda leuphotes | reverse complement strand
TTAAGTAATCAATATGGGGGCTGAAATCACCTACCACTACCTCTGCTACCTGCTATTTTGTCCACTCATAAATTATGAATCCCTGCACAACATCAAGTCTACAATTTCGATTGCATTTGCTAATCATTGATCAATAATTCAAAAGCCTCTTCTTCTTCAAGGGTCCCTAGTTTCCTGGAACATATGGCATAAGGCTGACAGTGTTCACGAAAATATTCCCTTATCACAAAGAGGAGCCAGGGAAAAAAAGTTGTTTTAAGTTGTTTCTTTCTTTTTTTTTTTCTTTTTTTTTTTTCCAAGGGACTGACTTTGTACTTTTTTTATTGTTATTTCCTCAGCTTGCTACAGTTAATGACTCCACGAGCACTTGCATGCAGTAGCTTCCAGGATTATTTTCAGCTTCATACCTTGAGAAGACATGTCACTTATCAGCCAATCTGGGTAGTTCTGTTTTACAATGGTAATGATTACTATGCTCACTTTTACTGGGGTTGGACCATATTTCCCTTTTTCACAAGTCTTATTTTTTATATTTATGTTATGCTGTTTATTCTTTATAAAAGAACATGAAAATGAGATAAAAAATAATCTTTATTATGTGTTCCTGTAAATACATAAACATGAACACAATGAGTAATAGAGTCTTTCTCAAGTGAATCTGAAGTCCTTAGCCACTACAAGAGAGCCACAGAGTGCTTGCTGCAGTGTTTCTTTTTCTAAGATTGTTTTATTAGCTATTTTACTGCTAGAGTAGGACCATGAATAATAAATATCGGCATACAGAACAGTTCTGATTACTTCTCCATGGAAACCTTTTAAATGGCCAGATCCTGAAAACACCTACAAAAATTCACTTCATGAATAATCTGTGTAGTTTAAAGAAGAGACAAGTACAGGTGTGCTAGTATATTTGACTATTTTCAAGACTAGCCTAAAAAACCCCTTACAATTCTCAAACTTTTTCCAGCCCTTTGTTCTATGAGTTTAATTTTAGAAGAGACACAGAAGGGTTATTTAGACTGTGTTGTATAAAAGCCTTCTTTAATAAAATAAACTTTTTTATTTTATTATTTTTCATTGTTTAAGAAGTTAAATACAAGTATGTAAATGAAACCAGTGTGATAATGTCATCTGATATTTTTTTGAAAATTTGCATTGCATTATCTATAATAACGTGTTTATCTATACCTCTATTTCCTCTTGCTGCATGTTACAATTAAGTAACTAAAAAAAAAAACAGCCCTGAGCTTGGGGTTTTAGATACTTGCTTAAAAAATTATAACTTCAATAAAGCTACTAACATGATCATTATGTTTTTCTAGGAGTCAAGACAGTGTGTGCTTAGCTTGAGATTAACTGATGTAGTTCTACGGTTTGTACTTTCTTATATCTGTTCTTTCAGGTGGAATATAACCGTGAACAGCAGCCACAGATACAGTTAGTATCAGACTATCCACCAGTTTTATTCCAATTGTGTCAGATGCTTCCTGGACATTTGAAGGGAGTACCTTGCAAGATGGTTTACAAGAAACATCAACCACCAGAAAACTGTGCCTTTACTGCCTAGTAAAGCTTGTATTAAGATAGTATTAACAGCAGCCCTTTCTGTTAAAAGAAAATAAAAAGCCTACTCTCTTCAAAGTTTAATCCTAATTTCAAATGTTGCAACCAGCTTTTGAGACTAATATTCCTGATAGCCTTGTATAGGATTTTTTTTTCTTTTCAAGTTTGATTTAAATGTCCAAATTATAGTTCTTCACTGATTTTTCATAAACAAGATTAGAATAAAGATCAGTTTTGTCTATAACTATTATATGTCATACTCAGGATACACGGAATTCATGTATCATCCTCCTCCTTGATGCATCTCACTGAGTTAAGAAGTTAAAATGGAAGCATCTTCTTGATGGCAATATATTTCTTTTTTTAGGTTTGGTGTCCTTTGGTCTGTCTGAAAAACAGTACAAATTTCTGCCTTACATAGTATACACACGCAGTTTTACCATGAATAAGCCCATGAGTTTAGCAGTCAGAAGAAGAGAGGGGAAGAGAACAAGAAGAATGATAATGAGGTGATGCAGGTGCATGGGATAAGAATTTCCCTAATCCAATAACTTTGAAAGTGAACATGTGTCTTGACTAGACCAAATTATTGGAGGGAAAAAGAAGGTTTAACAGATATTTTGGTACGATCACTCCAGATTTTTCTGTATTTTCCCCTATCCTTTTCTGCATGAGAAATAAATTGTTCCTAATTACAATTCATTTTTGTGTTGCTTTCTTCCTAGGATTTTGGCCAAAAATTATACTTTCCAAAAATAGAGCACATGGTGGCATATGTAGTGTAGAGCCAATTGATGAAAACTGCAATTTTATATGTTACGAGATTCTGTGCCATCTCATTTGGAAACGACATTAAGATTTTCTAAAGTGCCAATAATTACTTTAGATAATGGACATTTGAAAATAATTCTAGTTTTGAGAATAATTCTCAAAATCACCAGAGATCTGTTTACATAAGGAGTCTTCTTTTTAACCTTGTCAGTTAGGATTTTGACATTTTAGAAGAAATAAAAGGTTGGGTTGGGGTTTTTTTCACAGTGAAACCAAACTATGTTGAAATCAAAATATTCAATAAAAACCCAAATCAAAAGTTGTCAACAATATTTTGACAAAGATGTTCAAAGCAGTTGAAAATTTTCCAAAAATGGAGAATTAATAGCAATTGAGTTATGAATCAGACCTCATATATATAAAGTTTGAAATCTTGTATAAATAGTTCTACTTTCAAGTGCAAACTTTAATCTTTGCCATATTTCACGTCCTTTTCTGACGTATTTTAGTCTTTGGTACTGGTGGTGGCATGGGCCTGCCACAGAGCACAGCTGGAAGATTGGCCAGCATCTAGGGAAGATACTGCTGCTCCACAGAATTAAGTACAAAAACCTGTTCTTGTTCTGTCCTGTTTGTTCCTCAACACAAGGAAAAAGTTTTTCACTCTGAGGGTGACCGAGCACTGGCACAGGTTGTCCAGGGAGGTTTGGAGTCTCCGTTCTTAGAGATGTTCAAAAGCTGCTTGGACATAGTCCTGGGCAACCAGCTGCAGGTCGCCCCGCTTGAGCAAGGAGGCTGGACCAGATGATCTCCAGAGATCCCTTCCCACTCCAGCCATTCCATGATACTAAATCTGTGCTCTTTCTCTCTCTTCAAAGATAATAAAATGCTATTATGGCAGCTATCTATTAGAGTTGTTTCAGAACAAAATTTCTCACACTTTTTTGATAGCAGTAAACATTTTTATGAAATCCTGATTTGTTCAGATCTGTGATCATAAATTCCAAAAGCTGCAACTGATTTTTTGACAGTAAGCGGATCATCTAGTAAAGTCATATTTTTTTTTAATTATAAACTGCCATTTCCTGCGGTGATTACAAGACATGTTGCAGTTGAATAACACTTCTGATATAACTGGTGTCAGAGATCATCCCGATCATAACAAGCAGGATAACTTCCCTGGGTGAAACAAGCAGGAACACACCTAAGAAGCATTCTGGTTTTTTTAGTCTGTTTCTTTTTCTTTTCTTCCATGGAGAAAATGTTGTAACAGCTATCATGTGGAAGTACAAATAGGAAAGCTAAGCATGAAATGCAAGTTGAAATTGCATTACAGAAAGGAAGAGTCTCATGTACTAATTTAAGCCAGTGTTCAATTGATGGGAGCTAATGAACTACAAAAGCTCTGACATCTTTTGCAGCAGACAACCCAGTGTAAACTAATCAACATTAAGTCAATATAATCTAACCCTTCGTTGTTCATTGATCTTTTTTACAGGCTACACACTGCCTGGTCATGTGAATGGGTCAGAAATATATATCAGAAAGAGGATAAAGCTGTTACCACAAAGGAGGACTAAATTAAAATTGGATGGCACAACAGGAAAATGAAAATCACCTGCTGCACGTCTTCATTCTGCTTTTATAAAATGCCTATATTTTTCATCAATGCCTGGTAAAAAGAGCCTGACTGGTTCATCCATGCCTTTCTAACTTACACATATTCCAGAAGGAGCTATACAATGAAATCACTAAAAACTTGAAATGAGCAGAGGCTGAGTTTCCTCTTACAAAGAGCTTCACACCAAGACTACAAGCTCACTGTTTCTCTCACTAAGTTTGAAAGGGGCGTATGAAGATTTTATTTTAATCTATGAATCCCTCGACTGGTTTGAACCAACATGGGAGAGATCCAGCATTTCCCACAGAAGCACTGCCTTTTCTCATATCTGTGGATATGTGTGTGGGGATGTCACTAGACAGATGTTGCATCTCTTTTAAAACCATTAAGGCCTTTGCAGAAGAGTATAAAAACCATATTTTCTCCTAAGTGTGTGGCAGACAGAAAACTGCAGAGGTTTCATTGTGGACATGTGATCTAGATATTTCATCTGGTGGTATGTATTTATTTTACTAAGGGAGAGAAATTCCTCTGGCGATGAAATGATACCATGTTACCTAGAGCCCAGATGAAATGTGTCTTTATGTTTGTAGAAATAAAAATAAAATATTGCTTTAAAATGTAAAACAGCATTTGGAACCACTGGTACGGATAATATTTAGTAAAATCCGCTTTTGAAAAGATTACTTCTATACTTATGGACATACCTTGCAAAAATTTGAAAATATAGAAGTAATAATTTACTTGCAAAGCCTTTCTATCGTTTTCTGTACTACTACACCTTTTTCCTATCATGTTTGTTCTTTCTGTATGGAAATTTCAAATTTCCATTTGCTACAGACCTGATCTAAGTGGAGTTTGACAGCCAATACCCCTATGACTATTATAGCTCTCAGCAAGAAGATTTTTGAAACCAAAAGACTTACCAAGACGTATCCAGGATCAAATCTTGGCCACTCTGCTCACAGGGGTTGTCTCAGTGCAGCTAATGGGACAGCTTGTGAGAGTCTTGGCCTGCAGAGAAGAAAAATTTTGTATTTCTGTGCCAGAAAACAAATAAAAATAATTTTTATGTCTGTTTGAAGAGGTAGTTTACTAGCCCTCTTACATAAACATAAACAATAGATTTCAATATAATCCAGGTTTTTTTGTCTTTTTTTTTACTAGGGTACTCACAATACTTTTTAGGTCCCTTCAGGATCAAATTATGTTAGAATTTGTACTTAACATTTAACTTTTATTGCAAAATTTGAAATTGTATCTCTGCTTGCTATGACGAAATTGGGAAGGGATAGCTGAGGAGGAATGGTATCACATTAAGGAAATCTCCCAAATGTCCACATAAGACAATGTTATCGAGTCATGAAACTACTAGAACACAAGGAGAAAAAAACATGGTGTAACTTCAATCCCAGCTTTTTAGTTTATTCAAATGAAGGACCCTCAAATGGTTTAGTTAGGAATTAAGTTAATTGGGTTTGGTGTAAGGTTGGTGTACTTCCTGCTGGAAAGTTTCCCATATTTCCTCAGTATAAGTAGCGGCTGGACTCCCATGTCACCCTGTTAGCCCAGACTTTAATTAGTTCTGGCATTCGCCTCATAATGATAAATGCTGAGATGATGAATGGAAATGCAAATGAGTGTGAAGTGGCTCAGCCATCAGTGCTGAATATCATTAATACCTTCCTACTGTTAAATCGATCAATGTCATCCCAGGATCCCTCTGTTCAGCGGGTGCAGATGGCTGTCCGCCAGAATGCCTTCCATTATATTGGCAGTGAAAACTTTGTGGGTTTTTCCTCCCCATATGCTTTTATTCATCTTTTGCTGAATATTTGTTTGGCAACTAGAACTCTAATATATTTCCAGCTGAGATGATAACTATTTAGGGTCAATAAGCGAGTAGCTAATTTAGAGCAAAATAAATATGAATATGGATCCCTTCTCACATCAGCAGAGGAGTATCAAGTGCAGATTCAGTAAATTGGAGAGGAATAGAATTTTTCACTATGCAGAATTTCATGTGGTAGCAATGAAAGATAAAAAAATAGGATGCAGAGATGTTTATTCATTTCTCAGGCATGTGTACATCTTTGTATTTTGCAAGATTCTGGGTCTGGCAGCATGTCTGCAGAACTAAGTTCTGTAAGAATCAAAGGGTTGAATAATGTTCAGCATGAAGTTTTAATATCTGAAACATTTTTTTGGAATATGAAGAACAAACCTTGAAAGCACTGGGAATAATCGTTTCATCAGTTAGGTTGCGTTTTTGCGCCATGGGTTTGGGGGTCATCCACAAGGATGTGCAGTAGCCTAGTGGGGTTATTCTTCGTAGGGAAGCTTTCCAGTCTATGCAGACACAGATGTTTTTCGAGGAAGTGTTTCTGCACATCTAAACTTAGGACCTAACTGACGCCTCCTTCGGAGATGCTCCTCTGCTTAGCGCAGAGGGAGTGTGGGGATTAGCCTTTGTGCATAATCACTTCTCCATATAGTTCACAACTCTCTAACAGCCTCAGACAGTAATGAGTCAGGAGTGCTTTATTACGTTAAATCAGGAAGAAGTATGTTTCATCCGTAGAAAGTGCAAATAACCACCTTTTATGAAGGTGTCGAGTCTACTGAGAGGCAAAATTCACTGCAGTGTATCAGCCTGGAGTCTATTCTTCTCTATCTCGTGTTTAGCCATATGTGTTAACAGCCAAATCATATCATTTTCACACCGTAATCTGTGTAACCAAATCTCCAATTGTCTATGAATCCACTTATCTGTGGCTTTGGAAAGGCTGAGGACACACAAACATTCTGTGGTGTGTACACCCTGTACACCGTAATGCCTAGGTGAAAAGTGTACTCGTCCTTCCATCCCCTCTTCTTCTCATAAATAACACAGTCTATCTTTCACTTCCTTTTATAAATCCTCTCATTCTATCCTCTCAGCAGGTTGGAAACTCTCCAGTGGATTAAGAACTTACTGGAACTGGTCCAAGCATAAATCAGTCATTATCAGGTTCTGTTCTTTACATAAATGAAACTGTCTCTTTTTTTTCTAAATGTCTATATTCCAAAAAGTAATTTCTATAGATCACCTTTGCCTTTATCCACTGAATTTGTTTAGTAATGGGATTATTCTCTGATCTTAGGTTAAATGTTTTCTTGTATTAGTCTAATGAAAATTGAAAAATAAAATCGGACAAAATATTTTGTTACTTTGGAGACTATTAGAGCTTTGGCATCTCTGCTAGAGTAGCACCAGCCAATTTCAATAACATCATGAACACAAGGAAATAAATTAGACATTTTAATTGTGAGATTATGTCACTTCAATAGAATGGCTAGGAAAAAAACAATGCAAATTCTAATAACAGAACACTATTTTAAGTGGAATATTTTGCACTTAATTCTGTGTTATTTTTGCTAGGTTTTAATGTTTAAAAAATTTTAAAAATAATACCTCATACAATGAAGCTGCTACACTGATTTATGAAATGAATATGAACTTTAATGATCCTTTTGCTTACAGTCAACATTTTCATGAAACCTGAGATAGAAAGTTAAAAATACTGCTCACTTTGATTTGAAAAAGAATAAAAACATTCTGTGGAAAAATGTGCTAATGTTTCATATCCATACCATATACAACCACAAGCAGATTCCAGGAATTATGTCAATCAAAAGCTCGAGAGTTAGCTACGCTTCTTTTAGTAGCACAGACATACATTTTTATGTCATTCAGTTCTTGCTTACACTGTTAGCAAAACCATTTTATAATAGCAATACCCTTCTCTTCTTTGAATTAGTTCTATTCTTGTTACATACTAATTTTCTGTAACACCAGATGTGTGTATAGTTCTTTAAAGAACAGTGGGGAGAAAAAAGGGGTGGGGGAGGGATTGTGCCCAAAAGAGACTCAGTGTGAAGTGAAATTAAATGAGGTTTGAAGCACGGAGACTAACGTGGGAAGTCTGTGGCAGAGATTTCGTCAGAAAGCCGTCAGCCAAGGCCGTGTCAGTAATGTGACTTCAGAAGGGGTTTGGATTCCAACGCGCCCTCGAAGCACCACAGTCACATACCGTCCTCCAGGCTTCTGGTTTTACCCATCCAAAACCACTTACCAAATGTTCCCTAAAGTAGCTCTCATACGGTTTGAGCTGAAGGTGGTCCACACACGGCACAACAACATGCTGGTTTTGCTGGCTTTACTCCCTTTTCTCACGCCGGCCTCTTCACCAGCTCTGCTCGCCATCTCACGTCTCAAGCAACGAGACTCTACGATTATTCAGAGCTTGTTGGTTTGAACAGACTTCTTCTCTCTATTTCTTGGATTTTCCATTTCAACTGACAGTTCACCCTGAAATGCATCTTTCAGACCCAGTTAGATATCGTCATTTCTCTCTTCCTGTGTTATTGCACAACTACTAATGGATTTCCATAACCATATTATACTATTGAATACATACTTCATTATCTATCTTTATATGTGGTAACTAATTTTTACAGACTGTTTCCCAAGCCAGTCAAATCAGGTGGAGATTTTGCCATTAGTTTCGATGGAAACAAAACTATTTTCTACCCTTTTCTTTTTAATTACCATCCTTACTGCAAGCCCACTATGTTGGTTGTACCCATTGGCTTGCCCTTTATACTCAGTGGAGGTGTCTGCAAAGGGAGATATTATGCAGAATGCATAAAGATGGAAGATCACATGGCTGAGGAAAGATGTGTCTATTATACATCAAGCTGATAGCATTATCCTAGGCTACATTACTTTTCATTACAAAAGGCTGCTCCCGGTTATTTACGGCTTTGAGAAATCTGAACCACTGGGTGCATGTCTACAGCTGCAAACGAACATGTGTGCTTTTGCACGCACAAGCACGGATAAAGCTTCACATATAAGGTCAGTAAAACAACGTTTTCTCTCTATAGCTAAAGAGAGCCATCAGGGTGACTGAAAATAGGGACAGGCACTAGGAACCTGATCAAAGAGAAAGACGGGGGGCGAATGAAAATGAAGTACTAAAAGCAGGATTAGGACTGCGGTGAAGGACAGTGAAGCAAAGCGTGAGGCTTGCTAAAGTCTGAGAAAGTTAGAAGAGCTCTAGCTGGCTGGGGTAGAGGAGAAGGAAGATTCCCACCAGACTCTGGCAAAGAATCAGGGCTCCCAGGGCCTCAGCCACGTCTCGAAGGTCAAAAACAGTTCTGCGAAAGCCCTTGGCAAACTACGGGCCTCATTCACCGCTGAGAACGTCTCTATGCAAAGGACAAAACCCAGCTACTGCTGTCGCAGTTAGTGGTCACGTGAGATTGGATAGAGATTTGCGCAGTGGTCTAAGAGGTTTTAGTTCAGCTAACTACAGACGTAACAGCTAAGTCTTAACTCATTACAAAGACCTAGCAATTACGTCCGAAATACATAAAACCTAGACAAGCCAGGCAAAAACAGAATTTATACAAAGTCAAAGTCTCCATGCATGAGAAACCTTACCTGAACCCCACTTTGTGTGACACAGGGTGGTTAGTGGATCAGAGATTACAGGAAGTTTTGTGGTTAAAGCAGCCTTGGAGAACTGGATTAAACCTTGCCTCTTGTCATACCGGCCCTTAATGAGGCTGGTCTAGTCATTTAAACCAAACTTTTTGTAGGTGGTTACTAATTATATACTGTTCGTTTTATGGGTCTCTGATTTGCAAAAGTGCTGGGTACTCATATTTACGTCGGTCGGAGCTGTGCTCTGAGTCAGTAGGGAGCTAGAGAGCAGCAAGCCCATACCCAGAAACCGGGCCATATCCGTACACATGGACAAACAAAAATCAGGGCATGGGTGTAGCCCAGGTGGAGTAGCAGGCTGCTGAAGCTGCCGTCAACATAAAAAGAGGTGATTTTTTCACAGCTCCCTGCTGCTGTCTTTTGCTAACCAGTCTGAATATCTGCTCTGAAACTCCGCTAACTGGGAAAGAGCTACAAATCTGCAGAGTTTAGAGAAAAGCTCAAATTCAGGTTTGGGTGGCCTCCCAACATGTCTCTGAGAATGAAGAGTCGACCTATACGTCTAGCATTAATGTTTCTACATCTCAGCTTTTCCTGTTAAAGAAAAAAAAAAAAAAAGCCAACAGAAATAGCTACACTATGTTATTCTGCATTGCTTATTTGATACTGTTTGCTACATACTTTTGTATTACAGCGATGACCGGGATACATCATCGCAAAATTACCATTTCTTTCATGTGGGCAAGGTTTAGGCAACACTCAGTAAACATGTCATGAGCCTTCCTTAGGTAACAAGGGTGATAAGAAACGCTGAGGAGCTGCTGCTTTTGGTTACGTCCATCCATCTCGTGAGCTGAATCACAGAAAAACAGAATGTGATCATGTAATTAAAGACTACATCACACCCTGCAAAACAGACAACCACATCTCCAGATTTTTAATATCTGAAGGCTTGACAACAAACTTCATGTTCTTCTAATTGTGGCTTTTTGTACATGATGGAGGCTGGAGGGAAGAGACAGCGAGCAGTATTCTCTTTTCAAGCACTATTGATAATATGAAAGAACATTAAAAGTTCAGATAACAAAAGCTACTCTACAGGGATCAATTTGTTAATGTCAGATTTACAGATTTATACTAGTATAAATCCAGCATGGCTGCACTGAGATCAAAATACTCTTAATTTACATAGGTGTCATTTGTAGTTCAATTTTCTCCTTAATCTTGCATTTCTCTTTAGTCATTGTAATTTTACAGAAGTGTGTCATAACTGAGAGGGAAATTTTCAGGAATAGGACATCATGCGCTGGAATGGTGTTTGCATATATACTGGGAGATTTTACATACATATGAAGAATTAATTAATTTGAAACTGACTGAGAATTCTGGCAGCATAATTAAAACAAAAGACAACTCTGAAGGAAGCCTGAAGGAAAGCAGGACAAGGAAAAGGATGGGTTAATGCAATATTTCACAGGCACAGAAAGGTGGAGGCAGTTGAATTAACAAAGGAATAAAACAAACCCCAATCATAAACAAAGTGAGGACACCTATTGCATTCTCATGGTTACAGACAGATGTCTAAGATGACTGTTTTCCTGAATCAACTTTACTCAAGACCTGTGAGCATGTGATTAATTTAACCAGAGTACACAGTGTACTTTTTTTTCAGTCAAAAAAAAAAAAAAAAAAAAAAAATGTTGACCTCTGGTATTGTGAAAGAAAGACAATCAGCTAACCTAATAGGCCCTTTATTTGCTAATCAAACCTCTCATTAACAATTAATTGGATCAAAAGTTCGCTGGCCATTATTGCTGTGTCAGTTCGACTCTGAGGGCCTCAGAGGATGAAACTAAATGAGCTGGTCAGGTTATAAATAATTTCCAGTGGCTACTCCTCTTACCTCGGGCTGTTCAGGTAGAGGTCAATGTCCTGCCTACTGCAGGCAGAAAAGACTGTTGCTGCGACAAGCAAGAGGCATTCTTCCTTTTCTAAGACGCTCGTTTAGGCTTAGTAATTTAAACCTTTGTAAAAAGCCACAGTATAAAAAGCAGCTCTGTACTGCAGGGTTTCTGCATGTACTTGCTTATCATGACTGAATCAAAGCAACATTTCAGATTGCTTAAAGCCTTTCAAAAATGAAAGAAGCCAGGAGTTGCTTTAATCAGGAAATCTGCTTCTTAAAGAAACCCTGCAGAGACACCTTTATGGCAATATAATTATTTGTTTCTATTCTTAACCTAATAATACAGGTAGTGACTGACAGAGTTCAAATGCTGCTCATCAAATAACATGAAAGGACCTGTCAGAAATGAATGAAGATACAAATGAGAATAAAGTGAACAGGGTTTGGTCCAAAATATGTGCAATGCCACATTTAACAGTTGGTTTCTCTTTTTTTTCATTTAAAAAAAAAATAAATTCATCTTTCTGGCTTCCCTTTAGACAAAAATGTGACAAGTGGGTACATCAACTCTTAACGTAGACATATTAAAGTCAATTTTAGGAAGGAGGGCAACGTGGTTAGGGAGGGCCAAGTCTCAAAGATCCTGTGTATTGAACTCCAGTACAATGACAGGGCTATTTGTTCATTATAATTTGGATTAAAAGAGCAAAGTAGAGAAGGCGGTGACATTCACCCAGGGCCGTTCCAAGGATCAGGCAATGAAAAGGAGTGACGTAAAATGTGTGCACACGGTGGTGGGAGGGAGGAAGGAATCTGGAAAAATAATGAGGTTGAAATGCAGTGCCATGCAAGAACTTGTGGGTCTCCAGACAGGATGGGAAAGTTGCAGAAATGTGGGGCTTCTTATATTGGTTAATCAAAAAGAGCTATAGTATTAAAAAAAAAAAGTGAGCTATTTAAGGGAGGACTCTTAGGAAGTGATAAGTGGGTTTTAATAGGGTCTCACGTATACAGTAAGGTTGTCCAGACCCAGTAAGGGAGCTGAATATATAGAGAAGCTGAACAGGTTCTCACAAAAGCAATACCTCGCAGCTCAAGCTGTCGCCTAGAACAGAGGAAAAATCTGAAAAGAGAGTGGGACAGGACACGACAACAGAAGAGAGACGGTCATTCACCAGTTCTAGGTAACAGGAACTCCAGATGCTGCACAAAGCTACGTGTACATGATTTTTTTTCAGGCAAATGAAAGGATCTCCTAACGGGCCAGAAGGCATGTAGATATGGTTAGGTCAGCATGATATTAACATATTTATACCGCTTCGGCAAGGCTTGGGAACAAAAGCCGAGCTCTCGTCTGCTTGGAGCGTGGACAGAGGGAGGTCAAAAAAGATTGATAGCTCTGAGTAGCTGAGACTTGGAAACTTCTAGTGCATAATGATGTTCTTAGGGACCTCGAGAAACTGGAGACTGCAGTTCTGGATACAACTACTGCTATCGCACACTCCCGCTGCTGCCACAGGTTATGTCGGCAGTAAACCTCCCATTTACAACCCCTGCGTGGCGGGGAAAAAAAAAAAAACAACCAACCAGCCAACAAAGCTCTCTGAGCCTTCGGACGCAGGAATGCTCAGCTGCCGGCTGAGCGACGTCGGCACCGCTCGTAACTGGCTTTAACGAAAGTAAAGAGGTGCTGGGAGAAGAGGGTGACTCCGTACCTCGAGAACGGGATCCCAGTCCTGGAGAAGAGCCAGGAGGAGGAAACACTGACCCCGGAGTCACCCCTCCTTATGAATTTTGCAGTTCAGTGAAAGATGCACTGGTCAGGCAGGATTTGGCTAACTCTGACGGGATTAAATATACATGATTCCGTTTCAGTGACAGGCTGCTTGTTGTCAGGCATACGTATCAAATATGACGTAGCTGTATTTGGAGATATTTTATCCATTTAGTAATGCATATTATTATATATATACATATTTCCCTCCTGATTACTTATTTTCAATACATTAGCAAAGATGTTTCCCAAAGGGCTGAAAAGGGGGCCTGGGAACCGGATAAGACCATTCTCTGGGCTTAAATTTTTAATATTAAAATGCATTGAGATTTGCTATACACTTGCTCAAGATGTATTGCCCCAAGCAAAACAGTGTTTTATAGATGGACATGCAATTTTGTTGCTTTCAGCCGAGGGTCACATTTGTTTTAGTGGCTTTGGGATGTGCAAAATAATGATCGACAAGTATAAATAAGCTTTCTGTGTTTGCAAAAAAAAAAACCAAAACAGAATTGAAGTCTTTTTTATACGTATATGCTCATACGCACGTACATACACCTGTTTATGTTGAAACAGATCTTGAAGAACCACAATTCAGGTAGAAAGAACTACTATATTGTTAATTTTATTATACAAGACTGCATCTTAGATACTCTGGGTGAATCCAGCCACTTTCTTTCCACTGACAAAGCACAATATTCTTAATCTAAATCATGCCAAGAGTAAGCCCTAACCTTCCCACTCTCCTACAAAGAAGAGACATCTGTTTCAGTTGGAGCATAGCTGAAATGAGTGTAAGGGGAAGTTACATTAGATCACTTCTGTCTTCCTAATTTTAAATGACACCAGTATTTGAACCATACTTCATTAAATATTCCTGAACACGTTCTATCTCTACAGCCCACTTGCATCAAGACTTGCAGGGAAACTCATGTGAAAATCTTTCTCTTTGAATACATAACGTAAGATTGCTAATCACGCATTAATCTCATGTATTGATTTTGCATTATTCCTAAAGGGGAAAGAAAAGTGTTTCTAAAAATTCCATTGGTTTGATAAACATTTTAGCTAAGGTTATGCTGTGATTACTGTAAAACCAACTTAATTCACATTAAAACTCCATTTTCTCTCATGCAACTCTGTATAAAAAAAAAAAAACTGTTTCAGCGATGTATCAGTACATTTGCTTCAGTATGAAAATTACTTCTCCGTGGTTTGTAGGAAACCCCTTTTCCAAACGTGAGTGAACAGGGCTTTTTGGAGTTATATACAGGAGAACAATGCTGAGGAGAGATGGTGGTAAAATAGTGGGAATTTAGCCAAGGTAACCATCCTAACTGCAGATAGAGTTAAGATTATGTAGCAATATCCTTAAATTCATCTTGTTTGTATTAATAGGGAAGCAGGGGAAATACAGGTACATATGGCTAAGTAGCGTAACCATTTGTTTAATATTGAGTTTTCTGCTCAGAAATGTTGGGAAAAATTACAGGAAGGAAAATAAGAGATAGTAGATGGAAAATTAAAAATGGTTTTGCTTCTGAGAGCTGAAAAAACCCAAGCATTTCTCAATGTTGTGAAATTAAATAAAAACTTGAATTAATGGTTCAAAATTTTGGATGACCTTTTCTGATCTCTTTACTAAAAATAAAAAGAAAATTAACATTTACAAATTTGTAAATTGTTACTTAGAAAAAGAAATAGTTACTTCTCCATGATAGGGAGCTAGCTTATTTTATACATTGATATGTTAAAGCAAATTCTCCTGTTTATGAGTTGTTGCCTTGAGCTGGGTTTAGGTAAATAGTGTGATTACTGGGAAGGTATAAATGAAAGCATGCATCTGTAGGTGAGTTAGTTTCAGAACTAATTTGGAGCAAAAGTTAGGGCAAGTGCAGCTGCACTGTCTGACCTTTACCTAATGTCTCTTCTGGCGAAGGCAGAATTTGGAAATTTTGTTCACTTGCCCTCTTTTTCTTGGTCATACTCACTGCTCTGGGAATCAGATGGGATGATATGGGGTTTGGTATAGTAGCCCTATGTTGCCTGAGGACATTTTCAATCCAAGTCATCCACTTTTAAAACAGCACTGCATTACTGGTGTGGGAAAAAAAAAAAAAAAAAGAAAAAGCAATGTCACAGGGCTAGAATGTGGTTTGTTGTCACTTCTGCAACAACAGACTGTAGCACTTGGCATGATACATCGAGGGATACTTCCTCAAATGATGCAAATCAGTGAAGCTTTAGCAAAGACAAGTGATCCATACTAATTTAGAACCTCTAAAGATCTAGATGTCAATTTGCAAAGTTAATATCAGGTTTCTCTTTTCCTAAGCTGTAGACTGGCAAACATTTTCCAATGTAGATTAAAATTTTGGGTATCTTAAATGTTGACAAACTATAAATGGACGCTTTTCCCAAGATTTCCTACGGTAAGTAGAACTTCTATCTGAAATACTTGTTGCAACCTTGTTGATAGCATTAACATTCATGTAGCTGTTATTAATTGAAGTATTCCCAAACCAAAAAAAGAAAATTAGAATTTGAAAAATAGATTTTTAGTATGTTTCTGTGGTTTTGTTTTAATTTATGTTTTTACTTCCTTCAGTCTTGCCAAGAATAGATACCTAACAGGTAAATACTCGTATTTATGTAAAAGTGCATTGTCATTTCCTCTAGAACACAGCGATTTCACAAGGTATGCTCCAATTTCAGCATGCACTGGTTATGTAGGTAGGTATATTCAATAGCAGGCTCCTCCCTCAATCATCATAAATGTATTTCAACTTACCTATATATCTTTCTATCTGTCCTCTTAATAGTAAAGTGCCAGTGGCTTGCTCTAAGGAAATATTTGCACTATAGAAGAAATGTACTGATTTACAAGGTCTATATTAAAAACAAATAAGAAATCCTACCAAATCACTCAGACTACACAATGAGAGGTGAAATGAAACAAACTTTTCAGTCCTGTTTGGCCCTGTCATTCTAGAAACCTGCAACATCTCCTGATTAGTCATTCACTAGCTGCAGAAGGGAGAGGTAAGGCAGAACTGTAATTTAAGAGGAGTGCTTTCTAATTAATTCATATCTATTTTTTATCTTGCTGTGGGTTTTTTTCTCCTTCAAACAGCAACAGGATAAAGTGTTAGAAATATAAGTCTGAAGACAAGGGATGTTGCTTTTGTTTAAGATGAGGGTCACTTTAAGGTATCTTTTCATCTGCTTTCTGCTTTAGAACTGATCTTTTATTAGTGTCTTCTTTTGTGCAGGAGTTAAAGAAGGAGGGGAAGAGAGAGCAGGATTTCTAAGCAGTTTTCAGTGCACATCAAGTTAAATTTCCTTGATATCATCAGACAGCTAAAGCATTAGGAAACCCTGTTCAAAAGGGAAAAAATGAACACATTTACAAAATTCAGGATCACATCAATGGTAAATGTTTTGGAACTTATTTCTAAGCAAAAACATTTGGGGTGCTCGTGCCCGCAGGCTTTCTTAAGTCAAGACATATACAACGAGAAG
>JAVJGH010000044.1:15141964-15161157 GCA_035590175.1 Aviceda leuphotes | reverse complement strand
AAGACATATACAACGAGAAGTCTTGGATACCTGCCCAGGCAGAGTGTGCCAAAGTCGTCTCTGGCAGTCCTTACAGTGGAGATTACAGTTAAATGTGAACTGATTCACATTACTTTCTATTTTCCCGTTCTGACAGATGGAAACAGATACCAAAGAAGAGTCCAAATCTCTCCACATGTTGATCCATCTCACTCATCATGCTCTATATACAGCATTCGAAGTGGAGAGCTATTCTGCAGACAGCAATTTGGGAAATCTTTTTATGCTAGGAAGGAAATAAAATCAAGTACACGCAAGAAGATACTGCCAGTGAGATCTGTGCTCTGTTCCTGCTCTAGTGAAAAGGACAAGATGGAGATCTGTAGTTCCTGAGAGGTCAGTTTATTTAGACCAAGTTGAAGGAAGGTTAGGTTACTGCTATGGGTGCTTTGGTTGGACGTGGCCTTTGGGAGGTTTCTATAACAAAAAATCGAGTGTAACCATCTCTACTAGGGGCCTGGAAGTGCAGTGTTGTTGTGGAGGCTATGTTGCCTGCAGGTTGCTTCAGACCATTTCGGAAGCACGGTTCGGAGACCTGCCACGTGGAAACAGAGCTCCACTACTCATGGGCACTACCAGGTGAAGTAGGACGAACGGAGCCTGAAATTCAGGACACTTTCCAGTGTGTTACTTGGATTCATGAAACTGTTTTTTGGATTTTTTTTTTCATTCTGGCTCTCAATGAGACGTTGCTAGGGCTTGTCAGAGTCTAGAAGATAAAGCAAGACAAGCAGCATCAGCATGACAAAGTTGGTTTCTTTTTTCTGGAGGGGTTATGTTAAAAAGCAACAAACAAACACAAGGTCTTTGAAAATCCAGAAACCAGAAATAACTCAAGTGTAGAAAAAAGAGGCTGAAGATTAGAAACACGGGGGTTTTCACGTTGGTTTCTGAAGAAGATAAAGCTTACGTCTGAGCGTTATAATCTGCCTGCCTTCCCCCGTTATCTGTTTTACCCACTGAGAAACAAATAGATATCTCAGAGATACTGTGTTCGGACAAGTTTCGTGAAAGTCTATCACTAAACGTGGGGGAAGGACACAAGGGAAAGTCCCCTCAAGGGAAGGGCTGAATCTCGAGCTCAGGGGTGCCCGTTTTGCAGCCAGCGGTTACCACCGGGGGGAGAGACCTGGGGTTTCGGTGCAGGCTTTGGTGGGAGGGAATTAGGGACATCTTGGGGAATCACCACAGGCAGCGTGGGACACAGATCTGTGATAGCGGGGATTTACTACCTCTGATGTCGGAGGAACGATTCTGTAAAGCTGTATGCGAAAGCCGTGGAAGGAGTTTTTAGGCAGTTGTACTGATGATGATGACCATTAAAAACCCTGCACTATTTTCCCACTGTGGTGGGGGAAAAGGCTTTTCCCAGTCTGAAAGAATCACGTTTCTCTCGATAACTGGATGCAATGGAATAGAAAGGACCGTTTGAGTTACTTAAAAGTAGTGTGCACTCTTTAAAAACATGTTATATAAATGCTGTTAATTTCACTTTAAAAATGAAAAGGAAGGTACAAGTATATTTGAATGTGAGGGTGGTGCTACCCATGATCTGAATTTTAATAACACTCCCTCGAAGATCTCAGGAATTGTTTTCCGTTAGGGATGAGAAATTCAGAAATAAGGGCGTGGCTGAGAAATATTTTGTTCACAAACAATGCTCTCTAGTAGTGGCAGTAGTAATCATGTTAAGTGTTTCAAATCCAGAGGCTCAAGAGAACTGTCTAACACGAGAGAGCTTTTCACTCTCAGAATCAGGCAGAGGATGGAGCGACCAAGAAAGATTACAACCAGTATATCAAAGAGGGCAAAACCTGGCTGGAGAGATCCGGGTCGTTTAATCAACTGGGCATCAAATTTTCAAAACCAGCCTAAATGATAGGAACGGAGATAAGAGAGGACACGCAGCTTGTAGTTGTTCTCCTCTAATCTGAGTGCTGCGCCAGCTGTGTGGATATGAACGGTACTACAGTAATATATTCAGGCATAAGACTTCCATTGTTACAAAGAGCGTGCTCAGAAATGACGATCGAAATTAAGCTTTTAAAAAACGAAAACTGAAACTGAAGACCTCAACTGTGGATTTTTATTTTGCTTGTTTGTTTTCATATATTTGGTTTGAAGAATAAAAAAAGAATGAAAAAGAACTAATTTTACATCAGAATGGAATTTATACTTCAAGGGGTTTTAAGGTCAGCTGAGGTCTCCCCAGAAAAATCAGAAAATTATTTTTAATTCTTCATCTTTTTAGATGTGTCTTTTCTTTGGTATGAAAACATAAAAAATGAAAATGTTGTCTTGAAGTAGAAAAAAAAAACACATTCCATTTGAAAGGGTCAAAATGAAGTATCTCAGATATTTTGCCTTCTCTCTTATTTTCTTAACCAGAACTACTCAGTGTTTTGACTGCAAATCATGAACATTTCAATTTCTGCCAAACTGCATTTTTTAACAGTTAATCCACTTAGGGATATTGGGACACTTTGGTATATCATAACAAAGAGTTGCCCTGTCAGATTAACCCATTACTCTTAGGCTATGATAGTGTTTCTAAAATTTTGTCTATCCATAACCAGATGTCTTATGATTTATATCTCTCCACAAGATTATTTTCAGTAGGACATAAATGGAACATTAATGTTATGTACGTGGCTAATATAAAAATAAATAATGCAGCTAAGGAAACAGAAAGTTATGCAGATTCTGTAATACATGTAATTACTGAGGAAATGCACTCTTTAATGCAAAAAAAAAGTTTGGAAATTTAAATTATGGTAAACTCGTGTCATACTGAAGAATTGTAATCAAGGGGAGATAAAGATTTTTGGAATCATGCATAAAATACAAGGGTGGATATTTGATGCCATCATTAATTATAACAGAAGGAAATGATCCTTTACTAATAGACATGCGTTGATTTAACAAGGTAATGCTGGAGATGGAGCACAGTATATCATGAGTTAGAGCCATTGGCTACACTAAAAAATACCAAGTATAATCTTGACGCATTAATGTGGTTAAGTATAATAAAAAACCACATGTAAAATTATAGAAAAAAGTTTTAAGGGAGGCTTTTTACACACTAAAATCTCTTAGAAGAATTCATTTAGAAGAACAGTGGGAGAACGCTGCAATGTCTTCAGTAGAAGAAAAGCCACACATTGCACCAGTTGTGTGAGTGATGATTACTGACATATATAAGGCCACTGATCTATCATTTTGAAACAGATAAAAGCCAGAAACTCCATACAAATCCTTTAAATCAGTAGGAATGGTAAAAATTTTAAAAATTGCCTTCTTATCATGAAGAAATATTCAAAACAGGTTGCAAAGTATTTTTTATAGCAAGGGTATATATATATATGTAGTTGAGTCTGAAAGGCACCAAAACCAAGGTAACTGGTGACCTTTCTGTACTCTAATGAAAAATGGGTCTGTTTTTTGAAATATGCTTGACAGTTGCTGTTCAGATCTTACAGTTAATCTTTATTTTGAGATTTTAAAAAACTTGATTTTGAACAGATGCAGTAATACAGTTGTAGCAGTAAAAAAGAGAAAACATACTTTAACTTTCATAGACCAACTGTGTAATTGATTACGTAAAGGCTTGAAGAGGTCACCCATCAACTGAACTTTGAAAAACCTTGAACCTAAAACAATTTTTCTTTTTGCTTCATTGTAAGTACGTATGGATAATTTAGTGATGAAGGTTGCTTTTTATACTGATTTTTTTAATATGTTGTTCTCGCTCAAGAGTTTCAAAATTGTTTCAGAATGTTGACTTAAAATATCAAATTTTATTTTTTTAATTAGTCTTTTCACACAATTCAGACCATCCAAAACTAACTCATATAAAACACAAAAGAGAATTAAGCCATGCAAGGTACACATAGTAAATAGTGAAATACATGAAAAAAACATTAGTGCCATCCTCCATATGCTGCCTTTTTTCTTTTCTTTTAGCTGCTTAGCTTTGCCTTTATTTGAGAGAAAAGTTAAAAATGGTGCTGCTTCTGAAGTCAATCATAGAGATTGACGATCATAGAGATTCAGACAATCTGAAACCAAGGAGGAAAGAGCAAAAGAGATCATGTGCAGAAGAAAGCGTGAGCTAGAAATGCAGCTTTTCAAGTGAAGATGACCCCATATCTCTTAAGAAAAAGCTTGAGAATTACCTGTCACCTTTTGCATCCGAGTGGCCAAGCACCTACCCCCTGCCCAGCATTGGCTCTGCGCCGTGTCCTGCAAGACAAGAGACTGCAGGTGTGAATCAGATCTTACGTCTGGAGATACAGCCGCTCTTCCCTGCGTTGCATGACTTGGGAGCACATGCCCGTATTGCTGAGACTGGATAGGGGAGTTGTCGTCAGGAAAGAAAGCAGGAAGGATCAGGCCACAACCTCACAGAGTAATTCTGGCAGGCAGTGTACAGCCCAGAGGTCGCTGACAGGTCACCCGTGTTCTAAACCACTAAAAATAAGAATACTGCCTATAGTAACTTCTCAATGGGTGAGCGGTAGAGATGAAGGTCAACCAGCCACAACTGACCTTCCAACTATCTAGAAAACCAGGTATAAAAAGCAACTGTTGGGCAAGTAAAGGTCGACACTGACAAACCGGGATCTTCAAGTTTCTCCCAAGGTGTTCCCAAGTCAACATCAGTTAAACTTTGCCTTGATATTGCTTCATTTAAACTGATCTTGCTCTTGATCTGTTGTTGCATGCCATATGTCGGGATATCAGATTCAATCATGTGGAGCACTGCAATCATGAGTTCGGGTTTCAAAGAGCTGATATTCCCCTCTCTGTTCTTCATAGAACTGCATCATGTTTTATCACAACCAATTTTTGACAGTACTTGTGGGTGTCCGTTTGCTGGTATTTTGCAGTAAAATAATTAAAACTTGTCCAGTACAAAAAGAAAGGCTGGAATATCTTACACAAATCTGCCAAGTGGCTGAAAAGCTGCCCTTGACCTGGTTCTGTCATAATTACCTCCTGATACATGTGAGAGTGACGCCTGCTCTGAACACGCTTTCTGAAGCAGACTTAATTATTGCGTGTTACATCAGGAAGTGGTCTAACACTTGAGGAATTCTCTGGCCAAAAAACTGAGAAAATCCATGGGGCAATCAAAGAACCTGACTTTATCAAGTGTTTGCTTTTTCAGTATTCAGTCCAATGCAGAAGCCCACAAAGGGGAGCCCCACTGCTTCTCAGAAGTCGATTTAAGTTTCTCCATTCTGCTGTAGGGTGTTGTTTTCTAAGTATTTATGCAGCAGTCTAGTAAAGAGGGAGAAAAAGCATGACTACTCTGGCTACTGATGAAGGGTATAGTGACAAACTGGCCTAATCAGAGGTTCGAACACGTCTGAGACCAGATGTACGTTTCACCTTCACAGCTATCTCCCAGTGCCTTGGTCACTCCAACAAACATCTCTGGCACTGCCTTTTGGCAAAGAGGAACTAAATCAGCATCATTCACCTTGGAACAGCCGCAGACTCCTTGAACCTCACGTGGGGTTTTTTTTTCGCTGAAACGAAGGGAGCAGGTCCCCTGGCAGGAGGACACAGACCGCGATCGGTAACAGTATGCCGTTCCTTCTCTGTGCTTTCAGCTGCCGTACGGTTGGTGCCGTGGGCAGGGTGACCTTGCCAACCATCCGTTTGTTCCTCGTCCCACACTGCAGTCGTGGCACGGTATTGTGAGAGTTGTCCTACGCGAGCTTCTTCAAGCCTACTATTTCCAAGGTTGCTGTTTGAGTTGCTTTAACAACTCACTGCTGCTGAAGAGTGCAGTTCACATTCCTCCTTCTCGTCTCCCTTGCTCCCAGATAGAAGCCTCTGCACCATAACTTATGCAACTGCTTGCCAGGTTTGTTTGTTAACCAATTTAACACATTAAATTCCAGAAAACAAACTCAACAAAGCGTTTTAGTGGACTAAGTCAGCACACAGACACATACAGTGATCATGAGGTGGAAGTTAGGTCCACACAGGTAACAAGAGGATAGTAAAGTGAGAAAAGGATGGGGAGAAAGGACAAGGGAAGGAGGAAGGGTGAAGAAATACTTTGCCCATTGAAATGGCAGGGTGTAATTAGAAACACCCAGTTGCTCCTTACCTAGGTATGCAGGTCATAACTGAAGCTAATCTGAACTCCAGTATTGTCACTAGTCCTTTCAGGTGGGCAGGAGACCCAGAGACACTGGTCCAGCACTGCTGAACTAGAGCAGTAATGGGGCAGACAGAACGCAGACAGCATCTCCACCTCCAGTGAAGTCCAGTATCTTGGAGCAGTTCTCATCCTGGCTCAGGGGGAAAAGTAACACACAATTTTTTTCACCCATCTGCCAGAGACAAGACCCTTCCTCCTGCGTGCCCTCACATAGGGTACTTGAATTTCTAGTGCAGCTGTCTGCCATCCTTCTCCCACCCGTGTGGAGTAGAACAGAGGCAGGACCCTCACTCCAAAGCAAGTGAGGGTCGGGAATGGCTACACTAGAAATGATGCTATATCAGGGAGCAAGGCGCAGGTGAACCTCAAATCACTGTGTGTGCGTGGTGGGAGAAGGCAGCTGTGTCTTCTGCTGTCTATACCTCCTTCCACGGAGACACGCTGGCATTTCCAAAGCAGTTTGGAAGCACGGTGTGGAGTGGAAAGTCATGGTTTCTTCAAGAAAGCAAGTGAAGCCATAAAGAAAAAAATGATGTGTACATGTTAATTATATCTTCTTCTGATCCTGTTGAGTTTTAGTTTCAGCTAACATAAAAACAGAATAGTTACTAGACAATGCCACTGAAGTTAGAATTAATTAACTCCCAGAAATTTGTGTTTTACAGGAAGCAGTAACAAGGCGAAGAAACTTTTGAAAGCTACACACGGCTACCGAGTTAAGTGCGTAACTGTAAATAGATTATTTCCATTAAATCCCTAATTTGAGACCAGACCTTAGAATACTTCAAAGAGTCAAAGGTGAGAAGCAGACCACAAGGCAAATTCAATTTACATTTGGAAGAACAGATAAAAACAGCTAAGTCCAAAGACTAGGTAACAAGTTTTGGTGAAAGGATGGTGAAGGTAAAGCAAGCCTGGAGTTGGCCTTCAAGCTGCATACAGAGACAAAGTGTTTGTTGTAGTGAATTTTCAAAATACAAGTAGAATGACATTGCAAAAACATGAAAATACTCACAGCACATAAACACAAGCTTTTGGGCATGGCCAGCGTTACATGCAAGAAATAAATTCTTTTTTAAAAGCATTCCAACAATGATAAAATGTACCTATTGAGAAATAAAGGACATGACACCACTAATGGTCCCCACAGAAATTAAATTGTCCAGAATTAAGAGGATTTCAGCAGAAAGGATTTCATCTACTGTCAAAAAAAGAAACAACAACATTAATGAAGAGGACTTGTTTATAGGAACTGTTCAAGAGAAACCATGTCCATTGACTGGAATACTACATTACGCAGAAATGAAACATGTATTAAATATAAATTGGACATGGGGACACAAATGAATTTGAGATCTGAGACTACAGCAAATGGTTTGCAGAGAAAAATCTAGTGAAATAGAACATAGACGACAAACCTTATCTCTCATTCTGGGAAGATAATTCCTAATAGGAGTATACATGAACTATATATAAAGATAAAACAAAAAATCCTGACAGGTTAATTATTGGAATTATGTCAGAAACAGGACATCTATATTGAAATGAAAACATAACAGCTTGCAAGTTCCAGTGAAAGAATTGATACTGTAAAAGAACAATGAAACATGAAAATGGAAATGGAAAAAAAAAAACATACAAAAGGAAAACAGATGTGTAGAAGTGGCAAAAAACCATCCAAATTGTAATAAGCATCCAAATGCCATAAAGAAAATTATAAGTGAAATAACACAGATATTGTTAATAACGTGGGCATTTTAAAATAAATAGATAACAGAAAGAAATATGTTACAACATATGAAATGAAAAAAGAATGTGCACAGGAGTCTGTTGACATACATATAAATATGCATAGATTATTTTCTCATACAGGGAAAGTGTACAAATTGCTTACTAAAATTATCCAGAAAGGGCACTATTAAAAATAATGACCGCAAAGTCTGTAATCAAACATGCAAAATTGATATTTACTAGACATTGACAGTAGCAGACAATGAACCACAATGTAATTACCACAAGTTAAAAATGATATTGTGGAAAACAATGCTACAATTGTGAAAAACAATGCTACAATTGTGAAAAAAAAGTCACAATATCAATGACCAGATGAAGAGAAAGCATCTGCATGAGTAATAAGTAATGAAATCTGATGCAGTGGAAATTTTGGGAATTATTCAACCTAATCTGAAGCTGTATAAAAAGCCAAAAGCCTCCAATGAACCTACCAGAGCTACGCTAAACCACACTGCCAGTGCTGGGGTGCCAACCACCTGCCAAAGAACCCGGCCCCAAACGCCATGAAGAGTCTCCCTAAGTCAACCTTCTCCACAGACACTGCACACATTTAAGGTGCCTTCTCAGATGATGCAGATCTCTTTCACCTGTACCAGTCAAGTAATAATGTACTAATATTTGCAGAGTTTAAAGGTCTCACCTCGGGTGACACCTGTAATTGACTTTAGACTCTGAATCCAACTTCTGCCCTCTCTGGCTCATGAAACACGTTCCTGGACAGCCATAGACACTCACGTCCAAACCAGCCAGCACTTAATTCAGAGAACAAAAGGTTTCCCCTTCACACATGTTGCAAGAAAAACATGAGAGATGTACCCACTGTTTATCATCGACCCTTCCATTCCTGACTAAATTTATAGAGGAGCTAGGGAAAAACATCTGCAAGGTCACTTGGGTGATGCAGAGACTATATATTTGAGACTACACAGACTTAGGTCATCTTGCTGAGTAGAAGCAGCTTTAGAGTTTCGTTAGATGATTGCCGCCTGTCAGTGCGTAGGTGCGAGACATCCACTCTCATCATCCGGAGTGACCGGCTTCACCAGCAGGAGGTAATGGGGCTTTCCTCGCAGAGGGGCTGGAGGCGAGCTGCATGAATTAGAAGGATTTACATCCTTCCTGGCAGGACGTATCCAAAATAGTTATGGGAAAACACTCCTCCGTGACTCAGTCCCTCATTTATCAATCCCACATTCTTTCTCCACATCTATTCGGTATCTGCTTGCAGCAGCAGGAAAGCTCAGGCACGGGTCTCGGAGGAGGTGGTCTTGGCACGATGGAAACTTTGCCTTCCCCGTCAGTGCCTAGCATGGCCCAGTGTTTGGAGAAAATCAGCTCGTGAGCGGAGAACAGCTTATTGAAGCTGAACCTAAATGAAATACAGATAATGTTGATGGTCTGGGAAAAATCACTTTGAGAACTGGCGCTTATCACATGGTTTCCTTTGGCTGAATATGTATAATTTACTTTTCCTCAGTTCAGTCTGTAACTTTGTCAATGCCGAGTTCCACGTTACCATAGCGTTAATGATAGTTTTTAAAAAAAGCATTATGTACCTGTACATAACATTTTTTGTAGTCAACAGAATGGCTTGTGCAGAAGTACAGACCAGCATAAACGCCACCATCTTTCATCCCTGATGCAAGGTGCATTTCCTTTAAACTGTATCGGAGATGACAAGTACCAAGGCATGGATATCTTTCCAAAGCAAACGGAAACAAGTAAAAATCCAGTCAAAAGAAAATGTTACATACCGTACGTCACAGAAGGAACAAACCAGACACGATAGATGTTAGTCGTATGCTAGAAAGTTCTCAGTATAACAACAGCAGTTGAATAGAATCAGACACTTGAAGGCCACTGCAAACTGCAAAATACTTTTGATTTCATGTAAATAAAATACCTTCTTCTTGCCTCCAGTCCAATCCTTCAATAGAAGGAATGATGGAAATCATTACTTATATTGCAACA
Organism: Aviceda leuphotes; assembly: GCA_035590175.1. Classification (NCBI taxonomy): domain Eukaryota; kingdom Metazoa; phylum Chordata; class Aves; order Accipitriformes; family Accipitridae; genus Aviceda; species Aviceda leuphotes. The sequence goes on along the minus strand of JAVJGH010000044.1, from coordinate 15,151,175 downwards.
CAGTAAAGAATCAGGCCTTTAGCCCTAGTCTTCAAAACAGTAGGTATTTGGATTTTCTGGACATATCTCAAGACTGCAAAAAGGTATAAGAAAAGCAGAGAAGTTTGTATTTCTTTCTCTGCATACATAAAAATTGATTTTATTTCTATATGACTTAATAAATTTGTATAGTAAAAAGTTTATGTGCCTTTTTATTGCTTAATGTTTTACTTTCCAGTTTATTTGGTCAGTGGTTGATTATCACAATTATATACAGAGCTACTAAATCAGCTGTTTAGTAATGTTTCAGAAGTTTATTAGTCTCCTCAGTATTAAAACATTTGCCTAAATATAAAGGTATGATGACTTCCAATACTTAAGCAGCAAGTATTCAGTCTTTCTAGACAAGCAATATAGTAACTCAGTAATCCACTCAAATACATACATCATTGCTAGGCGAACAATACAGAAAAGAAAAAATAACAAATAGGCTTCTTGCATTCAGGAGTAAATACTTAATAGTGTTATGTTTTCTTTGCTGAAAGAAAATTAGCAACCAGCATAGAAAAATGTAGTAAGAGTTCCCTGATGTACATAATTGTATAATATTCACCTTATTCTTTTTCTCTGACACAGAACAGTAGCTAACCATACCTTAGCCTCAGTATATGTTATTTCTACTAATGTAATAAAAATAGCCATAATGTTTTGCTCTCTCTTTTTCATGTATTCCCTACAACGCACCACTGGTGGGCAGCAGCCAAGTGCAGTGTGGGTGAGAGGTATTGCAAGATCAAAATGAAACTTTACCAATCAGTACAAAAACTTACCTAAACCAGAGAGATCACTTTGTGGGGTAAGGGGTTTCTTGCTCTCAGATGTTCTGCTTCAAAAATTCATCATACTGCTTTCTAAAAGCCAGGCTGGCCACTGAAGTATTTCAGAAATTGATAACACAATCAGAAAAAGACACTGAAGCAATAAAATTCAGATTAAAATAGCAGTGATCTTAGGCACTTCAGATGCTGCAGTGCCTTCCACTTTTAAAGGTATTTTCACAAAAACTGTAGGTGTCGTGCATTGGCACCAAATTATTGCAACAGTGATCTGAACTTGTTGTCAAGTCTTAAAAATCTAGAGGGGCAGGAGAAATCAGAAAAGGAAAAATATTTTAAAGTTGTATGTATCCAAGAAAAAATGGTAAGAGGCAAAACATGCTGGCATACCAGGCATTGCTCTCAGGAAAGGAAAACTCCCCTCATTTTGCCGCTGATGTATGATGTCAGGGAAGCACTTATCCTGCATATTTAAATTGAAACCTCCCTGGAACCCTGAGAGCTTTAACTTACTCAGCACAAAGAGGTGCTGTACTTGAAAGGGACTGCTAGGCACCACAACAATGTCCAAAGCCAACACTAGCAACTATATTACCTACCTCATATTATAAGTAATTTTTACTTATTATTGTACATAATTATTTTAAACTCATAGTTACTGTTTTTATTGTTGCTACTGATTTGGATAGAATTTTACTTGGAGGGAAAGAAGCTTTCTTCCTCTCATCCTCTTGCGTTCTTGCTCTTCAGTTTACGAACTGAAGGTGATGTTCACACGCTGTATTTTTCAGCTTCTCCTACTACAGCCTATTTTAGCAAACAGTGAAAACCTTCTTGAACCACAGGCAGAAGAGTGTAACAGAAAAGTCATGTAGGATATGACTACATTTTAAACCCAAGCAGCACTTGCTGCGGATATGCTGACTTTGACCATTTTTTCTTTAAAAGAAGAAAAATCCATCTCTACAACCTATCAGTATCATTAGCATAGGTCAATGCTTTTAAAACACACTGATTTCCCAAATTTAAACAAAAATCTGTGTGATAATAGTCCCTTCTGCAGCTATTTTATTATACAGTTCTCTTTCAATCTTCTGTCTTCAGACCACATGTGGTGAAGACAGCCCTCTCCACTACATTTTACAGATGAAACTCTTCTTGATGTCCCTCTCCCCTGCTGCGGGTGGCTGTGAATGGAATTTCCTCTTTTCGTCTCTCTCCCGTGAAGGTACATTCTCAAGTCTCGGTAAGTTTGCTTGGAGCGATCCGAGATTTATGAAAGTTGTCTGCTTAGGGTTGTGTTTGGTTGATTGACATTAGTATCTGCAAGGTTGTTAACGTCAGTCGAAGCTTTTGGAGCATTCATAAAGTATCTCTCCTGTGTCTCTGGACAAGTAGGAATTAATACATCACTTTCTCTTGCTGTCTGGATATTTAACAGTACTTCTGTCTTCTGATCTCATGAAGCTAGAGGAAGCTAGTCATGTTTGGTTAAAGTCAGCAGAAGAACTCAAAATTTGGGCAGATAGAGGAGGGATAAATAGGCAGACGGGCACATATCAAATCATCGAGGAAGCTTGAAAACATGCACGCACCAAGAAAATCTCATAGTGGAGCAATGAATGCTTCCATTGTGCAAACTTAAAAGATGGCCATGTCCTGCTAAATGCACTTTCTGGAGACTGTTCCTTCCTAACTCTCTCTTTGGTTCCCACTAAGCTAGATCCAATTCCAGGTCCAGTTCTTGCACTCATACATGGAGGTTTTCTGGGTTTTGAGAAGAGTTGAAAGAATCCAAACCATCTCTTGTTCCACTGGGAGAGCTCCTGCCCATGTGGTACTTTAAAAATCATAGGAGAGTGAGAGAACTTCTGAGGCTATGTGCTAGATCTGGAGGTTACAGGGAAGGAAGACGGCCCTGTTCTCCTCTTTTTCTTCTGTTTTTCCACAGCTGCTCTAAACAGCTGCTGATGTTCCCAGTACAACACACTGCTGCAAATGCTCTTTTGGTAGCAGCATTAACCTCAGTACGTTGAGTGATTGCACCAAACTGCCCACATTTTCCTGCCTATCTCTGCCAAAATACCTACCTCTGCCAAAAACCTGCAAGTAAAATGTCATGGGGAAAAGGTTTTTCTCAACTCTTGGAGGATTTCTGCTAAAGCCAGTGTCAGTCCTCCTGTGAAAATAATGGAGGGACGAAAACTGCTTGAGGAAAAAGAAAAGCCAGGACATCATTTCAAGAAGAAAAGGCAGGAAATCTGAAGTATAGTTGTTATTGCTATTTTCTCCCATAAATAAGAATTTAAGAAGACTACGTGTTTGAAGCAGACACACACATGAATACTTTTTGTGGGAGCAGTATAATTTATAAACTTTCCCACCACCTGCTGCCCATTTTCAGCTCATAACACATATGCCTGTTATTCAAGTTCTCCTTACAGACGTGGGATTATTAGATCTCTTATGCAGCCAGAGGGAGCTTTGGCCCAATTGTATTTGCCTTTTCTGGGTTCTTTAAGATGGGGTATTTCTGTATCACTTTTTACAAAAAGGTAAAGGTACAGCTGACAGGAGCGCATGTTCCCTTGTTCACCCTATTTGTCTTAAGGATGGCAGTGTGGGTTATGGCCTGCTTAGTCACACTGGATGGTTTCACCACTCTAGCCCTCCATATTAGCATGGTCTTGTCTGGTATAAATTGTGTCTGACTCTGGTCTGACACTGAGAATGGCTTTCAGATACAGATAAAGAAAGAAATTTAAAAAAAAAAAAATTAAAAAAACCAACAACCCAAAACCCAAATGCCTAAACTGGAATACATACAAGAAATAAGGAATATTATAAACCAAATCAAAACAAAACAAACCCCAAAAATGTACACAGAGGAAAATAAAAACCTGAGCCAGCGGGGCCATTTCTGCTGACTAGAAGCTTCCACACTTCCAGGCTTTGCACCTGTAGCTGATCCATCACTTTGGAGCAAAACCCCCAGGCCACCCCAGCAGACTCAGAGTGCCCGAGTCTCCTCAGGAAAGAGAATGTGCCCACCTGAAGCTGCTGGTGCCCAGTGGCATGGCCTGCGGGCTCCCACCATCCTCCCCACACCATCTCAGCAGAGAAGCTGGTTACCAGCTGCATTCGCCTTTTGCCTGCGCTGGGGCAGAAGGAGGGACCTGCTGACTCGTGTGGGTAAATCCAAACGTTACTCAAAGCTGAAAGAAACTCGTTAGAGAGGGGTTTATAGCTCTGCCAGGAGGTGTGCTACCCTAGCTTGTCCCTGCAATGTATCTGAGATGTTCTTCCTTGAGTTTATAATCAACATAACTCCCGTATTAAGGGATTCAATGTCTGTTTAGCAATTTCACAATTTTTGCTACCTAAAATTTTGATTATATCCGCTACCAATAAACTATTGGACTTTCACATTATTTTTTTGCCTTGTGACAGCATTAGATACAATAGACACATTACATGTGATTTCCCCCAAACAAGGATAAAGATTAAAATAGTTAATGTTGATCTACAGTTGGCCAAAACTTAACCATGAGTGACTGTGCCAAAATTGAGAGATTGTGTGAGTTATTACTACAGAGTAACAGTGATTTCTTTTTTTTTTTTAAGAAATCCCTTTTACTTAAATAGAACATTCTAAGAAATAAATAGTACAAAGTAGAAAGTTTTAAGAAATAAATTTACTTAAATACTTAATATCATGTCCATATTGCAGGGATAAGTTCACACTACAATTACTAATTGTCCGTTAAAATAAATCTGTACCCTTCATTTTTCATGGAAAAAGACAGCTACCTCCATTTCATTCTTACAAAACACAGACAAACTACATCTGAAATAGTTACATGGGATGAAGTTTCCTCTTTTATATATTGTAATACATATTTGACATTTCAGTTTTCAGAGCCATTTGTAGTATAGGAGCCAAATCAAAACAAATAACATGATTTAATCCTTTGACTGAGTAGAAACAAATATGTTAATAAAATGCTTACCACCATAGACTTGTATTTACAAATTTATATAAAATAGTATTTTTTTTAAAACCCTACAGGAATAATAGTAGTTTATAGTTGTACAGTGGTATGGTATTCTTCATTCTAAAGATACCAAAACCATCCATACAAACAACATGTAAAAAGTGGTGAAATGAAACTACTTTTAGATTTCAGGATATACAGCAGTATTTGCAATATACCTGCAATGGCAAGAATAGAAGGAAGAAGAGGAAAGGTTTGAGAAAAAAAGCAGCAAGTGGGGAAAAAACCACACAGTGAAGATAAATGTACCAATGTAATTCACAAATGCTAATGACCAAGTGATAACTTACTCATATCCAACCCCCTCAAAAAAACCCCAAAAAACTAAAAAAAAACAAGAGTTTGATAAGAACAAGAAATTAAAGAGTAATAATAGATTAATGCAAAGGCCTGGGTTAAAATGAGAAAGTTTTATGGTTAGCAATGTACATATACAATCCCCCAAAAATTTTCACTGTAAACAAACAAGACAAATATTAGATGCAATTGATACAAGTGGAATTTAAAGCATGATGGCATCCAGTTGCAGTTTTCAAAAGCTGCATAAAAATTAGTTATGCTGTTCACAGTAAAAGAAAGAATGATGTACAAATCTGTATTTGCTGCTGTCTTCATAGATCACAAGGCTACTATCCAAATAGCCTTCTTGGGCCCCAGAAATCAGCACCCTTTAATCAGTAAAGATCAATGACCCATCTAGGTCCACCATCTAGGTGGACCTCTGACCTTTTTTCTGAAGCGCAGTATCCTTTATTTACTATTTATAATCACCTAAGCTATCTAATGTTACTTCTGCTCCTGGACAGAAATCCCTCATCAACTTAGGAAGGGATGCAATGATCCCTGGTGCAAATACTTCTAAAAATATGATGTCAATTAATTTGAGCTATTATCTACCAGTATTAAAAATCATTACTCCATATATGGAATAATGCATAAAATTGTATTTTTACTAAATAGGAGCATGACATATAGCAGATAACCTATGAGGGAGACGTAGGTAGGTTCCCTTAATTATTTTAATTTTAATATACTTAAGAAGAACATTAAAAATAAAAATATTATGTTATTACCTGGCCAACATAGTGTATTAATACATACTCCAAAAAAGAAATAAGCCTAATCAAGTTCTGTCTCCTACCATTACTGAAACTGTGACATATAACACTTTGCGTACACTGATCAAGATTTATCTTAAAAATCATATTATTATAAGTTTAGCTACCCAATTCTGCTACAGAGTGATTGTTTCTAATCACCCTGGCATGAAACTTCTCTCTAGTTTGTAGCCATGTTCGTTCATTGACCGTTTATGTGCTCATTGCTCCTGAGTGAACATCAACCTGGCTTTTCTCCTTTCCCAGTGTTTAGCTCCATCCCTTGATATATTTATGCACAACAGTTATAACCCATCTCGACTTTCATTTTGCTAGACTACACATATCAAGCTTATCTTGGCTTCTGTTATACTGTAGGTCCACCATTTCCCTGATTATCCCTACATGTGTTTTAATGTCAATATTTTCTCTCTTGAACATGGCCATCCAGAAGTAAATACAGAGTTCAAGTCTATCCGGACTCTTACATTTTCCTTTTCCTGAAGAAATGGGGGTGGCAGGAACCTCTCAAGATACACTGCAGGGCAACTTTGGCAAGCACATGTCATGCTTGCAAGTTATTAATGTGATCAACTCTTACACTCATATATTTCTTCTCCTTTGTTATTTCCGACTGGTGAATTACAAGGTTATAGAAATTCTTCATTTTAGTACTCTGAAAGCATTATTTTGCTTTCTGTAATATTACGCAATATTTGTGTAATATTATTTCTTTCTATTTCCATTGCTTCCCATCTCAAGGTATTTCAGTTTTTCCTGTATGCTGGATAATCCTTCATCATCACAGCACCTCGTGTCATCATTTCAAAATATTTTGTTTCATAATAAAAGCATTCAATAAGATCTGTGCTTAAAGAACCTCCCTCCAGCTTCAAAGATTCTTCTCTTTTTATTCTCTGGATCTACTGTAGTGAATCAATTCATCCTAAGTCTTTCCAAAGACGTATTTCTTCTTGGTGTCAGTATAAAGCTCTGGTGCCTCTCTTTTCATTTTGCCATCCTTTTGTCCCTTAAATAAGTGATTTTATCTTGCCAGTCCTTCAGAAAGCCTCCTTTAACTTCAGGGCTCAAAATGGTTCCACCTGTATTAGGTCAGTGACCCGATAATATTTTTAAGGGTGCCATATTTCTCCCCACAATTTCTATTTAAATTCATTAAAAGAATCAGCCTCTGGCCCTGATGGTTGTCCAGAAAAAATGAACTGAATGCGGAGGTATCTGTCTGAGTCTGAAATCTTGAAACAAAAGCCTTAGGACCTTGAGTTACCTTCTCCTTTGAGTCTAGTAGCACTATTTCAAGCATCTTGCTTTGATGATTAAAATGCCACCATTGTTAAAATCATAACGTTACCGCTGCTGAAAGTACAGAGAAGGAAGAGAACAGATCGTGCTATGAAGGACTCATGTTATGTGTGGTGCTCAGCCTGGTGCCGCTTGTGGATGCTCAGAAGAATGTCAGCACCTGTTCCATCTCCTGATCCCTGGGAAAAACCCAGAGGAAGGAAAAGCCACAGGGAATACTTTGCAGAGCTCGCCGGCGTAGATACGCACGTACGATTTCCCCCCAGATCAGCAGTTTACAGGTGACATTCAGACTCAGAAAGCAGTCATTATTGAGTTATTTTTTCCCACTTCTCTTTACAGCGAGCTTGGAAATAGTTTCCTTTGCAAATTTCACAAGGCTCTGAGCCCAGAGACCTTAAGCATCCGTACGTCGTATTTCTACCATCAGTAACTAGTGACGTCGCAAACGGCTAGAATTTAGTTTGTGGGCAAACTCTGGGATGATACCACTGCTTTCATCATCTCATCTCAGACTCCAGCCCTCGGGAGCATATGGCTTGGAGAACAGCTTTGGCTTTCTCTCCCAGAATAGCACTATGAGTCAGAACAGCTTTTCCTATAGGAGAGTTAGATATATTGTGCTTTGAGCAGAAAAAAAAATCACTTTTTCCTCTTCCCTTTTTGGTTTTTCTTTTTTTTTTTTTTTGTCGTTGATGTTTTGGGGGTTTTTAAATGAAAAAAAGATGAGGTAAAGCACTCACATACTTACCTAAATCACTGAGTTATGTTTTATATCAGCATTTCACTGTAGATGAAAGATCAAGATTAAGAAATTGTGCATGTAGTTAAATTTGGCACCAGCTGATAAAATCCCACTTAGCTGTGTATGTATGTTTTTTCCATTCCATTTGGTCAATGAATGCCAGCTGTATAGAGCACAGTGGACCAAATTGAGATTATGACATCATGAGTACAAAATACAGAATTACTAATTTCTGTACCACACATACCTTCATTTAAGTAAAGTGCGTTTTCTAGCAACTGAACTTTGATATATATAATTTCTTCAGGTAAAATAAACTGAAATTTTCTCATATTTAATGCAAATATTCTATCATGATGTAAAATTTTATAGTAAGCCACTTATGGCCCAATCATCCCTTTCTCTCTAAAGATGCCATTTTTAACTCACTTTAACACCTAATTAAATAATATTGCCTAGATTGACAAAAGACTAATACCAAGAATATTTTGCAAAAGATTTCTTAGAATAATGAGATCTGGAAGTGATTAATTTAGAGACATACATAAACATTTCCATTCTATTGTGAACTATCATATTACTGTATACAGATTAAGAAAATTATATCAAATTTGCATTACAAATGCAATCATGTATATAGTAGCTGCTACCTGCTGAGTTTTTCTGGGGTGTGAGAGAAGAGATACTACAACTTTTTTATTGCCAAAATCTGGCTAGGCGTTTATCTACACTCCTGCAAACACTTTTGTTACACTATATTAAACCAAATCAGTGAAACACCTGAACTGGAATAATTCAACTTCCTCATCAAGTCAGATTTCCACATTAATACAGAAAGAAAAGATATATCCGGCCTTTTCCAGAGATTATGTTTTGGTTGCTTATTATGAGTCTACTTTGTGCACCGACAGCAACGATGTGTAATGTCTTGTAGGGTCTAATGAATCACAAAGTTAAAAATGCTGTTACGACACTGAAGGCTGTGTACTGTTTACATCTCAGTACTGTTATTTTTCAAGCTGCATAGAAAGGAAACACCTCAGCTTGGGAATGAACTTATTTTCTGCTTTCCATCTTAGCTAGAGCCTTACATGTCCTAATTATCTAAGGCTCACATACACTAACAAAGGGGGCAGCACTATAGGTGGACTAAAGAATCTGTGCTGGAGACATGAC
>JAVJGH010000044.1:15105167-15132341 GCA_035590175.1 Aviceda leuphotes | reverse complement strand
ACGAAAGTGATGGTACTGTTACCCCAGGAAACTTTTTCAACAGTTAATTGTAAATCTTCAATACAAAAGATAACACTGTCATTTTTTCTAAAATAATAGGTTCACACTATTGCAGGTATCTGCTTTAAAAATGAAATGTTCCTAGCCCTTCAGAAGAATAAAATTTTGATTGTCAGACTGTGACATCAGAGGAGCAGAAGAGTCACTGGTGTAGAAATTAATCTTCCTCAGTTGGGACCATGAGTAAAGCCTGTTTTGGAGAAACGTGTGATCAATTTCCCTATTTGGACTGCATTTTTTTTATAAGGTTGGACCTTAATAATATTCAACTTGATGAAATTGCTGCTCTCTCTTTCTGAAAAGAAGATGCAAACAGTGAGTATAGTGCAGAAATCTGTACCAGTTGTTGTTTAATCCCTGGTGGAATTTAAGACAAAGCTGACCTATGAAGTTCTAAGTCGCTTGGTTTGGGCTATCTAAGTGCTTCTCTCCCTCTGTTACATTTCATTAGATTTGTTCTTTGAAGGCATTTATGGTAGAATTCTCTTCAGAAAACAAGACAAAGAAGCATTACTAGGGTGTTCTCCACAAATGGCCTTCCTGATCTGCAGGTTTGCTTCATTATGTATTACCATAGCTTTGTATTATGGTTTTTATAGATCTCTGGAGTACACTGCAAAGATAATTTTTTTTTTTCATATACATTTCTAAGAGAGGCATACTCTTAATGGTAAGAAAGTTTTTAGTTTTTATGGTACAATGGTGCTTTGGCAACATCAGCCTGTGGTGGAAATCAATTTTTGACTGCAGTTATTAAGTGATAAAGGCATGAGAGGAATTTTTAGAAATGAAACAGTTCCTCAGAATTTTAAGAATTACAATAAACTTTATCTTGAATACATTTCATTGCTCTTCTCATATTCTGAATAACAAATGCACACAGTGGGTAACAGTATTGTAAAATTATCTATGAATTATTGTAAATAAATCTCTTGTGGAATTTTTGCCCTAGTGGGGATGGTGTTGGACTGACTCCTTTGCGACCAGATGGACAAAACAGAACAGCTGTATATTCACAGGCACGCATAACTCCACTGTTTATGTTTAAATGAAGTTAAACCTTTACAAACCGCGGTTTAATGTTTAAAATACTAGTACCAATACCAGTTTAACATACTAGTAAAACCTACGTTTCATGCACTACCATCATCTGCACATACAGAAATGGCATTGAGATATCAGATTTTTACCCTTTTGAACATTTTTGAACATTTAAAGGGCAAGCCATAGAAAAGCCCTCGTGGTTTTATATTGCTGAGGAGGGCTGCTGCGGAGGGGACAGGCTGACACTTGTTTTGCAGATCCTCATGGAGAAGCTTGTGTGGGATTCTGTGCCCGGTGATTCCTTTCGGTTTCCCTTCTTCAATCACTGCCATTGCTCGCTGCCTCCCTTCCCTCCACCTCCTAGCGCCTTGAAGCTCACCTTGAGTTTTAATTTCTCTGTGGTGTTTATATCCTCACCTATTCGATTTTAAAAGTTGTTCTTTCTTTTTCTCGAAAGCTCTCTTTGTCAGTGTAAGGATTACTGTCAAATAAGATTACACTACAGGAAAACACCCCAAGAAAGCAGTATGTGCATTAAAAAGACTATTTAATTAAAAGGCTATTACATTTCCCCCAGCTTTCTGCTTTAGAAGTTAGTTATATCTACTGGATGTGGCTCTGAGGGGAGCTATTCCAAGCTCCAAAACCTTGGGAATTGCTCTGAGGGGCACATTGGGCTAGAATGACAAGGAGCCTACGTATCATGACACCAGGGATGCCCAATATCTAGTTGCCAGGCAGGCTTGTGAAATCCGGCTCCCTAAGTTCTTGACCTGGTTCAAGATGGAGAAATAGGTGCCTAAGAACAAGATCCCAAGTGCTAGCATGTTATCTGAGGAGCTGCTAAAACCAGCTACTTACAGGCACCAAGGCAAGAGAGGAGTCTGGAGCAGTTGGCCAAATTACAGCTGCACGTGTTTGGAAAGGAGAATGCAGGATATACTTTGGGGACAAGATCAGTCTCGGGGCCTGAGCAGATTTATAATGGCTTTTCTCTGCTTTACCTGTGGGGCCAGGAAACTATTTCTCTCCTTAATAGAATTTGGGTTTTGAGGAGGAGAGTTATTCATGGCAATTTCTTTCCACCTTCCCCTGTATGAGAAGTTAGTTATACTAGATACTGAATAGAGAACCTGTAATGCAGGACGTTGGACTATAAACAACTGAGGGATAACCCACCCTTCTCTTGGGTGTGATATATCAGAAATCACTTCCCAGAATCTTCTTATACGCTTAGGCATATAAAAGAGCTCAGTCACACAAGGTTTTACAGGTGTAGACGTGGCAGTCATCTCCTGCTACGCAATAGGACAGGAACGGTCAGCTCATTGGCATGTTTTTACTGCCAGTCTCTGCCCAAGCACTTTTCAGCTCACAATACAGATTTCTCCAGTGAAATCCATAATTATTCACTTAAAGGGTTTGCTTGGGTAATGTTCTGTCGTGGTGCTAGTGGAAGCCTATGTTTGCAGAGACAAATCAACATTAGTTGGGCTGGAGGATAAAAATGAATGACTCTAACCTACTGGACAAAACACTTATCCGGAAAGAGGACAGCTGAGTTCTCATTCCTGATCCAACGAATCTTGAATTATACTGGAGCTTGAAGTTAGCCAGCCCCAGGGGTGGTTAAATGGGACTCAACGCTCCAAAGTCCTGCAGATATCCTGCACTGCCTTCAAAAAGCAGTGTACTGGTCATGCTAGTCCTTAGATTTGTAGTGCCTGCCCTGTTCCCTGTGGCCGACTGCGTTACAAGGAGGAACAACCTGGGTAGGGCTCTGCTTTCCCGCATTTTAGGGGAACTGTACCCAGAACAGCAGGTAGTGAAAATGGAGAGACTTAATGAAAGAGATTGCCAGCTTTCATAATACTTTGAATCAGAGTGCATAGAACATGATTTAAACTGAATTCCCTCTTGGTTTGTGTTACTCTATTTTCTCTCTTTTTTTTTCCCCAAAGAAAGATGCATTCTCGTTTGATGACTTGTCCTTCAAAACATGCTGTTTCTTCACCAAATATAGCCTTCATACAAAATGTAACATTTCTTTGGTTAACTATGTCAATTAATTTTTGTTCACGTGATTATATAGCTTAAAATATATTTTGATTCTTAATTTTTGCATTGTTGTATTAAGGATGAAGAATGGCCCATTTTTTAGTGATTGATGATTGTTTCTTCTTCTCCCTCCCCCCCAGGATTTATACTAAGCAACTTTTAGATGAAAACCAGTACTGAATTAAAAATGCACAAATATAGCATTACTGCATTGTTTTGTTAGCTAAGCTGCGCTCTATTGTATGTGCTGGGGAAAAAAAAATTCAAATAATAATTTTATTAAAACATGGGTGTATTTTAAAAAATTGAATTATTTACTGCAGTTTGGAAACAGTTTCTTTACACATTTCTGGTTTCCATGGATAAAATTCCAAAAACCAGACAAGTGCCTTATGGGAATTTCAGAAGCACTTCTCCTTTCCTCCTTCATGGTGTAAGTGGGTACTGGGAGGCAACATCTTTAAGTACCTCTGAAATCCTGCCTCACTCTTCATCCCCAGAAAATGCAAACAAGCTGCTGTAGCTATAGTAGGGATAGATAAACTGGTGATGGTCTCTCGAGAAGTGTTTTTTTCATTCATCAGGGGAGCAAGTTCCAAACCACAAGTCCCAGGAGTCCAAAGTAAGGTGCCCAAATCCATCCTTCTGCTGCTGCCAAGTTAAAACTTGACTTTCCCGTTGGCAGGCTGAGGCACTCCCCCTCTACGTATTCGGCGCAGGCTTGCGTTCCTGCTTTGTTGAATTCGTTGGGGAGGCCTAACTCCTCTTTCACATAGCTAAGGCGAACTTTATACCATCTGAGAAACCCAAGCTGCTTTCCGTACTAGAGTTTTGCAAGTTTAGGGGGAAAACACCCTCCAGACTGTTCCCTTCTAAGTACACCAGAGCCCCGTAGGCCCAGGGGTGGTTCGTGTGTCAGCCACACACACCTGGCAGGCTCGCACAGACGCTCCACACGGCAATAACGTGCCCAGGAAATAAATAAGAGGGAAAAAAAGGCCTCTCTTTTGGTGGGGTGAAATCCCCAGAGTGTTACTCAAGGCTGTGTATTCCATTCATTGGCCAGACTTGCTCTGGGGACAAAATTCTTTTTCTGGATCTGGGCCTCGCTCCCAAACGCTATTTGTTGCTAATTTAAATAGCTGATTGTATGACATCTCCTTCTTCAGCTTTTGGCTTTTATTTCTGAGAAATAAGCATTTTACTTAAAGTTCGCTGAAATAAGTTAAAGTGCATTAAAAATACCGGTTGTTTCAACGTGTGGCTCCATCATCAGAGTACTATTGCATTGCTGTCTCCAGGTATTTATTTTCTTATACCACATGTGATACTGAGATACCTGGTAACACATACGATGCCTGGTTTTCTTCACATCTTGCACATCTAAATGAGATTACAAATTATTAATGGAGAATTATTCAGCTCTACAGCATCTGAATCAAGTTTATTACCTTAACAGTTAGAAACAATGCAATTTGATCTAGTAAATGTGTAGTATGTCTTGTGTTTGTGATCAGTGGTTTACATAATCTTAGAAAAGCCATGCTTGGACTATGTGGCCTAATAGATCTTTCCTACAGCTACATCTTGAGATTCTAAACTCCCCTTAATTCTGGCAGAAATTAAGCTACTGAAGATTTCTTCATATTCTGATATAAATGACAGGAAACTATGAGTTCTATATACCTCTTATTTAAAACAAAAAGTGTGCTATCCATGGTGAGATAGTACCCAGTGTAAACACGGATTGTCCAAATTAGACCCACATAAAGAGTGTACACCTTGCAATGTGCATTCCTTGTTATTGTACGGCTTTCAAAGGTCAGCTGCTTTCTCATTAAAAGGTATTGCTAGCATACAGGTTATTTGTAAGAAGTATTAAGTTAAAATTGCTGTTTCTGGTAGAAATGCTGGCAATGGCAAAAAAAACCCCACAGATTTTGACCTCCCCGTGTTACACACTAAAGGACCATCAAGACTGAGCAATACGAACAGCCAAGTGTATATTAAACTAAGCAGTCTTCTCCATCTACTTCCAATTTACTCTTATTTAATTCAGCTTTTAATAAAATGCATTTCTGTTAACCATCACTTCACCCTATTGTCTGTACAGCTTCAAATGACTGCCTTTTAGAGCTATGAATAGCCAAAGTAAAAATCTATAGTTACATTAGTTGCAGGTTATTGGTCAATAAGTGTTCATTAAACCCTACACTTATTCTTTTCAATTTACAGTCTTATTTGTTTTCTTGTTTCATTGGCTTTGATAGGCCTTTTAAGACTTATTTTTATAAAAGTATCAGGACCCATGATAGTAGAGCATAGACAAGCTCTGCTCCATGCAGTTCTAACTCTCAATCCCTACTCACTCTCCTGAAACTTATGGTGATTGTTTGCTCAAAGTATATGCAGATAAAAATGAATTTGAAGCTGAGAAAAATTTTTGTACCTGATTTATTTTAACCAGGATCATTCAGGCTTTTTTTTCTATTTCAATGGATCATAGAAAAGCCAAATGACAGTGTATAAGCATTTATGGTGGAAAAAAGTATTACACGCAAGTGTTAAGCTTAAATGTAATACTTTGATCTTTTAACTGATTCATGGTCTTTGTGTCTTCTTTTTTAAAAAACTCAGCAATCTAACCCAGTATCTAATTGAATTCACAGTAATTGTTTTAAAGTTTATAGTCATTTACAACATGACAAATATAGGTGTCTAGTTTTGGTAAATGTCACCCAAGACACTTCCCAAAGACAATGGCTTTATAAAAATTGCAATAATTTTATCTTTAATTGTGGCTAAAACAAATGGAGAAAGCATGAAACAAAGAAAAACAAAAATCCACAGGAAAATTTAAGCTTGAGGGCATGTTAAGGTACGAGGAACTAACTTACCTGCAAAGTGAAAGGTTTTTAATCTGATGTTAGAAAATAGAGGTGGTTTTTTCAGTGCTACACATATCTAATTCTTATTCCGGTTGTGTGAGGAAACTTCCTGGTTTCCTGAAACTAAACATAATTAGATATATATTTTTGATGCTTTCTTCTGTTACTGACAAGTGCATCTTAGTGTATTCAAACACTGACAACAACAATATGTTTGTATAAAAAACAAGTAGCCATGGAACTACAGGAGAAACAAACAAATCTGTTTGAAATTGCAAATGGATCATCAGGACAGTATAATGAAAAGCTGTCGAGCATTTTAACTGTTAGGTAACAGTCTTGATCTGTCACAACAAGGTGCTCATCACTTAAAGCAAACATTTCCATATTAAACGAGCTCTGCATTCATGGCTGGGAAGATCTACTGTTGTATTTTACCTAGAGTGTATCGGCTTTTTGTGGCTGCTGAAACAAAGTTTTGTGCTGCATTGTACCTTTCTAAATGGGGCCCTGGTCCAAGGACTGATATTGTTTAACAAAACTAGGGAAAGAAATTGATGAAGTTGTCTTGTAGCGGTCTTCCAATGTCATTCCTATTCCGATAATCTTACTGAAAGTGAATAAGATGGGGAAAATCCATGCAGAAAGAAATGCTTTGAGCAAGTAGACATATCAGCTGATGACCTAAAATCTACTTCAATGAATAGATTTTTACACTTTTGTTTGATTTTACGACACCCTTTGCATGCCTTGATTTTAGTTTCATGTAATTATTTCTTACTGATTCAATGCAACTACAGGAATAAAAAAGGAATGTGCCAGATTCAGCAGGTGACTTCATGAATATATGACAAATCATTTTTGTTTGGTAAGTGCTATGCAGGATCACCTCTATTCAAATGTGTTTTGGTTTTTTTTTTCCCAGATCTGCATAAGATTAGTTACTTGTAATAGTAATAACACATTTCCCTTCTAGCCTCGTTCCGTCCATCCTACTCTTTCCTTCCCGACAGTATGCATAATCTGTCCTTGTGGATTTAAAAACAGTGCTTCCCAAGCTGGACCAAACTGTGTATTTTCTGCTTTTACTTCTCTGCCACTTCTTCCAGTACCAGCTTTAACAGACCAGTTAACAAGAGGTTAACTTTCTTAAAGTAGAAGCAGTTCAGTTCAGTGAATAAAGGAAGATTTTTTCCAACCCACTAAACGGTACGTCCGAAGAGGATGCTCAGTGGCAAATCCACCCCTCGTTAAAGCCACCTGGTAAAATTTTGCTGTTTTGCCATGCCCCGGTCGCCTGGGAGAGGCCAGGAGGGAACTCGTTCTTCCAGGAGCCGTCCAGGGGCCGCGGCTGAACCCACCGCCGCCGGGAGGGGATTGGCCGAAGGATATTTGTAATTAACGGTAACTCTCCCTGGACCACTATGGTGAACTCTTAGAGTGGCATGAATCTTTCCTTGCTGAGCAATAGTCACATGCCGTGAAGATAAGATCTCGTAAGTGCTGGGGCGAAACCAAGCAAAGTCTTCATTCATTTTAAATTATTTCGGAACTGCTACAGTAAGTAAAGTTCATTGGGGTCAATCTATGAGGTAAGTGTTTAAGAGAACTATCTCACACTCTTCTCAGCCACGCTGTTAGGAAAGTCTTCTCATTCTGTTTGAAGTGCCATGCGTTTTCATTCTGGGAAACACTATTTCGTTTTTTAAAATATGCTTGATTCTGCTTTCAACAATTTTGAGAATTCTTTCGACAGAGAATTTAATCTGTTCTCAAAATTGTGGTTATCAAATGTTTCCAGGCTATGAGGTGGTCCCTGTGCCCATGCCAGCTAAGAGGTGATGGCTCAAGCTGCTACTGAAGACGGTTAGTTCATAGGGACACTTCAGTCCTAGAACACAAAGGTGTTAATTGATTACCCAAGCACAAAACTGAATGCTCTCAAAAAGGGCCAAAAATAAGATACAAAGGCTTCATTCAGCTATAATTTAAATCTTTCGACATGGTAGAATGTCTGCCTTATAATGCTACTAAGTAATTAAGTCCATCAGAAAATGTGTTCTTAACATTATTCATTTCTACTAGTAAGAAAGTAGAACATGTGATACAAAAAAAAAAAGAAAAGAAAAAGATGTAAAGTTACAGAAAAAAAACAATTCTAAGAAGGAGATAATTTAAACCTTGATTTTGCTATGACAGAGTGTGAAGGGAAGAGGAAACAATCTTTAAAGGCGAATATAAATCTCTTTGAGATGGCTGAACTATGATTGGACCTCCTACCTTTCCTTCCCTTCCCTCCTTCCATTTTCTTCAATTTACCTTTCATTTTTTCCCAGTTTACAACTTAACTAAGAGAGTTTGATATATTCTGCTTTCAAAGTCACGCAGATCATTTTCTTGTGCTTCAGCCTGTCCTTTACAAAGACTGCCAATGGTAGACTATGGTAGATCTTACATTATTTTTCTTTTCTTCTCCCCCCCCACCCCAAGACCTGTTTGTCTACCATGTGAGGCCTGGATCTAAAAAAAGAAAGCCAATTTTACTTACATGTGTAATAATGGCTTGCAGTCTTTCCAGTAAGCCAGATTTTTAAAAGCCAGAATAGGACCAAAATATTTGCTGTAAATTTCCCTTTAGCATCCAGGCAATTAGCTCATTTTTCTTTTATCTTCCACAAGTTCAGTACTCTTTGATGTTTTCAAAACTGTCAGGGAAGTGGCCTTTGATGTCTTCAAATCAAAACTAGATATCCATCTGGAAGATACGCTTTAGTCAAATACACATTATTCAGCTCAGTGCAAGGATAACCAGGTGAAATTCTACAGCCCATGTTTCAAAGGTAGTCAACCAGATTAGCTAATGGTTTTTTTGCCATTACATTTTATGAAGCTATAAAAATGAAGCACTATGTATCTTTATGCAGACCCTCAGAAGGGGATCGTAAAAAGAAATATGAGAGAAAGCAGACATGGTTACAGAATGATGAATTTTAGACCGTGGTAGTACGTAGAACAGTGGGGGGAAATCAGAAAGATCAGAGATGGACAAGGTTTTATGCAAGGAAGTCCACTGCGGAGAGAGTTGCGGAGCTTCCGTTACACAGTAACTCTTTACAGAGAGCAGCAATATAAAGGTAGAATAAAAGAAGCCCAAAATAAACATAGCTATCCGACAATCAATATCTGACCATGCCAGAGTTATGTTCTACCTTGTCTGCTGCCTATATCCTCGCCTGGGCGATAATTACTAAATTTCATAATAACTCTTCTAAGATATCTTCAGCAGCACTTTAAAAAATCTGAAAATATCAGCATAAAGCTTGCATCAGGTATATCTCATTGACTGAAACATGATTTGGGTATTTGTTTTCAGAGCTCCTTTTTATACAACCTGTGCAATGTCAATAGTCCCATTTTTAGAGGTAAAAACCTCCAATGCCTAAGGACTACTCTCCATTCCTACACCTGAGGGTCAACATCTGCCCACTCTGCCACATCGTGTCACAGATGTTGACACTAAGTATTTGTCTATTCTTGCTCCTAAATCTTTTGAAAGTCGTTTCTCCTCTATGCCCTTTTTTTGATATCCCTTTTCCCAAAGATAAATAGTTGCATTTGAAAATGTGTGTTATTTAAATAGATCCATGTAACCTAGTGATTTACACTGCTTTGTAAGACTTCTTCCATTCCTTGACCAAGGTGCAAGTTCTTGGAACATGTTGATATTTCATCCTAACTTCCACACTGTTTTCCTTCCTTTTTTTTTTCTTGTCATTAAATTGGGCTACCAGAATTTATTGGTTTTCCGCTCTGTTTCTTCCTGAGCTCTTTTCCTGCACTACAGCATATTCTGTGTAAATATACAAACCTAGGTTTCTGTGCATTACTTGCCTGAGAAAGAGACTGCTTCCCCTGGTTTCTCTAAACTAGATTAAGTTTCCTAAAGGCTAAATCAAAGAAGAAACATAGTTCATAAACAAAGGATCTACTGACTGTACTAACTCAATTCCTTTTTGCACTTGCTTATTGTTCTCATTGTTCTTTTGAGCCAAAGAAAAAGACTGAAGTTCTATTAAACAGCTTCATTTTCTGCCTGGGTTTCTCCTAGCCAGAACCCTGTCTAAGAATGGGTTATACATAGTTGGAGAAAAGCTGAATTTGCAAACTGACCCTCTCTTCCCATTATACAGACAAACCATTTATTTCCCACTCAGATACTCAGGCATGCAGACGTTTAGAAGACCGTTCCTGGTGTCTTCCAATACATCTGGTAACTCTGGTAGAGTCTAACAGAAAAGAGAGAAAGGAAACTTCTAAATGTGTGTGCGTTGGCATACACATGTCCTTGTGCCAAAGTGTATGTCCTGCCACCTAGCTCAAGTGAAAAATTAGACCAAAACATATTTGTTTGACAGCGGGATTCAATTTCTTTCTTATGTGTATTTTCATTCACCTAGCACTGTTGCGGAATTAAATGACTGTAACTAAGCAGAATTTAGTTGTCTTCACATTGGGAATAAAGACTGGATACTGCTTTAAAATTTCGGAGAAAAATTAGTCAGAATATTACCATAAGTGCAAATATTTAAAAGTTTACACACAAAAACATATGCAAAAGTTTTGGTGGCTACACACAAGCTGCAAATGCATACAAATGCAAAAACACGCTTTTTGAGTAATATTTTTTAAATGTGTTGCTCACCATACACAGAATGCCTCTTGTTAAATCCTTATAATTTTTTTTTCAGGTGTTTTAAATTACTAAAATTCGTCTCTAGGAATAAAAAAGAGAGAACCCCACTCAGTATTTGTACTAGCATTTTGATCTCTTCTAAAACACCTATACCTGCAGCTGTGAAGCCCTGTCTCTATATAACAATTCTAATTCTGACTTTTAGTGTGTAATCAGAGAAGCAACTGTTATTTGGGGGGGGGGGGGTTGTTATGTAATCCACTGAACCAAAATAATGTCCAGCAAAGTAGCTTTTATTAATGCTGAGATATGAAAAGCCCCTTTGTGAGAAGCGTTCTGGCACTCGCAAGCCTCTCTGAGAGAGGCTGCTGAGCACATCCCTTTTGAAACTTTTCTCTTAATTTTTTCCCCATTTCCCCTGAGTTAAGCTACCGTATCTCAGGTCATAGCAAAGGCAGCAGCAGGCCAGAGTGAAGGCTGCTCATGCTGTTGCACATTGAAGAGCGAGTGTTGACCGCTGTGAGAATCATAAACCTCTCAGTTTGATGATCAACTGAGCAGTAAATTAATTAATCATCATTTTATGCCTCATCAAGCACTTTGCCGAGACTCTCAACAGGGGCCAGCTCAATTAGCCAATGGGAAGCAGACTGTTTTGTTTAGCTGGGTGAGTCTTCCATAAACAGAGGAAGCTTTGACAAGCTAATAAATATGTCATCTGTCTGTGTCACTAGCTGCAATGTGGCTCCACCTGTAAAGTTGTGGGATTCTGCTCCGTATGGTGGATAGCAACTTGAAAGAATGAGAGTGAGGTATCTTAACTCCTTCTCAAACAAAGCGCTTCTCAAAGCTTATCAGCATCCTTAGCCAGTGAATTTGGGCTTGATTATTAGGAATCAGATCCTTATTTTTGATTACTGAATCAGATATTTATATCCTTTGAAAACAGATTCCCGTGTTAGGCGTAGTAAAACCAGTGAGGTACATTTCTAATTTTAAAATGCTCCTTTCCTTTTTTTTTTCTTTCCTAGAGAAAAAAAAAAAAAAAAAAAAAAGCCCACTCCTCACAATAAATGCTTGTGGTAACAAGCTTCTCAAGGTAAAAGCTTTTGATTAAGTGGCAATAATGCCTCTGTCAAAACAGACAGGTTTGAAAGGTCCTTGTATCAAATCCTGTGGTTCCACTGAAGTGAGCAGAGTTGCATCAATCTAACTGCAGCCAGAACTCAGCTCCTGTCGCATTAGACATTTCATCATTCAGAATGGAAAACAGAAATCCGCATTTAGAAGTTTCAGCCTTGAACCAAATCACTAACTGTTGCAAATTTGTGCCATTGACTTTCATGTACCTTTATGGCCATAAGGGCCCATTATGAGTTTCTAATCTGATTTTCTGCATAACACTGCCCGTAACCTCTGGCTGAACAAGAGATAATCACTAACATATCCAATCTTTGCTGAAAGATTTCAGGTGGTGGAAAATCTAGCACATCCTTTGATAAGCAACTCCTATAATTAATTATCATCACCAGTAAAAATGTGCATTTTATTTCAGACTTTATTTTATCTGGCTTCAAATTCCAAATATTTCATTTTCCTCAATCTTGTTTCAGGGAAAGGGGTCCCAAATTTCTTGTAACACAGATCTCAACAGAAAGAGTTTCTCCCAACTTTTTTACACTCTTTCCTCTCTTGAGAAAATAAACCGCATTTTCATTCACTCAGCATCCCATAGCCTTGTGCATAACACCCATGTGTTGCCAGAGCTGGAAGGAACCGTCTTCTCCCTCCTTGCTCCTGCCGTACACACTCAAGCTCTAAAGAGTTACATGTTACTTTTCTACAATTTTTTGAGCTTTGTGCCAGCCTCCTGGTTTTGGACTGCTGAGGCTGGCCACAGTGGTAAGATGCTAATACTTTGGTACAACGGTGTTGAGGGGCAGAAGGGATGAAAGGGTGACTTGTTAGGAAATACGTCTACGGAGACCTTACTTTCAGGATGTGGTCTAGTGGACATGGTGGTGTTGGGTTGACGGTTGGACTCGATGATCTTAAAGGTCTTTACCAACCTTAACGATTCTATGATTCTATTCTATGATTCTACATGTGACTCAATTTAGTCACTAAGAGGATTCTGTCAGTCTTGTGGTCCCACCTTAAAATGCCTGGGGTTTTCTAGCACACAGTTTACCAAAATGTCTGGATTGTTCCCTGTATGAGCACTTCATACGTATAGCTCCGTCAGTCTTTGTACAATGTAGAAGTTTTATTAGCAAAGTTTTTTCTACAGTCCTTCCAAGCCATTGCAAAGGGTAGAGTGTAACAGAAATCTCTGCATTCCCGTGTAAACGACTGCACACAATGATGACTCCTTTTAGCTGTTCTATTTTAAACTTAGTCGGTCTGGTTTTAATCCATCTACTTTTCTGCAGTGATTCACACAGGACTAACTTTTGGCTATATGAAGCGATATGCATTACAGCCTTCCAACTGTTAAAAAAAAAAAAAAAAAAAAAATAAACCACCAAAACTCTGAGCCCAAACGAGCCCTTCACCTCAGTAGAGGTTACTGCATTGACATCCTGAATGATGCCTTTCCCAGACAAAGGGGACAGAAACAACAATGGAAATTGGGGAACGGTGGAAAGAAGGAAAATAGGAAGCTGCCATTTCTGCAGCTTCAAGGATGGTGAGGGCCTTCTGGAATAGAGGAAGGAGTAACAGGATTAATGGGAGCATCTGAGGAACAGTGCGACAGGGAAGTGGCAGATAGTGACTTTCCACAGAAGATCTAGTGGTGTAACACATCTGACCTAGAGAAGCAAGAACTGATCCTACCCCTTATCAGGTTGGTGAGCCCTACATACATCTGTACAGACACTCCCACAGAGGCCTCTCTGTAAGCAAATTTTTAATTCCACTGAAAAGTAACACTGATGTTATTTGACCAGCCTACTTCCCACAGGTCAGACTGATCACTGAGTTTCCAGTACCTGGAGATGTGGTTTCATGCTTAATTTAAAAAAAAATTTCTCATGGAATTCATGCATGAAAATTAATTGTTTGGTTAACATATATGTGCAGGAGAAGAAATATTTGTATTCCTTCATACTTCTTGTTACACTCCTGTAAGCAAATGCAAGTGTACATGAGCTCTTCAAAATTTTGCTCCTGTTACCTAGGTAAATGGGTATCAGTCTATTACTCTATTTCTCACAAAACATTTTACAATATGTAATTATTTCAAAGAATGGGAGGGTACCAAATGAAGCAGCAATAAATTTCGTAAATTAAAAATATCAAGTTTGCTTTGCTGATATTCATGAAACTATTTTTTTTCCTGACTATTCAGATGAATGGCTGATATTTCTTCCAAACTCAGCAATTTAGCCTTGCAAAGGTTGGTGTGAACACTGGTTTCTGCTTCAGGTCATGTGGGTTCAAAGCTCTAGAGTTTCACTTTGAATTTGATGATTGCTTACTGAGAACCATTTGTCTTCACTCGCATAAATCAACCTACATTCAGCAAGAATAGGCCATGGTTTCCTCAATGCTTCAAAAAAGAAGGAGTGAGCTTCTAGCATGTTTTTAGTGGTTAGAGATTCCATAGTGAAAACTTTGCAGAGTGGTACTCAAAAACAATTCTTTGGAAAACACGTATGTTTCTAGTTGGCATCTCTCTCACACTTGTGTTTCAATGTCTTTTGAAGACAGCAGAGACTTTTTTCAAGCCTGTAATTTAAAAAGAAACCCAACATGAAATGGGCTTCTAGTGCACTGACGTTGGCCCTGATCCGGTTCTCATTAGATTCTGATCAGAGGCTTTCAACGACCTCAGGGAACACTGGACTATGGGGCATTAGTAGCAATATGTTATTACGAAAGCAAGTAGAGACAAATAACATAAAGGAAGAACGTTCCCCTGCTTTACCTTTCCTTTCCTCTTCTTGAAATCTCAGTATGCCACTAGTCTTAAACCAGGAGTAAATCTGAACGACTTTAGCTCATTTTTCCACTTTGCTTTTGTGGATGATTTTCAGTGATAATTTTTCTTTGTTCACAATGTGAAATTCGCTCTGCCTTGTTCTGTTTTACAATAACCATTCTTAAAGATACTTTGAAGTGAACAACTCAGAATAATCATAAATCTCACTGTCATACAGACATATGTGAACTTTCTTTTGAAAGCTTCATTGTTACTCATCTATTCTGTCCGGGATTACCCCAACTTCATACTATTCATCCTTTATCCCTTTTATGAAGGGCAGAAACTTTAAATATTTGACAAACTCTAATCTCAACTCAATTACAGTTTGACTAATTACCTCACATGAATTTTACCCCTTTTGTTTCCATCCAAGATTAATACTGGAACGTCTCAGATGAGTTTATAGGCAATCCCTTTATGCATCCAAAGCGTAAGGCTGAAATGAAGAAATACATAGCACAAAGAAACTTCACTTAAGAGCATTGGGAATATGACTATGCTGGTGATTAAACAACAAGATCTAATCTGGTTTCAGGCCTACAGCTGAAAATCATCTTTCGTAGAAGTGTGCCTGCCAAGGTTATTGTAAAATTATCCCAGGCACCAAAGTGATGAATGGTCCCAGCATTTGCTGTGATATGGATGCCATCCCTGTGGGGCTTCACCAAGCGGGATTTTTCATGTGGACAGACTCACATGGAGGACAGATGGGAAAGAAAACAAAATTAGTTGATCTGCGCTAGAGCAAAAATCCATCTTTCCTTTGCTACCCAGATTGTGCACTTGCTTTTTTGCAGACACGGAAATGTGTTCTTAAATTATACGACTCTTCCCTTTTTTCCTTTGTGGAGTGATCTGAATGTTTTATGCTGACCTTGGGTTTAGTGCTGATTTGCATTCTTGAACTTTCATGCCAGTCTAATATTAGACATGCTAAGCAGCAAGCCTAATATCTAACTTAGCACAAAAATACAGTTGCACTAATAGCAGCTTTAGTCCCGTTTGAAGACAGGCAGTTCTTAAGAGTAAAAAAGTTTCAAATGGAAACGATCACTCAAGCTTAGCTTTGTCCAAGTCCAACTAACCAGCCAGTCAAAGAGTTCATGTTTTCATTTAGCAGACAGGGAGGCTTCCTAGGCCCCGGCCCTGGGATCATACAAGCAACCCCAGTGAGGAAGACACCGCAACCAGTGCCTCGCAGAATCGGGGCCGACCACAGTTCGGGCAGCACATCTGAGAAAAATCAGCTCTTAGACGTTTTAAATGCTTGATGGCGAAAAGAAGTCTCTTTGAAACTTACATTATTATGTGCTTGTGACAGAGAAAGAGGGAAGGGGTTAAACTAGCCCTCTGCTGCATCTCTAAGTGGCGCGGTTTGATCCTGGGAGCAGAAAAGTTGCAAACCTCATAATATATTTGCCTAAAAAGCAGATTTTGGATAAGTCAGTATTAGACTGCTTTAAATCGTCCACATCATTTTAAATGTACTGTTAACCACACATCATCATGTTTTGGGTGTAGGAAGTATTATACCAACAACTGTTCCAGAGGGGAGAGAAATGCAACAAATACTTGGTGTATTTTTCCATCTACATTTACCTCTTAATCAGATTTCCCAGGGTGAGAGGTTAAACTTAGAGAGCCAGCAGAGATGTTAGGATTATTTAACTGCAATATAACTAACACCTTAAGAACTGATTTGTCAGAATGAATTGCAGTCCAGAGTGCTCTGAGTTTTCAAACTAAATTTGTTCTTAAGATAAAAGGCACTTTTTAAAGAATCACAGTTCTTGTTCTAACCATTCCCCCACCCTCGCCTCCAAGGCATTTCTTATAACTGATAAAATCACAGGCCAGGTGCTCCAAGACTTTCAAAATAATAAATTCCAATCTGTCACTAAAAAATAAAAGGTTAAACAAGTTTATAGAGGGAGTTCTGTTCCAGGTGTTATTTTGAAAGTGTATGCCTAATTTATCGTTTTTCAGTAATAGTTACAAGTGATAAAGATCATGTAAATACTCTGTATTAGAAATAAGCTTTCATTTTGTCATGCAGATAGTACTAATGACTAAATAGACTTTAATCAAGATATCTCCACCTACTAACGTTAGGACTTCTTAAAAGTAATGCTATAATCAGATTTTCTCTAAAATAAAATGCTCACGCTGTAGAAACAAAACCAACATGAAACTCTAACAGTGGTTATATACCAGTTTTTATAAGAACCAGAAGCACGAATCCTTTTCACAAATCACCTACTTTGGAATGGACCTTGTATAGGTTCAGTGGGTACGTCTACCAAGTGGAACGAGGCAATGGAAACTGCTAACATCTTCCATATGTGTCAGCCTTTAAATTATAATACCACTTTGGATACAGTGAAGGGACTGTTCTAAAACAGCAGTTTTTCAGACGGGTGGCTGGGTTTCCCTGTAGTTTCTCTTTCACTGTTTCAGTCAGTCTTAAGCAGTTCTAATTCTGCTATCTTGTCCATTATTTATTAAAGTGTGCAGCTAAAAAAAATCGCGCAAGTTTTGCCCAGCAGGTCTGAAGTGTGTGTTTTGGCCCGCCGTAAATCAAAGGGAATGCTATAGTTCTCAGCTATTTTGGAGCCAGGAGGAAAACCCAGGCCCCAGTTCAACAAAGTACACGGGTACGTTCTTGAGTCCCATTCAGTTCGGTGTGTTTTCCCTATCTGCAGAATGGGTTGCTCCACCTCTGTCGGATTCTGTGGCTTCCAAATCAGGTATGGCATCATTCGGGGTGGCATTGTGCTGCAAGCAGGCAGTAAAGGCTTATGGATAGGCTTCCACGAGCCTATATATATATTTCACAGGCTCCACAAAGGAAGGAAGGATGCCTCACTCAACAAGGAACAAAATTTCTCTCCTGTTACTTCCTTTGATGCTACTCTAAAATCTCTCTCCTGTTTCCCTGGCTTTCAAAAAAATTTTTTTCAATTGTTCTTTCTTTTTAGCCCCTTCCCTCCCTGATCCCGTGCAAATACGGTGGCAGAAGTTAACTGCCCTGAAACTTTCCTGTTGAACTAATTTTCAGAAAAGTCATAAACAGACCTCACTCTAAGCTTAGCTCGTATAGATTGCAGAGGTGAACTTACAAACTCTTCAGATACAATTAACATAACTCAGGGCACTTTCCTGCATAAAACTCGAAAAGGGTAACACTGCAGATTGAACAGAACTGAAAACAGAGTTTCCTCATAAATGGTTAAAGACTGTTCTTTAAAAGGAAAAGCAGCTCTTCCCCACAAAATCTTCTGCTACATTTTGAAACTCTAGGGAACTTTTATACCAACCTCCCTCAAGGAGCAAAAAAGAAGATGAATGACCGTAGCTACACTACATAGCTGTATTGAGGTTTCTCAACATGGAAGTAAGTTGCTACTACTCCTAGCACACAAGTAAGCTGAAGTTTCCCTTGCTTACTCGTAAGATTACGATGCAAGTTTCACAACGCATACCGTGGTGAAGCTTTGCAGTGTTGCCGCTGATTCTACATGTTTAACTCTGTTGAGTTTTAATATGTAACGATTACCCTTCAATGTGGAGTCTTAGCAAGGCAAGTAAATAACTCTAAATTAATAGTTTTAATTTTGTAGGAAAAGTAAAATAATCATTCTCCAAGTAATTTGTGGTAGTTCTTATTAAACAGTAAGCAGCTAAGTTGTTTAGTATGAATTGAACTGAGATAAATGAACTGGTAATTTATTGAAACTAAAAACTATTATTCAATTCAGTATGTAAAAATGACACTTAGAAAAGTTACCACTAATTAATATTGTTAGTTCTTACTTAGATGCCATAACTAGCTGTGCTCTGTTATGTACTCCTGTAGAGTGTGTAAGACGCTTTGCATTACTTGCAAAATGGACATCTCTTTTAGCCCTCCAAGGTAAATGAGTTTTGGGTGTTCTCTATTTGTACTGCATTTCTTTCTTTCAGGCAGGCATTAAATTTTTTTTTTTTTTTTGAAGATGAAAAATATTTGGGCACACCACAGTTATTTTGTCATAGTACATTACTCCTAATAGATAATGGAAAGAGTTAACAACTAAAAGTTTCACAAAATCTTTATTTTACGTCTAGCGAGCTGGGAGGAAATGGTGGTACTGAGCTTCAGCACCAGAGAGCAGCACCATCTCAGAATTGTGATTCAAAGTCCCTCCCTTGAACCCCCATCCTGTTCTGGACAAAACAGACATGCCCTCACTTCTTTGGGGGTATGGAGTATGTAATTCTCTTTTCGGACAACTTTCCCAACTGACACATGTAAAGAGGGACCCATAGCAATGCTCGAGGGTTTTTTACCACTTTGATACATGCCCAACGCATCCTCTTGTGGAACCAACCTTTAGCACCAGTAAGTAGCCCACGTTTTCACATCAGAGCACATGATTAATCTAGATCTAACAGGATCGGGAAAAGGACTGTCAACCATAAGACCAGCTCCGTACCCTAAACAGGTGGATTTGGGTTAGCAATATCTAGCCCTTTATTTTCTTTTGTTTCGGATTTATGAATAACAATAATGTCAAAGTGACTAGTAGACGTTACTGTTCTCCTTGGGAACAGTTCAGCAATGCCCTCTGGCAGTTTTTGCGCTGAGCATGGGAGCGCAAAAGAAAGTCTAAAAAGCATGCAATTACCCCCAGGAAATAATTACAATGCAAAAAGCACTGGATGGTACAAGTGACATTCCAGTAAACGAGGTGAACTTGTATCATCGACCTGCTTTGCCTGAGGGATATTCCTGCCAAAGGAATATCATCCCGTTCCAAAAACAGCCAAGGACAGAGGTGGGGCTGCGCGTCAGCCGTTCCAGGTCCGAGCCTCAGGGAGCCAGAAGTTGTGGGCAAAGGAAACTCCTGCTAAGCCAAGCACTGGCATTGCAACTCCCAAAAGCCAGGGCAGCAAAGCTTGCTGGAGGTGATTTTTAACCACCAGGTTGGAAACCAAACCACACCCAGAGCAGCCTTGCTTACACATGAGACTTCCTTATTCCAAACTTAATGATTAAGAGAAATATGGGAAAGAAAGTATTTTTTATGCCGCCTCCTGTTCACACTCACTCTCGTGGGAGCAGGATCAAACTCTTCTCTCTTCTTGGACTATGCTAAACTTCAAAGTTTAACCAAGTGCTGGATTTCTTTCAATTCTAACCTTCTTTCAGCCTCTGCTGAAGGAGTCTCCCTTTGTCTGCGATAGGCAGAAGCCATACTCAAACCACACTGCAGAAACAACGGCTGGAAGAGCAAACAATTAAGGTGAATGTGGCCAGGTTTTATCCAGCAGCTTTTCCCACTCACTACAACTTTTTAAACCAACTCAGCTAACCTCACATATAGATATACACAACTTGTATTTACCTAGGTTGGTTTTCTTACTTAGCTGCTGTTTCCAGAGGCACACAGAACAGCAGCATTTGGTACATCGTACTACCGTTCTCTTTACATACTTTCAAAATAACTTCAAATATTGCATATTGACCATTTCAGAATTGGAATCAACTCCTCCACATTTTCTAGATGCCTTCTGGGAGTATACAAGATAGTGCCGATAGGACAAGAATTAATGCACTTAGATATTTCTCTTCTGTCTCTGGATTACCACCATCATAAAAATGGAATTTGACTTGAAAGTTTGCCGTGTCTGAATATACTTTCGGCACCACCAGGTGATCCGTACTATGCAGCTCTGTTCTAGACACTTGGTCAAACCAAACCCTTCTTCTGAGCCTCCCAAGGTATGCCGTCAGTAATGCTCAGAGATGGGCCTGCCAAAACCGTCAGATTATCTGCTCGCCAAATAAAACAAGCAAATATACAAAAATGCTTAAGTTGAAGTTGCCTCAAGCACTTTTACCTCACATAACCAGCACTTTTGGAAAGGTCCCATTGACCTTGGCAGCATATTCTAACGTGGCTGAACAATTCCTGAGCAATTTTTCCAATGAATTAGGCACAAACAGGCATGTGTCATTGGGCACACATGCAGCCTTTTCTATCTCCTCTTTCCCCTTAAAAATTAATTATTTCTCAAAACTGCCATGCAAAGAAAGTCACAGCAAGCAGTATGTCATAGTGTATTACTGGCTCATGTTTGGTATTTGAAATTACTTACCTAGTTGCTTTATAAACACCACAGAGTTGGGTTTTGACCAGAGACCAGTTAGTCAAATGCATTTATCTTTTCTGACATTCATCTTAATCACAGAATTATCATAAACTGGACATGTGAACTGTCTGTGGATAGCTTCATTACCAAAAAAGGGAAAATTTAAGAATTTGGAAGCACTGACATCATGTATTAAACTCAGTCGTGAGCTTTTCACAAATGTAGAAGTTACACCAGCGAAAGCAGAGAATAGTGACAAATGTATGACAAGCTGTCCGTGAAGCCTCTCTATTCACTGGTTTTAAAATGCTTTAGGAAAATGTAAAAAACCCATCCCACTGCTACAATCGTCATCTTGCAGAACTCTTCAGCTCTTATTTTATTGCCAGGTGATGCCACAGTTCTGCTTTTTTTCCTGCCAACTGGTTGTCAGACATCATTACCCCAGCACTATCAGAGCTTACCCTGGGCAGGGAATCCGTGTTCGGATGAATGAACCGATGCTGCTGCGCTGACGAGTACCCCCTACCTGGCTGCCTTTCTCCATTTCCTCACCTGTCCCATCAAGTGCCATCCTTCGTTCGTCTCCATTCTTAACCATTCTCCATACCTCAACCTGCAAGTTGGCCCGCCTTCTTTCATGAACTTCCTAAGTCCACTACCTTTCTTTGCTCCTCTCACACTTCTGTTTCTTCCTTTTCCAGTGGGTCATACGAAAAAAAAAAATATCTGAAAACTTGGGAGGAAAGAGAGAGAAAATGAAACATCTTGTGTTATAAGACAGCACCTCAACTAGAAAAATTACGACTCACCTGTAGCTTTCAGCGCACATCTTTTTTGTACAGAATTCTGACTGGCACCACACATAAACATCTGTTACCATGAGAATCTCCGCTCGCCATTCTACCTTCTTCCTTCACACTTTCCCACATTGATAACATGTTCCAATAGCTTTCTTGCTTTAACAGCCTGTATTATGGAAACAGCTTTGGGCTGCTGTGAAACTCTCATCCCAACTCAATCAAATGTTAACACAAGCCTTAGCTCTATCTTTTCATCTGCGGATGTCAGGACACAGCACAAAGTTCAATGTCGTTATCCCACTTTCCCAAAGGGAAAGACCAAGAAAGAGAAAGTGTTTAATCCAACAACCCAGTAGCATAGCCACAAATGGAGGACATGTCTTTCCATTCTTTTACCTGTCCCCTGGTCAGTGCAACACAAAGAAAGTCAGAAAGCCATCTACAGCCTGAGTAGTCCAGTCCCTTCATTTGCTACAGCTTCAGCTGGAACTTCAGCTACACAAAAAATGTGGCATCACGGGCATTTAATGATGTTTTCTTACTTTCTTGTAACACTTAAAATTGAAATGCCTGTACAGGACTGTTTTCTTACAGGTTAGAAAACATCCAACTAAATAGTAGTAATTATAAATCAATATTACTTTTGAAGACTAGCTAGGCACATAAAGGATTTTATAAAATTATTAAAATACAATTATCCCATTTTCCTCAGTGGCATGCTAAGTCAGCTAATACAATTCCACAGTTTCTTTCAAACTTATATTTGCAACGTACATTTGCTTTAATTTATGATGGGACAATAAGTTAGTAAACTGCACTATTCCAAACTCTACTATTCATTAGCACAAGTAAGTACAGACAATTAACTATCTCAGAACTTTTATTTAGACTAAAGAGAGAAGGGAAACGTGAGAGCAGTTGAAAGCAAGATTTCTCAGGAAAAAAAACCAAAGCTGTTTAATGTTCATTTCAATTTGGTTTGATGTTTATTTGTTTTTTCAGTTTGCAGTAAGTGCCTTGTTATGACCACGTGAAAAGTTATTAGAGAAAAGAAGAAAGCTTTGTAGGGTTTATTTGTTCCAACAAAAGCTAGGGGAATTAAATAAAAACAAACTGAACATAAAATATGTAAAGATAGTACACGTTGCAAATTAATAGCTTATTTTTAAAAAGGAAATTTAATAAAGCAATGCCGTTAGCTATTTGAAAACTGGAAAAATGATACTTAAACATGCCGGGAATGTTGGCAAGTTTTCCTACCTGAGCTGGAGCGTGAGTAACTAGTTATTATACATATTGTGTTTGCAATCAGAATGAACTAGATGACAATATTATTCAAATATGCAACTGGAAATATAATTGTCTTTCCAAAATATCACATGGCATAAATAATACAGATTTTCAACGTAGGATTTTGAAATCAAGGTGTTCTTTCATGTTCACTGTGTCTGTAATTCCATCACATAAATCTAGACTACTACAGTTCACTGTCAGTGAACTCTGATACAATTTTGAATCCCGAAACTAATTTCTGCTGTTGTAATACACTAGAGGAATTAAAATCAAAATCATACTGCGAAGAAAAATTTTCCTCTCCACAATATGTAACTGTGATTAAAAAGAA
This sequence comes from Aviceda leuphotes, assembly GCA_035590175.1. Lineage (NCBI taxonomy): Eukaryota > Metazoa > Chordata > Aves > Accipitriformes > Accipitridae > Aviceda > Aviceda leuphotes. The sequence continues at coordinate 15,109,048 of JAVJGH010000044.1, read as the reverse complement.
TGTAAAATCAATCTATTGTCACAATCTCAGTGTAAGTAGTATTAATGATAGCACAAATGCTTGATTTTTAAGTGTCTGCGCTGACAAGATATATTTGATGTGACAGTTACCATGGCAACTACTCAGTTTCAGTGCATACTGGAGTATATAGTTGTGTAAAAGCTGTTGATGCATGAGACCTCACTGTGACAGCCTTACAATGTATATTTATATATAATTGTTTTACTCCTTTCTTAAATGGAAAGAAATTTCAAGAGAGTAACATTTAGCTGTCCTGCAAGTTAGTGTTGGTTTATGAGTGGTGGTAGGATCTTTTAATATCACTGTAGAAAGAACAGTCACACAGAGCACCAATGATGAAGGAGAAAAAGTTTTCACTTCATTTTATTTTCACACTTAGTATTTCTCTAGATTCATGGCTGTCCAAGCAAATTTGTTGTTTGAAATTATTGTTCATTTCTTGCTCATGACCATGTACAGATTTTTTTTTTTTTCCCTCAGGCAAACTTTTGCTTTGGAGTTTCCAATCTCAGTATATGTATAATTCAAATATTTCTAGAAAAAATAACTTTTATAAATATAAAAAATACTGGTTATTTGACCCATCTTGTATATATCATACAAAGTCTACAATAACTTTGCATGTAGGAACAGAGTTGTGTTCCACAGCAGAAAAAAAGAAAGCAAGTTTAATGAAAAAGAAAAAGAGGCCAGGGGATCTTAGAAAATACCCAGAAATTTATAAAGGTTTATCACAGGTGCATCTGAAGCATGAATTAGTTCTGCAAAATAAAACCTTTGTTTTGGGAAGGAAATGATAAAGAGAGAATTTGGTGCAAGGTGTTTATGAAAAGTACCTCTGGGAAGTGGTAGCTGGACTTCATGAATACTCTTCCTAAGAACATAAAGTGAGACATTTCAAATCCCCAAACCCTTGTTTCCCGTTAAGTACCAAAACTCATCAGGGGAGCGTCGAAGCTACACCAGAGAGGACGCACCTGAACTTTCTTGTCTTTTTGTTACCATTAGTGGCAAAGTGGTGTTTGCTATGTCAGCGTAGAAGCTGTCGGCAGCTCAGCGGCTGGCATCCCATATCACGGCATGCAGGGAAGTTTCACCAAACTTGGTAGACTCCACAACAGAGTCCTGAAGTTCGTGTCTTCACGGCAGAGGAGGGTGACACGAGTTTTCCAAGACGGAGGAGGGTCGGAAGAGCCTGCCTTCTCCTCTGCTTGTCTAAAATGCTGCCCCACAGCCCGGCTGGGCGGCGGAGCCCAACCAGAATCAATACAGCATTCGCCCAGCTGACGGGCCTCTGCCTCTTTCCTACCAAGGGTTTTTTGGGGAGGGGCAGGAGTACAGGAGCAGGAGGAAGGGGAAACACCCCCCCCCCAGCTGCTCTTACCCAGATATAGCCTGGGAACACACCCACATCAGACAGCTCTGAATTAATCCAGGCATAGCCGGCCGTTCGGGTCACGCTCCCTCCAGCTCTCCCAGCCTGTTGCCTGAAGCCAACCCTTTTCATGGTTTTGTGGTCTACCTCAGGTTTAGTTCGCCCCAGCTGTGTGTTCCTGTCGCGCAGTGCCAGAGCTGTGGAGAGAAGGAGGTCTGGAGAGCAGGGAGACAGCCCCAAGCTACATTCCGGAGCAAGTAGCAGTCTCAGGTGCTGCCCCAAGGCAAAGGGGGCTGTCTAGTGCCCCCAGCTGCCTCTCCCGAGAGGCGTGTGGTGGGGCAGGGATGGTTTAACGGGTTTCAAAACGTGTGGTGGTGAGAGGAAGGCAGAGGACATAATATAGGCCTGCAAGAAAAGCATTTCAGCTCTTCTTTTGGTTCTTATTGCAGCCCCTCCAGTAATCTCTGAAGCTCATCAGTTTCCCAGAAGACCGTGCCGTGTTTGAATGCTTTGACCTATTAGATATCTATATGCGGGTTGGGTTCCAAGATCTTTGAATTTTTCTGCTTTTCCAAAGTTAAGATTATAATAATTTATTTTCACAGATGCCTGAACCTTTTTGTGCTGGACATAATAGTTCTTAATAATTTCTTCACTCATATATGTTTAGAAAAGGACACTTCATCTCAAAATTTGTGCCAGACAAAGGTCCCTGGGTAGGCAAGGCTCTGTCCTTTCCTCTGCTGGTAGCCATGGCACCATTTTTCTGGGATAGAAGACAAACCCTTCATGATGACTTCAGATCTATCTGTGTTGTCCCTTCCACCTGGATGGTGGAGGCAAAGGAGACCCAAGCAGAAAGGAGATCTAAACTTCGTTAGGCCTGAGAGACAGCAGATAAGATATTTATGTTCCCAAAATGGGAATTTCTGTGAGGGTCTGAAGATAACCACTTGGATACCCACTTTTTCCATTGTGCTTCTTTTCAGTAAAGTCAAACTAGAGCAGTGACAAAGGTCACCCATGCACACAGGCTGAAAAGAGTACTCAGTTTCAAGGAATGTAACCCCTTCCTTGCTATGGACTTAGGGGGAAAACTCCTGCTTCAGACAGTGGAAAAACAGATTCTGCAACTGCTTGGCTTCAGCCATTTGCTCAAAGCTCACAGAGGCTGCTGTCAGAATCTCATGCAGATGATAGCAGTTATCCTAATACATGAGCTGCACTCACATGCCCATGATACACAAACAAGGTAAGAGAGAGTTACCAGAGAAAAGTCCTACAGATAACATAGCATTCCTTTTGCAGGGTCTCCAAAGTCTCCTCTGCAGGCTGATGTGAAACAGCTTGTGGGAAATCTGTTTCTTCTCCCTCCTGTCTTTTTTTCCCTCCACCCAAGAATACCCAGATTAAATATCCAGAATACCCATCTGCTGTTCCAGATTCAGGAACTCTTCAGGAGTTATATTCAGCTTGCACTTTCTACTAAAAGCCTTTCTTTAGTGATTATTACTGTCTTTTACTGTCAAAGATTCTCCAGTTACAAGGTCCAAATCTGTTTTCTTATGAATGACCACCAAGAGATACAACCAGTAGGACTACCGTGTTGACCACATGGACCGATGACCCATGTTTAGCCCTCTTGTAACAAAAGAGTTTGAACCTTCCACATAAGACTAAAGGTTGAGCCTTCTCATACTTGGGAGGACTGGCTGCCAGAAAAGCCACACTGGACTTTCCACCACCTTTGCAGTGAGCTCCCATTTTGACCAAGCAGGCAAGGGTCTCTGGGAGGCTTTGTAAACAATTGTTAGTGCTGTGGGATCAATAGCCTGCTTTAGATCTCTGCTTCTCTTCTTTTCATTTACATCACTCTAGGGATAAAACATTCTTTCATCTATCTGTCAGTCCTGGATTAGATACAGCTATAATTTGCAATGGCCTACAGGGCACAGAGGCCTCATGGACACACAACTCGACTTAAGGGTGAGGTTACCATTAAAAGGAAAGTTTGAAGCTTCTTCACAGAACTTACTTTAACTTTCAATAATTCAGGGGGTTTTGACTGAATAATCTTTGAAAATTATGTTACCAATTATGTTGCTTGTCTCTATTATCAGGAGAACTACTAGTAAAAATTGATTATTGTTGTGAATAAAAATTTGCAATAGAGAACAATAAGAACTGAGCAATCCAACTGAGAAACCACTTCAATTTGAGAAAGTCACATATCTTTTCACATTTTTCTGAAAGCAAAGAATAGCTGGCAATGAAATAGTACGACGAGAGGAGTAGTTACTTTCCAATACACCCACACCTGAGGCCCTAGGCTTGAAAACATGAAAGGGTGTAACAGAAAGGTGTACCCATCATTGCTAAGACTGTTATATGTAAGCATGCTGCAGAACAGGCCTACTTAGGTGGTCATATAAATAAATCAAATCCTTGCTGGAAATTTTATGATTTCTGCTCTTGAGTTTGACTA
>JAVJGH010000044.1:15067129-15095567 GCA_035590175.1 Aviceda leuphotes | reverse complement strand
GAACTAAATATTTGCTGTGTGTAATGCTGCCTTATGTTAGCACGTTCCTTTGGGATCGTAGAGGTGTGGATCTGGATTCCTTCGAAGAGTGGTATGAAGCCTCCTTTCCACACTCTAGGTGACCATTCTTCTCTTTGCAGAAAGAGTGGATCTGACCTCTGCAGCAGATCTGAACTACTCAGATCCACAGTCCGCTACGCCAAAGAGAGGAAGCCAGAAGAATTTGGCCAGGACGTTGATTCGTCTTTACACTGATGCACGTAATTTCTGTGGCTCAGCCCATCTCACTTGTGCCATTGGCACGAGGTGCCCAAGTGGCGACAAACGCACAGGGACTTGGCAGCCCTCCTCGTGCCTAAACTGGCAGACGTTTAGATTAATCTTGCCTTCACTATGTTGGAGTATAAGCAGCAGACAAGAAATCTGTAACGAAGGCAGCTATGGTCTGCACCAGTAACTGACCAGTATGTACCCTGCTCTTCTGCGGATCTTGAGAGCTGGGCTAATGACAGTGTGTGATTGATAATTACATCTGTTCTTTCTCTTCTGTCTGCCTGTTCAGCAGAAAGTGTCTTGGCTCTCTGCGAAGACAGGGAGAGCTTACTTTTTACATGCAGCCACACATGTTTTCAAAGGTATCATTTCTCCTACTGGAAGGGTATAACTTTCTGATGAAGTCATTGACATACAACTTGAAATATGATCCCATATGGAATCTGTTCTTTAGATTTCACGCACTTGTCACAAGAATGACTTGTGACTTTCTGTTAACTTCTGTTTTTGGACTTGTCAGTCTTAAAGTACCTTTTCTTATATATAACACAGTGCCTTCACTACTCTTATCTGATTTAAAATGTCTCTATATTGCGTCATTGGAATTATCTATTAGAAACAAAACACGGTGTTTGGTCAAGTACGTTCAGATCCTTTTGTTTTACAGTGTAACATTGCAGGCTGATAGGCATTTATCACTTCAAAAGCATCTCTTGTAAATCAGACCGAACACTGAGACCAGCCACCTAATTTATCATCAAGTACAATCAAAGATTACAGTTCATCAAATACCAAGAGCAAAGCTGTTTTTCTATAGGTTTTTTCTTAGCTCCCTTAAATTAAAAGAGGCTTCCTTCACTTTGATAATATGTAAATAATAAATAAAAGTGTCTGCTTATACTTTTCTTACTAGCTTCTGTAATAACCCTGTGGTGATGAAAACAGCTATCATCTGCTAACTTGTATAACTGGCATGGTTTTAAGAACTCTGAAGCCCTGCTTCAAGGCATAACTAAATGTCAACAGAGAGGCATATTTCCCACCTACACAAGTAGGCTCATAAGTTGTGATTGGAGCAATACTTGGAGTATATTTGTTCTCATTAACAAGAATTTCACAGCCTGTTTCTATGAATAGATCAGGGGGGAAAAAAAAAGTCCAAAAGGTTTAGATACCTAAAGCAGGACTTAGGGAAGAGACTGTTACGTCTTCATCTGTGGATGAATTTGTCACCACCTGAAGACTTCTTCTCAGATGCCATTAAGACCGATATTTATTTTAATGGATGACCTTAGAGCTTGCAAATTAACTACTTACCTAGTTACTCTGTACATGTATAGAAGTATGATACCACTGATACGAGGCTGGCCACTGTGGAGGGCCCTTGAGTAGGCTCAGCCACCCTTGATATGCCTGGTCTTGTTGGTTATTTGGAGCATGTGTTCTTGAAGCATCGTATTCCCAGCAAAGCGCAGCAGCCACTGTTGCTGTCTCTGCAAACAGAAAGACATGAACTAGTGGTACTGCTGCTTTGTTTTCCACAGAGTTATGGTCACCCACAACATACAAAGCAGGCTTCACTACTGCTTTTCAGAGGAATTCAAACCTGTATCTTTCAGACCCCAAAGAAGCATACTAACACTTAAGCTTTACAGGCAGTCAGGCTGGAGAAGGGAACATGGGACATGGTCTTTCTTCCTTGCCTTATGGAAGATACAGGTATGAGGAGAGGAAAACCCTAGGCTACATAAAGACAGCACAAAAAGGAATACGAATCAGAAACTAAGACATCAACAGGCAAGAGACAGGTATAATGTTTTATTGATGACGGTAAATGTTTAGCTATTAAACCCACCTTCCTTTAGAAGAGACTTCTGAGCTCAGAACTCTAAAGGACAAAGGTTCTTTCCTCCATACTGATGTGGGAATTTCGTTCAGACTGCACACTCACTGCAGCCTTTTCTTGTTGCCAAGCCTGGAAGTCAAAATGTTCCATTTGACATGTGGTTGTTTCAGCTCCTAAATCATCTTACATGCCATACTAAAAAAACCGCTTCACTTAGGTATCCAAATTCTTCAGACTAACAGCCTAAAATGTAGGCATCTAATCCTTATCACTTAACACTTGAATGAATTAGACCATAAATGACTTGCTTAAGATCATACCAGAAGCCGATGCCAGTAACTGAAATCCTGCCTTCTCCTGCTTGGTCTAGTGCTTTACCTGACACTGAATTTACTTACTAAAAACACCACCACAGAATTCATTTATACCGACAGATCTATGCAAAACAGTGGTGTATCACATTAGACTTATATTCACAAGGAAGACTGCAACTATCCTTGTACTGTATCACTAACATATGTGGCTGTGGAGGATGACTTCTTGAAGGGAAAAAAATATCCCCTAAACTCCCAATGAACCCTGCTGAGAATCACAATTATTGTGGATTTTGTGATGAGCATTCCTGACTACAGAAACTGGAATGAAACCACCAAGCTAGTTTCATGAGATGACTACTGTATTCTTCCTGCTTTCCACACCTGCCAGATTTCTCTATCCTGGATCTCCAAATTTACTACCGTTAGCCAGCAAAGGTCGATTTTTCTGAAGCTCGAGTTCTTGAATGATGATGTAAGAATAAGTGGTTGGCAAGACTGACATAATGACAATGTTCCGGTAGCCAGAATAAACACAAATGAATGAAAGAGTCTCCACCTGAAATGCTCCATGTCACGTGAAGCTAGCAGTGTGAGAAAATTCTGCTTTTCGTTTTAGCCGTTTCCAAAACCCCATGGCTTCCTCAGATGATTCAACAAAAAAGTACTAAGGGCGGCAAGGAGGAATATGAGATAGGTGTTGTGAAACATGCCTAAAATTTCATCCTTTTCAACACACGGCACAGGCATATTTGAGGGAAACCTAAACTAAATGAGTGGGGTTTGGTTGCACTGCTCTAAAAGCGCAGTTAACATATCTCTATCTTCTTCCTTAGTTCATAGGAAATCTAGTCTGGGTTCTGCCTTTGCCAGCAGGATTTCCTGAGAGAATGTTCTAAATAACAAGTTCAAAGCTTTTCCAGAGTGGCTGCATGCAATGCCCTTTTCTTTGCGCTGCTTTTGGAGCTTTTTCACTGCTTGTTCATTTTTTATGTCCCAATTAAATAGTGACTGGAATGGAAAAAGGCTCCCCAGTTGAGGATTTGAACAGTGAGTTTCCATTTGCTGCTCCATCAAATACAGAAAGCTAAAGCTGTAGTATCTCCCTCCTTTACAGGGATGTTCTGAACACCACAGCTAATAGGCCGTGTGTCTTTCCTTCCTCTCATTCCCGGAACACCATTCCATACACATTCACCTGTTCATTCACGTGAAATGGAAGAATTGCAGGGGGAAAGCTACAAAGTCCATGAATTTTCTGTGGCCTGTCTGTTAGGGTACTGCCTGGCCACATACGGATTTGAGTCTTACGTAGAAAGGGGCTTTGGGGGCTTTTCTCAAAATGCCAACTATCGTTTAGCCTAATCCGAAATTCCTGACTCGTGCACAGCACTGGGAGTCCAGACCTCCCTTGGAAGTCCTAATGCTCAGCTACTGCAAAACCACTTTTTGAGGCACCTTAGTGAATCTAGCTCTGGATAAGTATTCTATCGTGCATCAGTAACTGAAATTCGCAAATATTGGTCATCACCGAACAAGTGATAACATTTTGACTAGCAAATGACAATTATTTTACATTTTAGCATAACAGGTTTTGTCCTTTGGAGTATGAAAGCACCTGCTTCTCTTTTAATATCCACGTACTAAAAGCCTCAGATGGGCATGTCTCTTGCTAAAGAATTAAGTGTTATTGCACAGTGTGTCAGAGCAGCAACAGATAAAGGAAAATTCTTAAGTAATTGCTCCGGTTGTTTTCCTTCCCACTTGCCTAACTCCAGCCTCCTCTACCAAAATAAGCGATAAAACCTTGTTCATTAATCTTCAGACTAAGTGTTTGGCACAGAAGAGTTGTACTAGAGATGTTTGAGTTTAGAAGCCTTGTCTTTAGTCTTACCTGGGAGTTGCTCTGTGTGTTATTACTCAAGCGTACATGCCCAAGAACAGCGTTTAATTTTAGCATGTAATAAGAAAATAAACCTCCTGTTTACTTTTGTTCACCACTAATTAGATATAATACTTTCCTCAACATTTGGCAAATCATAATTACATAAAATTAAGGAAATTGAGAGAATGTTCATAAAGAAGGCAAACACACAATTCAGTGAGAGTCTTTCCTCTGTCAGGTAAATAAATTCCATCCATCTACACACCCAAACCAAATTCTCTCAAAATCAATGGAAAGGCTCCCATTGGCCTCAGTGGCTTCTGGATCAGACCCAGCCTATTCCCATTAAAGTCAGCTCAGGACTTGAGCTAGATCATGATGTAACTGAATTAATTAGCATTAAATTATGAGAAACTACTCTCCATTACTACAAATTACTTGTAAAAAAGCCAAGCTTTACTAGTATTAATGATTTCAGCAGTGTTAGATGAGAGTTTCTTTCCATGAATATTACCAATTACAACTTTAGGACCAAGTTCAGGCTTTCAGATTCCCATTGCCATTTTACAGTAACAGGCACACGAAAGCACGGGTGCCACCTCATCGCGTGAGTTACCACCAGCTTGAGTTGGGCAGAATCAAATCCGTCACCGTGACTCTTCTCCTGGACTATGCGCTTTATTGTGCTGGACCGTCGGAAAGATGCTATTTAGGAATTTTGCACAGCCTGAAAGTCCTCCGCTGCGAACTTTTGGGCTGTTTGGATTCGGTGCTCTGATTTAACATATATAAGAGAGCTTCAAGCTGGGAATTTGATGCTAGGTCTGTACTTCTGGCTCGAGCCCAGCTGTCTACATTTGGAAACGTATTTGATTTTGGAACATACTTTTCTGGAATGGAATGTCAAGAAAATACATAATCAAGAGGGCATCATAGATAATGAGCTACAAAAACCTGTTTGTCACCCTCCTCCCACAATGGCAAAGAGCCTTCTACAGCCGCTAATTAGAAAATTAGAACACCACAAATGGATTAGATTTTACTGGCAGCATAGCGTCTTCCCCCCAGTGTTTTAAAGTACTTTTTGAATTGTTTGCTGTCAGCAAAACAAGTGCGCTACCTGCGATCCTATAGACAACAAAGCCCGGCAGCAGGATTTCAGTCAGGTGATGTCACCCAGGTAAAATTGTACTGACAAGCTTTTAATTAAAGTTTTCCCACACATCTTTCTGCTGGTCCCCAGGAGCTATTATTCATTATGTGCCGACTGTCAGCCAATTGTGAGTCGGGAGGGAAGTGTTTTATTTTCAAAGCCCTTGCTGACAGCTAGAGAACACTTTGTTATACAATCTGTTTACTTTTTTCACACACACAATCTTGCTAAAGGGGAAATGGTCATGCAGTAGTGTTTACAGTTTATGGCAATAATTAAATGCATCTGGCAGAGCAGTAGCTGAAAGGAGGTCGGTGTGGGTGTGGGTGAAAAGCCATAAAATTCCTCCTATAAACAGTTACTCTCACCTTGCAGAGCCCCTAGCGTTTTAAGACAAAGTTTCTTTGGGAAAGGGCAGGTCCAAACAGGTGCATAGATTCTGAAATGGGAATATTTGGATCTAGCCGTGTGGTACTTAATGCTAAGAAAAACTGCCCAGGAATCAGGGTAGCACTCTTTTCTCATCTGTGAGTTAGAACAGGCTGAAGTGGTTATAAACCAGCTGTTTGTCCTTCGCATTGTTAAATCCCAAAGTACTTACCCCTATAAGAAGAAATGTAGGATGAGACACAACTTGCCACCAGATGAAAGCAGAAGGTGCTGTGGTGTCCTGTTTCAGCAAAGGGACAATATTCGATGCTTAATACTTACAGAGAAACAGTCCTCTCAAAATTTTTAAAGGACACTGTAATTTTAATGGACAATGTAATTTTTAAACTACAAGAAAATCCTTCTAATCAGTTGACCAGTGATGATAAATTTAGAGTTATGAACAACTTTTAAATCATGGTAAAAAGTTGTAAGCAATAATCACTGCCTCACTTTAAGTATTTAATACTTCTGTTTATTAAGGATAATAGAAAGTCAACAAGCATTCTTAAAATGTTATTAGATGAATTAAAACTAGTGCAATATTCATATACAGAGGTAAAAAAGAAATTGCATGCCACTTGCTGCCAGGCCATTGGTAATTCTGTGGAAATCACCTCCACTATAAAGCAAAGAGACTGGAAAATAAATGATTTTATGAATATTTAGATACCATCTTTTTCTGATATTATTGTAAATTACTACAGAAATTATAGAAAGGATACACAGTGAATGAAAACCTTTCACTGCTTTTAAGTGCCTTTAAATAACTACATTCTTGGGAAATCATTTTCTTGGATGGAAAAAAGTTAAGGAAATCAAGGAATGGATTCTTTAAAATGGGCTGTTTCTGTGGTTCTTGAGCATTAAACAGTGAGCCTTGCTTGTATATAGACAGGGGTGGGAGGCAGTTGCTGTAGAGGATGCAGTACGCCTGCCTTAAAAAGCCTTTTCTGTTTGGCTATGATAAAAAGTCTTTAGCCCACCGGGATATGAACACATCAGTGCAGGTTTCATTAATGGAAAGGGAGACATTAAAAATTCTAATTGTAAATTTCAATCATAGGTGTCACTTTTTGATTGTGCTTTCCCACTATTAATGTACTTTTTTTTCTTCTCTAATGAAAGATTTATTTTATTATTTTTTAAGTTTACTGGATGATAGGAGCAAGATGATTTTTTACATTGTTTTTGTCTCAATCACAGACAGCAAATAGATCCTAAGATACTACACAGTTACATTCAAATTAACATATTTGTGATCATACCATTTTCATCTTCCCAAGCTTAACAAAACCAACATACTATGAATAATGTAAGCAGTTTATGTTAATCTTTACTTTCAGATCAATGTTATGAGGGAATATTATTACTTTAGGATCAGCATTATAAACACTAACAGCAAGATTTCTCAGAGATTTCAGAAATCCGAGTATAGAGATTAGGTAACTTGCCTGAGATCTACGGGGTAGAAAAAGTGAGGAAGCTCTTGCTTCAAGGTTCAAAGCTGCCCATGCATTTTAGTCGATGACTGTTGCATCCAAACTGCACAGAGGCAGGATTTTTCAAATAAATCTGATAAGGATTCGTTAGAAAAATTCAGGTCTGGCTGCTGAGGTTTGATTATACTGTGTGTACACACGTGGCTGGACTTTTGTCAGGCACTGGACAGTGGGTAAGGCAAACCAACACAAGAGGCTGCCCGACGCCCAGCACGTCCTGAGGTCGAAGCACGTACCACAGCCTCTTCATGGCTGCTGGTATGTGGCTCAGTTAGAGCAGCAATGGCTACTGGTGCTGCAAAAGTGCAACCGTGCCGAGCAGCGTGCGAGGGCGCGATCATGAAGTATTAGCAACATACCGCGCTGATGGAAAAAAATATTAAATTGTGTACAAGAAAGTTCAAATGGGCCCTCGCCATCTAACAAACCTTTTTTTTTACAGTATGCTTAAAGGATCTATTTTTTGTCCGGCACAATTTGATATTATCATCAAAGGTCTGAAATGAAGCTCAAATAGGAGGGTAGCATAAAAAAAGACGGACTTAAGTAAATTATAGAGACTGGTCAGTTATGTAACCCATTGCATTTCAGGTTAAGGAATGTCATAGCCATTTGCTCTTGAATCGCAATGATTGGGGTTTAATAGTAACCAGATAAGCATGAACTGCCCTTCTTTTTCCAGGATACATGATCATTTAAATATCCTTTTATGCCCTGGCCTCCCAGTTGCCCACCATCACCCATTACCTCCCATATTTGCTGCTTCTTTCAGATCCTGACCCCTGTTTTCTAAATTGTGCTTAAGTTAGGGGAAGAAAGTAAAAAACCCCAGACATATTTTTAATGGGGTATTTTTCACACATTACAAGCACTTACAAAAAGGTTTCTTCAAAATAGTTTATTTAGAATACAAAACAGATCTGCCCCTGAAAACAAACAAAAAACCCAACAAAAACCAACCAAACAGTTTTGACAGTTTTGCCTACCTTCCCCGGTGTCTCTTCACACCTTTTATTTCTAGATAAGTTCTGAATAGCCACTAGAGAAACCAACCATGCTTCTTTTTCTGATGTGATATCCCCTCTGGCTACGTAACATACCTCTGGCTTAATAAAGGGAGAACTACTTCTGTCTTGAGTATACCCAATTCAGACCTGAAATTTTTAAACCTTTAGCTGCTCAAAAATAGTGGTTTATATCAGAGTCAGTGTATGATATGATTACTGCTATAGCAAATAATGTTACTTAGCACGACAGAGATCATAGCTTGACAATGGACTACAGCTTGCCTTTCTGTCATCTATGGGACCCCTATTTGTTGCCTGAGAAAGTAAATAGTAATGCCTACTTTCTGCTCTTTGTGTCTTCCTTGACAAAAAAAAATTGTATTTCAATATACTTCCCATTCAGTCCTTGCCATTCATCTGGACTTGCACACTGTCTTCCTACTGCAATGTGTTTTGGAGTTACCAAGAAGCAATTTTTAAATTCTAAAAGGAGATTTACGAAAAGGTCCCCCTGGAAACTGATGGTGCCCTGCAGGGCTCTTGCCCCAGGCGGCTGAGAAAGCACATGAAGCTACCATAAAGGCTTCTGTTTGAACAATTCTTCTTCCTCACCTTCAGCTGAGTTATTTCCCGTAGTAAACTGCAGGTTAGACTGGCAGATATCTTGTCTGTCTTTCTCTCCCTTTTCTTTTTTTTTCTTTTTGTTTATATTTTCAGTGAACCGATGCATCTCCAAACATGCCCGTTATATTTCACATTAGTCAGTGCAGGAAATTGCTCTACTTGTGGTCTCTCTCTCTCATTTCTTTATTCAGGTGCTGCAATATGAATTTGTCTTCATTTCCAACCTGTTACAGTGCAATACCTGTTTTAGGGTGTTCTTTGTATTGTTTGGGGCTTTTTAAAGCAGCGAAGAAGAAAAGACGTAGCAGGTACCTTTCAGGAACATGGATGGTTCTTGTCCCTTTTCCTTCGCTGCTTTTACAACGCTGTCAATGAAGAAAAGCGGTAGGGACGGGAGGCAAACTGCACGGGGAAACTCACGTAGAATGACGCTGGCAGCCTGAAGAAACGAACTTCTGTAACCCACTGTTCACGGCTGCCCACGTGCGCTGGGCCTATGGGCTCACCCGTAGTCCGTGCCTCTGCAAGGCGGCGCGAGCGGCTCCGGAGAGAGGATTTCTCTTCTCGCGCTCATCAGGGTGGGTCTCCCCGCCACCAGCTCCCCACAAAGCAGGCTCTGTGCTGGTCTAGTTGAGCCTTCGCTCTTCCTGCACCTCCTCCTCCTCTTCACCTCAACGGCGTGAACAGCGAGCAAAACGAGCACGGGCACCAGGCTGGCGCTGCAAGCAGCTGGCGCGTCCCAGCTTACGGCCAGCCAGCCTTCGTGCGGCCCGAGCTCTTCCTCCGAACACAGAACAAGTGCAAACCTCCTCACACCTTGTCAGGCCAAAGGTCTCTGGAATCCTTGCTCTGACAGGACCTGCCAGAAGACGTCTCTGGAACAGTTAGGAAACAGGACAAACTCGTGCTGATGTTTCTGCGGGATAATCTGTCATGCCTCAGTAGCAACTCAAACTTCCGAGCCAGAAATAGCATTTCCATATTTATATTTTTTTCTTCCATTAGTTCGTCCAATCACTTTTGATCTCAGGTAAATTTCTAGTATTCAAAACATCCTTTTGGCATGGATTCCACAACTAACCATTCATTATAAGAAAAACTGGCTTTGTTGTTTGGGACCTGCCGAGATGACTTTAAAGTTATAGCAGTGGAAGAAACAGTGCTAACTACTATTCTCACCTTCCCATCATGAATATATAGACCCGTGTCACATCTCTACTATGACATATCCTTTACAAAAAATCCTAGTCATATGAGATATTTACTTGCATGGGAGTCATTCCATACCTCTGGTCGTCCCCGCTGTCATTTGACTTTCCCAGATCCTGTGCTCCTTTCAAAGTTGGGACACCAGTTCTACATCCAATATTCATGATGCAGGTGGGGGATTGATGCGGCACAACAGTAACACCTTCTATTTCGAGCTCTATTTTTCATCATATTTCGTAATATTTTATTATCTTTTTTAACTAGTGTTGAGCATAGTTTTCATGGAACTACAAAGTTAGGAGTATTCCCTGATGCATATCACTTCAAATTTATCTACCCCAAATTTCATTTGCCATTTGGTCTGTTGCTCACTTATCATCATGATGTCCTTGTGCAGTACTTTGCAGGTGTCTTTCATTTTTATAACCTTGATTAAATTAGTAACACCTGTGAATTTTTTCACCTCACTGCTCACTTTCTTCTTAAATCATTCGTTAGTATGGTGAACAGCTCATATATGGCACAGACCCATGTAAGGCTCCACTGGTGATCTCCTTCCACTGTAAAAATTCATTTCCACGTGATTTTTCTCATAATTTTTTATCCATGAAAGATTTTTCTTTTATCTCACGGCAAGTCAGTTTGAGAGCTTTTGGAGAAGAAACTCCAAACAGAAATATTTTTGGAAAACCAAATGGCTGCATGAACTGATCTTCCTTACCCACATACTTCTTGACTTTGTCAAAGAAGTCATAGCTCATTAATTGATTAGAATTCTTTTCACAACAACTTGACGATTCTTCCCTAATATATTTTAGTCCTTATTATAGTTATCCCTAATGTATTATATTTATCCATGTTTTATCTAATTCTATCCTTTCCTGTATTTTCTACTAATTTTCTGGATAGGCATATACCTTACAGACTTATATCAGTCCCTGAATGATCTCCTAAAAAACTGCATCTTGAGTTTGTGTTACAAGGGAAATTATATGCCACAGTTAATATTTCAGCTATTTCATCCAGTGGAACCTATAGAATCTGAGAGGCAGGTGAACATGAGCTGGTTTTAAGAATTTTTAGAGTTCAGTTTATTGATTTATTCCTCAGCTCCTTCTATTTATATCTTTATTTTGAGACAGATCCTGTGAGTTGCACCCAGAAATAAGAATTATTCTGTTTGAAACTCTCAAAACTTTCGTTATGAAAAAAACTTTTTCAATTTTTTTTTTACTATAAAATTATCTTCTCTGAGCTACCTGCAGATCTCCTGGCAGGCTTCCTACTCCTAATAGATTTGAAAAAGATTAGTACTTTTTATGCCTTTTGTAAATTGTTTCTGAGGCTATTTCTTGCCTTTTTTTTTAATATGTTCAAATCAATAGTTATCCTAATGTTCCTTTTTGTTTTCTTCCTTTGGATGACATATCAAGCTTTAGCTCTGCTGTACCGAGGAGGCACAGCAGCCTATGCAAACACAGAGAGAGATGTAAATTCTTGGATGCTCACAAGGGATGTGAACTAAGAGATGAGAACTGTGCATTTCTTGCCATGTCTCTTGAGATCAGTGGCTTAAATGTGAAAAACACCAGTGAACATGTGTGGCGTGAAACCTCACTGTACTTCATATGTCTGAAAAATGGAAGCATATCTAAGAAATACTACAGTATGTAAGAAATAATATAATATGAGCAGAGAAGAGCATTATTCAGTGCTCCTCCAGATTGAAGCCGACTGACGTTTGTTGGCTCTACTTACACAGCCTCTATCTCACCAAACATGCAAGTTACACTGTGCTGACAGGTATACAGTCATATAGCAACAGATTTCAGCCACTGACAGAAAATAGGCTGCACCTCGTGGCCATAGGTTTCTTGCTTTCCAGACAATATTCATGCTTCAAACAAGTAGAGGCTCCACACTTTGACCGTAACACTTCAAAGCACCGTTCCACGGAGTCAAAAGGTAATTCCAATTCCGTCTAAAATACCAGGTTCCTGGGATTGCTCATGGTGTTGAGCAGAAACCATGAACCTCAGTGGACACGAGTGACTTGGGTTTTAAAACTATTCTAAGAAAATTATGAAAATAGTTGTAGAAGTTGGTCATTTTAGAGATGGTTGTATCTCAGGAATCTTATCTTCTTACCTAAACTAACCTGGGTCTTAGACTAGCAAAGCAACTTTGCAGAGTGAACTCATGAGGTATTTGAACTTCAGTAAAAACAAACAAACAAACAAACAAAAAAAAACCCAAAGCAAACAAAACACCAGGGGAAAAAAAGCAACAGAAATTGTAACAAAAATATTTTTTTTGTGGTCCCTAGATACACACACCAACAAACAAGTGAACATGGAATCTCCTCCATCACAATTAACAAAGGGAAAAAAATCACTTTTGTATTCCGTAGAAAGAGTGGTTTGCTTCCACCATCTGTCCAGCTGAGCTATTGAGTAAAATCTGAAGTGAATGAGGGTGTTTCGCATTAAAACATTCTTTGCCTTCTTGTGACTCGGCACCGTACAAGCAACACATTTTAAGTTCCCAGGAAAAATGTTTCTTACAACTAATGCTCAAATTTACTACACATAATTAAGTCCATACTCAAATGTGTAAAAATAATCAAAATAAACGCTCATATGGTCATTAATTTTCTAAAAATCAGTTCTGCTCCATACAGAATAACACACTGAAATAATAAGTGCACCAGTCAGTGAAATGCTTTACAGAGAACAAAATATAGGTACTTTGTCTCATCGGAGAACTGCCATAATCATATGACAGTTATACTATAAGTTACGGGTAAGGAGACAGGACAGTGCATTAGATTAATACTTTGCCTTTTTAATCTATTAATCTACCGCCTTTGGGACATGATTTTAAATCCACTGTAGAGCAAAGTGACTGAAAATCATTCCACCCTGACAGCTTCGAAAGATCACGAGCGAACCGCGTTGAGAAGGTCCCAACCCAGTTGACGCGGAACAGGAGCAGTCATCCCAGAAGGTACCCAGCTCTGGTCCTCTTTCAGCGTTCTCACCACACCAGCCAGCTTTGTTACGGCCAGGGGTATTTCATACTAGACTGGTGAAAAAAAATACTGAAATGCCTGCTAAAGCAGCCCAGGATGAGCACACCACAGGTTCACTGCCAAAGACTCTGGCACGCCCGCTAGTCGTGCACAAAAAGTCGGGAAAACATTTTCCCTCTTGATGCTGGTATGAAAAGGGCAGAAGGATATGGTGTAAAAGCAACGCATTTGATTGGGTTTTAACTTTTTAGAATGGACAAGATAATGGCAAAATCACCTGAAAGGCAGAAACGAGCTAGGCAAACTGTTCTGCAGCATTACTGCATTACTTTATATTATAACTGCAGATTCTCTAGCCGGTCTTTTCTAACTACAGTAAGTTTGTTTTAAAAGCATTTTTTCAAAGATGCAAAATATCCCAGCAACTTCTGTGGTTTCTTTTCTCTCACTAATAAGTGTGAGTAAAGACAAATAACAGCTTTAGTACTTTTCCTGCTGGCGAATTCCTAATTAAATAGTTTATTAGTAGATTATCTAACCTTCATTTAATGAGGCCCTCCAGATGTTGTGTCTTAAGTGAAGCAAAAAGGAAAACAGCTGAATGCTAAGCACAACATAATTGGTTATGGTCAGCTTGGAAAAGACTGCATTCTCATGTTACCATTACTGTAATAACACATGATTCTCTCTAGAAATTGTCAATGAGTGATGACCTACAGAAAATCCTTTAACTATCTCCAGTTATAATTTTAAATATACTCAGCTGTATTTGCTTCACTTCTATTTAACATTAGTCTTCTCCCCACTACTTGTGTGCAGCTGTCTCTAACACTTAATGATTCCAGCTTGCACTTTTCTGCTCTTTTTGTGACACTTCCATCTTTAGGATGAAGTTTCTTCTAGTTGTTCCTCCTAAAGAACTGTGTCCAGTACAGATTCGTATTTCCTTTCCTTAGTAGTTAGACAGAAAAATCATCTCAAATCATTCTATACAGAATTTTTCATGTGATGATAATAATTGATTAGAAATAAAGCATTTAAGATTTAAGTAGAACAAACAGAATTTTCATACAGGAGTGGAAAGAGCCTGTTAGTAAAATTGACTATCAAAAAGTCTAAATTTAAGACACTGCCTACATAAGCATGATGAGAAGCATTTAAAACACAATATAAGAATTTTTTTCAGTCATCATGTTGAATCTTATTGGAGAAGTACCAAATTTTCTTCCAGAGAAACATGGAGACAATTCCTTTATATTTTTCCGTGCTTATTAGCATTTTAAAATCAGTCATGTGACACTTCTTTGAAGAGTTCAACAACAGAATATAGATATAGGAAGATAAAGATATTTTCCAGAAATGTCCAAAAGATTTTCAAAGGAACTATGTAGTCATGGGATAAAAGGGATTATAGCATGGACAAATACTGTACTACTGTGCTGGAAACAGAGGGTAGGAAGAGATGGTCAGTTCTTACGTTAGAAGGAGGTTTTTCACTAGAATGATCTGCCTTAGGGTTCATGCTGATCATGTCCCTGGAAGAAGGATAACCAGCTCACAAATTTTCTGATAACACTATTAAGGATAGTAAAGGATCTCATGTGATTCAGGGTTTGGGCAATAAAACAACAGAGGAAACTTAGTTCTGATAAACCTGGACTGATGCCTACAGTAAAATAAGCCCTACCTCTCCATATACAGGGGTGGTCCCTGAGCTGTCACTGAAGTATGAGACCTTGGGGTTATGATGGAAAATTCTGTGAAAACATCGACTCGATGCACTCTGGCAGTCAAAAAGGCAAATCGACCATTAAGAATTAGAAAAAAAAAAAAGTAGTATATTTTTCTGTCACTCAGTAAACAGCTATTTGACCCACATCTTGAATGGGGTCCCCCCATCTCCAGGAGGAGATCATTGGTTCAGAGGAGAGCAAGAACAACCAGGAGTATGGATGGCTAAGGAAGCACTTCTGTTTCTTCAATTTGGAAAATAAACAACTATAGCAAGGTGTAATCAAATCATCGTTAGGATGGAAAGGGTGGGCAGGGGTGCCCAGTTCACTGTCGCTTGCAGTATAATAACTAAGAGGTGCTAAATGTTGCTAGAAAGAGGAAGGTTCAAAGGAAAGAAAAGAAGGTGATCTTTCCTAAAGCAGTGTAGTTAGAGTGGGATTCCCTGTTGCCAAATGATATATATACTGAATGCTTATATATATTCAGCAGGAGCCTAGGCAACCCCTGTCAGAGCAATACAATGAAGCTATTAAATACACAGAAATCACACCTGTGTGAGGAATTTTCAGATCACTGGATGGTGGTGAAGCACTCTTTCCTTTTCTTTTGGAAAAGTTTCCTTTCTTTTACAAGAGCACAAGATAATAAAAAAAAAAAAACCCTCCTTTGAGAGAATTTTTCCTCTTTCATTTCTATAATTTGATATTTTTTCTTTTTCCTTTAAATTTCATGAAGATACAGATAAGATTGTACATGTTCATTATTCCTATTCCTTCAGCAATTGTTCTGATCTTTAAAAAGGTCTAGGAAGTTCCACAGTAAAAAAAAATAAAAAGGGGAAAAAAATAGACATTTGAAAACAAATATTTCCATCCTTTTCATTTTTTATATTTGTTATCTAAAAAAGAGAATAATGAAGAAGAAATAAAAATGTGGATTTTCAGCAGTACAATTTTCAAAAGAAACGTGATAAAAATGGAAATTCTCAATAAAGTAAGAACATGTTTATTTTGAATTTTACATAATTGGATCCATCATTATTTTTAAGGTTTATATAGCCTTATATACATACATTCTATGAATAAACATATTTTGCAAATAACATAATAAATTGATAATTGACAATGACATTCAAATTAATTCTATTTTTGCTACATCATTTGTGAAACGTGCAAAAAAAAGGCAATCATCTAAAACTGACATCAGGCACAAATGCTAGGGAGGGTCTGTTGGGCCTTAAGGACATAAGGGGGGGGGGAAATAAGGGAAATAGTTTGATGCCTGCATTGTTTTCCAAGAACTGTGCTCAAAATGTAAGCAAGCAGACTACGAAGGCAAAACTTTAACTCATTCCGACCTTCTGCATCAGGGAGTTCAGCCCTGCTGAACTCAGACTGAACTAAAACTGCCTGGGTATCATCCAGGTATTTATTTCTTCTAAGAAAGTTAGTAAACAGAATATTTTATTCAAAATGAGGATGATGTTTAGCTGAGTAAAGCCTAGTGTTAACATTTAAGACCTGCCCGTCTCACATTGTCATCAGATAGTTTAATGCGATGCTAAATAAGACCAAGTAGGGCGTAGAGACCGCAGGGGAAACTGCTCAGGACAGTTCTCCATGGCAAAGGGGACCCGCACCTTGCCACTTCCAGAGCATTCCCGAAGAGCAAACCTTCTCCAAGATCACCATGACTGACTGGGTTTCTATCTGGCACTTTTCAGCGAGCAGTCATATTGACGTATTTGATCTATGAGTTGTGTCGAGGTTGACTATTTGATGGAATACTTGTAACAACCATTTTTCTGTTTGTTATTAAAAGTTAGTGACAGGTCCCCCACACCGCATGGTCTTGTTTCTGTACCCTAATTGGATTATTTAATCTTGCTAGATTCTTTCTACCTCCATCAAAATCAAATTGAGTTTTGTTTCTTTAATAAATTCATCCTGACTGCACTTCTCTAATTATAGTGAACACTTACAGGAATAAAACTTAGCTCAAAGTGGTGGTTATGCAGCACAAATATATAAGGTGCAAGTCCGTCAAATTCAAAGTGCCATTTGTAATTTTTGAGAAATATTTCTCAATATTTTTCTTAAATTGTCAGTTAATACCAACATGGATGATTGCCATCAATAAGTAACAGAGGATGGAGGAGGTATTTGGGAGTTACTATGCGGAAGACATTTAACCAAGCTTTTGCAGAACTGATCCTGCAACAACGAATGTACTTAACCTCCAGGACTCCTGGGAAGCAGAACCTTTAGTCTAGGTGGGACTCTGTTCTTGAAGGAAATGTATGAACTAAGGTGAAATTATTTATAATTTGGACTAACTGCGGTCAAAGTCTGAATCCACGACAAAACTGCAGCGTGTGTTTGAAAACTACATAGTAAAAGTCAGCAGGCATCAAGGTGGTTACTGGGTCTTGGCCAATCACTTAGAAACGTGTTCTCCAGGTAAGAGCAAGTATCCCAGGACAAAGATCCTTTACAAAACCAGTGCTCAGCTTGTGGCCAGTTGCTTTTTTCTCTAAGGATAAGCACTTAGAGCTGTCAGGAGATTCAGATACAGCTGTCTGGGCTTCTTTGCAATCAGATAGTCTTTGAACAGTTTCCCCCTCTGTGTCAGAGTTTGCAAAAATACACCATGCTTTCCTCAATTGATATTGCCATGAGTTAATTGGAGAGAAGAGCTTGGTGAAATATGAAAAGGCAACAGCAAATTCCCATGTGAGGTGTCAACAGTATAAACTAGATCTGTTTGTACTTCCACAACTTAGTTATGCCAGTTTCGGCGGCATATTTCTATTCTAAAGTATAAGTAAACACTAATGAACTGCTCCAAGGTATATGCATATTAGAAATCCTCACTTTGTACAGAAATGCAGTAATGACCAACACCGAACTACAGCTGAATATTGCACCACCCTGCAGAAAACCCTGTGGGAAAGCCTCAAAGACTAATACCTCCAGGGAGGCCAAGTTAAAAAAGCAAATCAGCGTACAAAGCCCTGGCCAGAGACGGCCCTTCCCCCTTGCTCCCGTGAGACCAGGTAGGTGAAACCCAGAGCCTTGCACCGCGCCTTGCACGAGGAGCGCAGCCCAGCCGGTGGTGGAGAACCACGCTCTCGAACCACGTTTAACGCGCGGTTTCGAAGGCGGCCGCGCAAAGCGCCGCACGAAATCCCGTGAAGGTTGTATCTCAGTTTGACAAAGGGAGGGAGCGTCGGAGCTGGGTCTGTGTCTGAGAGAGGCAGTTGCAATCTTCTGAGGAAGGACGCAGGACCACAAGAAATCTGTGGAAATCAAGTCAGCCTGTTTATTTGACCTGTGGAGGCGTGGGCCTTTTCTCCATGACAAAGCACACTCTAATTTAGTGGGAAATGTATTTATTTTAATTATGCGATTTGCAAATTTTTCTGCAGGATATACCATAAAAGTAATGAGGTTATGTTATTAGAAGATATCTATCGTAACACTCTGCTATTAAATCATTTTACTACTTTTGTGTAGATTACAAAGCAGCAAGTAGTGGAACAGAGTTAAAACATTACAGTTCTCCTGAAGACTAAATACTGTACAAAGGGTACAGTAGCCTTTATTCCAGCAGCCTGATTACCCACAAGTATAATGTGCAACAAATCACCAGCGGGAAGGATTACTTGGAACAGGATGAACTACTATTTTATCAATCATTTCTTTTAAAAACACAGAGCAGTGTATTAGTGTCACATTTTCTGAAAGTGTGCGGTGACTAAATTCCTGTTTAAAATGTTGCATTTTTCTTTGACCTTAGTATTTGATGGGCACATACAGTTCAGTTACTTATAAAAACAAAATACCAGAAAAAAATCCAAAAGAAAATCTCTTTCAAACTCATATTCATATGATTATTTTATCTTGTGCCTAAGAATGATGTCAGTTGACTTATACTTTAACTCCTTTTAAAGAAAAATACCAAGAACTAAGACTAAAAGAAAACAAGAAGATTAAGTTGAAAGTCATACATTAACTAGATCCTAACTGTGAAAGACTGCGAGCCTAATGGTGAAAATTAACAATTTTACAGATGAACCAAATATTTTATGTGTGTGAGAACAAAAAACAATTGCGGAGGCCAGAAACTGGGAGGTTTCTTGTATTGGTTTACAGACTGCAGGTTATACATAAAACCTAGGCGAGCATCAGAAGCTCTTAATGGCAAAACTTAATACTGAAAATAATGGCAGCTAATGCTAAGCACATTTTCTCTCTGAAAATATACATTTGGATCTTCTTTTATACTTTAATATAGTACCTTGAGCTCCTACCAGGACTCTCAAATTATCTTCACAACCAGAAACTTTAGAAGATTTGTGGTAAAACTGCGAGCACCTGTATGAGACCAAAAGGTCTTGTAAATTTAGGAGCTGTATTTATTGAGTTTATATTTTGTATTCATTGTATTTAAGCATAAATGACGGTTGCATTTGGGCGAATGACAGCCACCTTTTTAGAACAGGTAAAAGAAAGGGTCGGCTCCCACCCCTTCAGCAACCCTTTTTTCCATGCCTCCCGCAAGGCTCTGCTCTCTGTGTGCTCCCTGCTCTTCCCAGCAGCGGAAAAACTCCTCGCCGCACGTGGCTTTCCAGGGAAAGGGCAGCCCCCAGCCCCGCTCCGTTCCTTCTGGAGGAAACATGACACAGTAGCATCCACAAGTAAAGCAAATACCATCAGCCATAGCAAGGCATAAAAGGAAAAAAAAAAAAAACCACAAACCCAACACTCTTCTGGTAGGTTTCCCAAATGGTAAGAAATACACATTACAAACAATTTCCCAGATGGCAAGAAATACGTTTTATTTAATTTAGCTCCCAGTGTTTTGTCTGAATTTGACATCACCCTCCTGCATTGCCAAAAAAAAAAAAAAGCTACCCCATCTGAAGTATAGCAAACGCATTTTCAGCTAAAACAAAGCACTTAAGTAACTGTGATAAGTATACACATACATTTCCAAAAAAAGTGCGAGTGAGATGCCATGCTTTTTCTGAAAAGAGGCCCTTTGGCCATGCCAGTTATTAAAGGCATAAACACCCATGCTTTTCTGCCTCTTAATTTTAAAAAGTATGGTTCCTCTTAATCAGAAAGAATAACAACATCAGATTTTCATGTACAGGTCAGTAAAGATGAAATATTAAGGTAGAATTTCAATGCAGGTTTAGAATTTAGAAGAAATATTTTTAAAATAAAGTAGATCTTAAAAACCCTCCTGACTGTGTATCTGTCAGGTCTGTTCAAAATCAAAACAGGTATTAGCTTACACTAAAAGAAATCAAACTGAAATAACTAGAGGTGATGATAGCCTAGAATTATTCATTGCATTAAGCACATGTGTCCTTAAATTTGTATTAAATTCCATTTAAATACCATCAAACCAAGATCAAGGAAGCTGTATATGATTAATGGTTTCGTTTAAATAGTAACAGTAAGTTTTACTTTCCTACTGTGAGGTAAGGTGATGTGGACTTTTCTGTGTTGCACAGAAATATTACATCCTGTACAATTTTCATGGAAAGGTTCTACATCATATACAGTTCGCTTTATATTTTCAAAGGTATTAAGGAAATCTTGGAAATTTATTTGTATATAACTCAAATTATTTCTCTGCTATTGCTGCCTTACTACTCAATTGCATCATTATAATTAAGCTTTTTATTACTTAATATATAGAAAAACAGAAGTGAAAAATTAATACTTTGGGGTGATTAGTAGGCTCCTTTGTATTAAAAAAAAAGCTACAGCTGAGACCCCAAGGTTCCAATTCCAAAATAATCAAACCCTGTTCTGTTGCAAATTCACTCAAATCAACCTACCAACAACCCTATGGTTTTCCCAAAGTTAAAATGAATGTAGTAGCTGGCTTTATATCTCCATGCCTAATGTAGAGTTTATGGCATTCAGTCTGAGAATATTTTGACATGGTTCTTAAGTTTTCCACTAATCGAAACAAGAATGCCTTCCCGTCAGACACGTATCTTCGCAGATATCTCCGTAAGCTCGTACGCCAGCTTCCTATCACAAGGTAGTAGCCCCTTGTAAACTTAGATGCCTAAAGTTAGGCTCCTAAATCCACGGAAAGGAACCTACTGCTTTGTGGCTATGCCTGCAAATCACAGCGCAATCAGTGCATCTCACCTTCTTACTTACAAATATTTTTATTTTATTCGTGTGCCTGCATATAGATTTAGAACTTTTTTGTTAGGTGACACCGTCTGATCACTTTGGATTACTATTTCTGTTTGATCTTTCTTAATTACAAGAACGTGATTTCTGCAATGTGGAACAGTTTGGTCAACATCCTTCAAACTTGGCCGGTGGATTCAGATTACAGTTTCGAATTATTCTTTGAGCACTTGAACATCTGCAAGGAATGCTTAAAAGTTGTAAGAGAAAATGGAAAGGATGTCTTTTGATTTTTTCCTTTCTTCAGTCATAAAAGACCGGATTATCGCAGAATTGGACAATTCTGAAATCAGACTGCTGTAGAAAACAGTCATCTGGTTCCTCAAAGAAGGCTGTGACGATACGGTGTTGCATGCTGCAACATCGCACTTGCGTGCTGTTAGTATCTGTATCTCCTGTACAAACGCTTCACATGGGAAAAAACCCTGATAGCATTGTTTCATGGCTTTTAAATGGCCAAGTTGGCATTTTTTTAATGAAAAATGACACAGAAGAAATGTCTCTGATTTGTAATTATCATTCTTAATTTGAGGTTTCTTTTCTTCATGTGGTTTACGGTACTGAGACTTCTATCAGTGTTTTGTAATCCAAGAATATCGTTGCTTCAAAAAAGACCCTGGAACTCCTGTTGGGAGATTATAATTACTTATTCCAAATCTTCAGTTAGATTCTTGATAACATGGTGTTATCTTGTCAATCGTTCAAAACAAATGAGACCAAGCCAAATGCTTTGTGTTTATTTGTCATTAAGGCACTCTTGAATATTTTGCTGATAAGGCAATGCATGTAAAGAGTTATTATATCAGCTGTTCTTTGATGTAGCCATAGTCTGAACTCTGCAGAACTTCAAGTAGTTCTTGAAATTTGTGCTAATGCGGAAATAAAAACCCCAAAGATTTAAGCATACAAACCACAACCTGCCGATCCGTTTCTTCCTCCAGATTCATTGATCCAATTCTATTAGACACACAGATGTGAAGCTGAATTAACATAGTGATGAATCTAGCATTCAGTTAGTAAATATATCATCACAAGTTGGCATCACAGAGATTAGTAAGGTAGAGGTTTAGCACTGCAGAGTCTTTGATGTTAAAGTGAATATATGGAACTGAGCTCCTGATTTTAGGAAAAAAAAGTCAAACTGGTTATCTGCCACTTATTGCTCCACTGTTATACCAGGACATGATCTAATTTACCTTTTTACAAAAGTCTTTCATGCACAGTACTTAAACATTACCTTTGGGAGAAGATTTCTGAGAGTCTGTTACCGCCAGTACCTCCAGAACTGAAGCTCCCTTTGATTTCCCTTAGGTGTGTGTCGAGTGCAACTTCTTGCTTATGCGGTGCTTTGGCTGTCGTGATGTAGTTTCATTCATTCCTTTGCTAAGATCCGTGATGACAGGCTTCTTTCTTTAGTTTTTCACCTCAATATCCTTCCCCTGGTGCTCATTGTCCGTTTATACCACCCACATCCACCTCTCTGACTTCATCCTCCCCTTCTTTCCTTCCTCTTCCTCCTGCTTTGTTTTTCTATTTAGACCTCATGCCATCCAGTCTCCCGATTGTCTCTTACTTTCTTTTTGTAACCCACTGCTTATGAAACAGAGTGTTGTTCTCTGTTGTCCTTGATGCATTTAATCGACAAAATCTTATTTTATTCCAAGGCGTCGGGTAAGATGAACGCAACGTCAGCCTAAAAATCAGGACTCACTTTGGAGCTGCAGGAAGCCTAAGGTTGCCAAGCAGAGCGCACAAGAAGGCCGGTATGCTCATCGTTACGCAACGGTGGCTCACATCAGCCAAGATCTTCAGATCTTCTGAACAGACAGATATGCTACTTCCACAACCAACAAAAAAATCAGGCTAATGATAAATTTGACAAAAACTGAGATGGTGTGTCAATCGGCGTGGGGAAGAACATGCTGTCCCTTCCACTAAACACAGCGAGACTGAGCTGGTTGTTGCACATGGGTTCACATACATATAAATTATTTCAAATGGCTGTGCCAGTGTTAATGGAGAGGTAGTTTCCTGTGTTCATAGAATTAGGGGAGCTTCCTGCCAGGTTTACTAAGCAAATATGGAATCGGTGTCAGATCAGGCTACAACGCAGACTAAAATCGAAGAAAGCTGTGGTGCTGAACAGACGCGAGATTTTGACATAGTAAAGAAAGCACGTCTGCCAGCTGGAGAAGTTCCACCAGAGGCACCTATGTGTCCTGCTCTGAGTCAGATGCTACACTACGCTGACCAGTGATGAATTCCTGCAGCGTATCCACATGGAAGGCCCAGGTGTAATGGGCTGGACATATGGCTTGGATCAATGATGTACATATGTTCAAGTACCTCCTATGCAGGGAACTGGAGTGTGGAAAGAGGAAGTAATGGTGATCCAAGAAAGCGCTTCTAGGACACCCTAAAGGCAGGATTGATTGAGTGCAACCTTCCGGCCAAATCTTTTGAGTTCTTTGCCAGAAAGAGACAGCAATGGAGCATCAAGGTGAGGGAAGGCATAGGCCTCTTTGAACAAAAACAGATGCCGCTGGGCAGGAAAAGCATGTGGGGGGAAAAAAAAAAAAAGGTTGTGTCAGCAACAGCAGCAGCAATAGATCATTCCATGCAGATAGTGAGTGGCATGGTGACAAGCGTGGTAAAAAGTAGTTATCCTGCACAGGCCTCTACAAGCTTTTATTGCACCCACTGAGTTTGACTCACCCATCAGCTGAACAAGACCGCCTTCCTTCACTTGGAGGGACAAACTGTGAGTGATTCAACAGTTTCACACATATAAAAAGTATCTGGGGTGAGTTGTTTGGGGGTTTTTTTTTTTTGCTTTCACTTTTTTATTGGAGCCAAATTCAAAGGAATATTAAAACGAAGTCAACTCAGAAAAGCAAAACTTTCTTTATTCTACTAAATTAATCATCAAAATGCAAGCATTTTATCTTAATAACTCCTTTTTTTTTTTTTCTTTCATTTTGCTAGTGTTGTCAAGAACTCCGATCTCTCTCTGTCATTCTGGTAGCCTTCTCATCATAAAATCTGACACCTGCCAGCTTTTAAGCAGCCTGGGTATACCAACTAGTTGCTGATTTTAATGACATCCATATCTTCTACCTTTGTACCAGGCGGGAGTCTTACCAGAAGCCATGGAGCAAATGAGAAGGGAAGCTGACCTACTTCAGAGACCCCTGCAGTTCAGGACAGAATTAGCCTGGAGAGGGTTACGTAGCTTTGTGCTTGCAACCTCTGAGGACGTGACTAGGTCCCAGCTCCATAAAACAATGTACGTTCCTTAAGTGCTTCCTCATGCATGTAGGGAACTGCATGCCCCTAAGTCACCAGGCCTTTAGCTAAGGCTCTAGGGACCCAGTCTGTCCCACTAGTGGCTGTAAAAGGAGCTCGGGGTGATTATCTCAGACTTTGATGTCTGCCAGTAAGATATCAAACGTAGGATGAAAAAATCTGTGGGGATCTGAACTTTTTAAAAAGTGGAGCTTCCTAGGCTTCCACGGTCCCGCTGTGCATACCAAAAGCTGTCTCCTCCTTGGCAAGACGCAATGCTTAGTCAGAGGTCGTAAATTCAGCAAAGAGTTACTGGAATTTGCGCAGGCACTGTTTACCTTCCCAGTTTGGATTTTAGAAAATAAGGAGTGGCATCTCTCTCCCTCTGTTTTTGGAAGGAATGGCTCAGTTGGTAATGCCAACCCGTACTCTGAGTTGCAGATCCTCATTTGCTGTTGACCGTTCCCGGCCTGACGGAGCGCCCAGTAGAGCACTTCCCTACACAAGATAAAAGTCTCTTTTCTCTCTTACTTGTTCCAGGACAGTTTTTGGATCTGCTCACTGCCTGCAGGGAGGGCCAGTCTGAGGTGTCTAACCATCCACACACAATGTACAGAAAAATTTGACACCTGACTGAAGGGTGTTAAACCTCCTTCAACTCCTTCAGAGATCGAGCAGCGAAACTAGCTTTTTTCACAAACATTAGCGTTCACGTTGGATGAGAAGTTCCCTTCAGAGAAGCCGAAAGATCCAAAAAGGAAAGACATATTCAAAACTTCTGCATTTTTATCTTTCCTGTTGGGAAAGTAAGGCAGCGTTCGGTTCTGAGAATAGCTAGTCTTTAGCAAATTGCAGGTGACAGTTTTTCAGTTTTCTGGCTCATCTATGCAGTCAGGAAGTCTCCTAGTTTTATATCCCTATACCATCTGATCCGTGTAAACCCATATACCTCTTCAGGGCATGAAAAACCATTGAGATGAAGTTACTGATTCAATGAACAGCAGCAATATGAAAAACTACAGCGTGGTGTCGTTTTTCAACTACGATGGGATTTGAAGAAGAAAAGAACCATTAAACAAATATTTCATTTCCCCGTGACACTCATCTTTACTGCAAACAGGTAAGTATAAGCTCAGTAACCATGGTAGGGAAACAAATGACTATGCAGTAGTGTCAGACTACCACCTACCTACATCTCCTCTCTTTGTTATTCTTACTTACAAATTTCCGCGAAATTATTGTGCTACAATTTCTGTCTCCACCATACAACAGAGAAAAACGAAGAGAATTTGAATATTATTTGAATAACAGAAAACCTTTCTCAAAAACTGTACAGTCAAATGCAAAGCAACCCCCAGCATTATACACAGAAAGCTAAAAAGCAGACGGGACCACAGAGTTTTACAAAGTGCATCAGGAGGAAATCAGTACATTCCTTTCTAAGATCCTTACCCAGAGCTGTCACTGGTCACCCTTACCAAGCTGAGCAAAGCATCCTTGTTCAAAGACAACATCTAAGCTTTATGCCCAATTTATAAGCACATGCTGAAGACTTCTTGAGAGGAAGTGTTTAGAGGAGCAAGGCAGTCATGAACACAGCACCTGATGCGGAGTTTAGGTCCAATTTAAGTCCAAAATTAGTATCCAAAACCTTTTCCTTGGCTGCTGCCTAGCCCTGGAGGCAACGTGAACCTTACAGTGCTCAGATTTGCTCTAGTTTGAGCTGGGATGAGGAGCTGGGCACTTTGCTTACCAGCCTGGTGGGAATCCCAAACTAGTCCTGCCTGCCCTGAGAGACTCCGACGAGTCCCTGCTGACTGAGCTGCCTGACTCCCATCACAACCCGCAGATAATGCCCCAGAAGCACTAATAAAATCAACCTGCTGACAGCATCATGAGAAGCTGTGCCTCAATTTTAAAACCCCAGGGCAAGGGAAAATGAATGTACTTTATCCCCTTAATTAACCTAGGTGGTGGGAATAGAGTCTACAGCTCAGTACATCCCACTCCCTTGGCTCAGGGGTTTAGGACACTGAACCGGGACAGGAGCTACGCAGAGGACAGAAGAAAATCTGCAAAAAATTGCCTGCTCTGCAGCTGTTAGGCTGTCGGGCAGGTGATCTCCCCTGTCGAAAAGACTGTGTCCTGCTCATTCTTCCAAAAAAAATCAGCAGCAGCCTTATACTGGAGAGAGGACACAAATTCCTGGGCTGGTGGGCAGGTTTTGATCCCATCCTAACATACCTAATCTTCCCCACGGGCTGTACAGAATGCTAAATTCTGTTTCCAGGGACAAGCACATCTTTCTCCAAGAATTCTCCAGAATTATGACCAAATGGGATAACTTTGCCATTTTTGCAGCACCCAATAGCCAGACCCAGCTGTATAAATAAGCACAGCTTAGCTGAAGTCCGTATAACTCCACTGATTTACGTCTGCTTATATTCTGGCCTTGGAATATTGATTTATGATTTGATATCTTAGCACTTACTTTCACGGGCAACAGGCCGGACAGTTCATACAATCAAATGGATATTTTTTAAGTCACTCTTCAGTTGTAATCAGTATTTCTTTTTACCTTCAGTGCATAAAAATTACTACCAGCTTTAAAAACACCATACTGTAGCCACCTTGATCTTCGACAAAGAGTTCTTAATTTTCCAGAATTTTGTATTTGAACCAGAACAGGAAACAGTTTTCCAGGAACAGAGCAAGTAACCAATCCGTCACTTGTATATACAGCTAGTTTGTAAATTATACCTCCCTCATCAATCCATTTGACCACTGTAATTTAAAATGTTTTTTTTTAAAGAAAAAAAAAAAAGGAAGAGAAAGCACAGTTGACAAAACAAAGAATTAGTCTGAGACGATTCCTAAAATCTCTGGAAATTTTTATGTGTACGACATGAATTTAAACATGTCAGAATTTAAGCTCATAAGTCACAGGACCCACCTTGGATTCAGATTCTCGTTTAGGAATAAAATGGTGAAACTATAATTATGTGGCAGAATTACGTTGAACACAACTGAGAGTTACAGAGGATTGAATTGCTTGTCTTTCCCCACCTTGTCCTCAGCCAAGCGGCAGGAAACAGCTGGCCAGAATTTTTGAGTGCCTTTAATGAAGTGAATACTTAGTTGTTAGGATTTGGTGGTTAAATGAAATAAGACTAATATTCCTGTGTGGATTTGCTGAAAGATGATTGTCCTGAAAGGAAGGCAACTCTCTACATGAGATTTAGCTAGGGAGTAAACTTATTCAAAAGTTCAATTTATGGGGAAAACTCTTAGGAGAGTCTATTTTTTATTGTTATTACTATTACAAGACTCCTCAAAGACACTAAACCAAGGCACAAATTAACTGATTTATTTTTGATGTCTCACCTCAACCAAATACGTACAAATGGCTAAGCTAAACAAGTAAGCTAAGTGAATTTATTCTGCTGTAAGAACCCTCTTAATGTTCTACTGTAACGAATATAAAGCTCAGAGGGATATTCCAGAGTAGTTGTAGGTTAAATGAAGTTCTTAAAAAAAAAAATCTTGAAGCTGCACAGTGTAGAATTCTCAGTATATAGGAAACTCATCCTGATGTTGGAAGTTTAGGTATAACAGCAGGCATCAAAAAGTGACCAAAAATATGATGTTGGACATTTTGCATCTGTTTATGTTTTACTAGAGGAGACGTAAGAAATTCCAGATTCACTTTCATCATGTTTGGTAATTGCAGTTGATCTATATTCCAGATTTGCTTAACAAGAAATATTAACTTTCTGGGAATTCACCCCCCCCCCCATCTCTTAGCTACAGTTATAATCAATTCATAATGTAATCCATGAAGTAAATATTTTTGGCCAAATGATCAAGCTAGGCTTGCCATTCTTTTGCGGGGGGGGGGGGGGGGGGGGGGGGGGGGGCCCCC
>JAVJGH010000044.1:15019417-15034352 GCA_035590175.1 Aviceda leuphotes | reverse complement strand
CGACGCGGTGTCGGTGCGCGGGGCACCGGGCAGCCCCCCCCCCCCCATTTCGCGCTAAATCGGGACTACCCCTCATGTCCTGCTCGGCTGGAGCCAGGCGGTGGCCACCCAGGTTTTTCCCTCTGGATTTTGTCTTGGAAAGACTGCTCCAGAGTTAGCGGGAGGCCGGATCCCTTCGGCGCCTGGTACGTTTGAGAAGTGGGTGATGGACAGAGGAAAGGAAAAAGTGGGGAGCATACAACTGAAGGGTTGCTTTATTTTAAGGGCTTCTGTTAAAACAGATTCTTCCGAGGCGGGAATAGTCAACAAGTGGGTTTGGGCACTTGGATGCCCAAGGAGCGCTGGCAGGAGGCTCCTGGGAGTGCCTGTGTACAAACGGAATTGTGCCGCTTCTTCCTCATACTCGTGCCAGGGTTAAAATCGGTTTAGGCAGTCTTGAAGTCACCGTGCCAGACCCTTTCCCCTTCTTGTAATTGCCGTCGTGTGTTTGATCACCGCTTTTGACACTAGAGAGCACCTGCTCACCTGCTTTGTGCTTTTCTCTCATTCATTCATACATTCCTTCACCTCTGCGTGTGTAGGTCTGGATGTGTACTCTTCATCTGCAGACCCAGAAACACGTTTCTAGATCAAGCCTACCCCTCCCTGCCCAACCAGAAAGTCCCACACTCTCCAATAAATCACCTTCCTGAAGGGTGAGACCTCTTTGTATCCTAAACCCAGGTAGTTTCCTTTCTCAGAACCACCGAGGATCCCCATCGTGTGTCAGAGGGTCATTCGAGGTTGCTGGTATTTATCCAAAAGTAGACAGAAAAAAGACAGAAAAACTGCAGTCATACTCAGGAAAACTGTTACATATTCATGTGTTTAGTCATACCATGAGATACTAAAAAACCCCCTATTTAAAACTGATGCAGCATAGTTCACAAACATTCAGGTAGCTTTATAATGATTTTGCATTTTCTTCCATTAATGGGCAGAGTCAAGGGTAATTGAAGTTTTCCTTTAAATTGATGTTTCCTCTATATCAATGTTGCAATTCCAGCATTCCTTACATTTAGTTAAAGAATTACTACAAACTTCTTTTGTTTTGCTTTGTTTTTGGTTTTTTTTTTCTTTATTCATTACCTTCAAGCTTCACTCCACATTAGAACCTCTGAATTTTGGGGGCAAGATTTCTCATACTACTAGTCCTTCATGTATAAATGGCAAAGAAGAACCCCCCCCAAATATTACTTTGAATGCTGTTATGAGCGAAAACCACATAACACTATTTCAGACTTGTTAAAATATGCTATCTAGGTTTACTCATATGGTCTCACCGCTTTTCCTGGCTTTGTAGCAACGCTGGAGTAGATTGCCCGTTGAACCGAGTTTACAGCCTTTCCTTCACATCACGTAAAGGAAGGGCAGACAGACCATCCAGCCCCTAACTTTTCAACCTGTAACTGCGCAGATTTTAAGACATTTTTGTCCGGGGAAGGCTGCTCGCCAATTTGCCAACGAGAAGTCTAAACACAGGCACGTTTCTCCTCATACATCTCGTTTCCATCAGCAGGAGCACAGAATGAAAACTAGCTGAAAAGAAGAGTTGTGCTTTCATTCCTTCTGATATCAACACGCTTTTAAGAATGACATGAACTGTCAACTTTGTTGTGTGTTTGGCTATGCTCAGCACAACAGTGGGATCCTGTCGTGGCTAAAATACTGTGTATTTTAACCAATTTGTCATATTCTATTACTGATATTTACAGCAAAGCTCTTTTAAATTAGCTCTTTAGAGTACTTTGGAACCGATCACTTGAACTTTCTTGGTTCTTTAAAACACACCTGGGTGTCTACAGCAACATGAGAGGAAATTCAGCTGAGGGACCAAAGGTTGGAGTCCACACCAAGAGAAGGTAGATTGTTACTTTGGCAACTATACTTGAATATTCTGTATTTCTAAACATTGTGTTTTCATTGAGCTTCACAATTAAAAACTGCTTTTCTTTCGTACATGTTATGCGGTGTGATATATAACTCTAGACTTCAGCAGGAAAATATGAAGAAGGTCTATCAAAAAAGATACATATGACAAAAATTAGTTTCAAACATTAGAGCACACCCTGTTTCATCTCAGGAGCTGCATAAAATTTGAAACTTCACATTAACTTTGGGGTTAAATCTCAAGAACGAGACACAAACTGAGTGCATTTCACAAATCAAGGGTGTGTGTTCTCCGGATCAGCACAAGAGCTTGGAGGTAAGCACGTCAGGACAAAACCTGTCTCAGCTCACTCTCCCTTCGTTTCCGTTTGAGAAAAATAATTTCTTGTGAGAGTAATGACGGAAACGGTGACAACCACCAGCCAGCCTGGGTGACCAAGGGTTCAAGGCTGTAGGATGCTCCGTGGAGTGCCCTTCCTCCACCGCGTAGACCCAACCGTTGTAGCGTATAGTGCCACGGACACGTGGCTGACGGGCACACCGCCCACAGGCATATATAGGAGGTCACGGAACTGCCGTTTGAATAAGCTGGCTGGGGAAGCTGGTTTGATGACAGGTCAGAACCAAAATACCACAGAAGGGTAAATTCCTGTGGTTAAGAGCTGCCTGAAGCAGCTGCACCAGCATCGTGGCCGTGATTTGAGGGAGCATTTTGGCATTGCTTCAAGAAGGCTTCTGGGCCTAAAGGACATTTTCAAAGACAGTGGCGTAACTGGAAGCCTTGTCCTTCACTGGCCTAGGTGTGATTTGGGCTAGTAAGTGTCTGAACCCCTGCCACAGTTGGTATTTGATAAAAGAAAACTATTCTGAAGTGTTTGACTACCTAAAGCCCTGATTAAGAATTTGGTTCCTAGACTTGTGAACACAAACAGCACAGAGCCTGTAAAAACCAGGTCCCACGTCTTCGCCTGTGCTCAAACTGCTATTTTTTGAGGAAATGGCTGGCAAAAATGGATTTGTCTGAACCACTGGCAGAATGTGCTCAGTTTTTGTTCGCTTGAAAACAAAGGCCTTGGTCAGGTTTGTCCTGCTGCACTCAGCTAGACTGCTGAAGCACCGAGAGTCCTACATGTCCGTGACAGGTAAGGCTGAACCGTAAACCAGGTACTTCAAACTGGTCCGTCGCCTACTGGACATGTAAGACACCTGCTCTGCCATACTGTTACCTTCACTCAACCTGGCTGCCGAGTTCTCTCTCAGCCTCTCCGTTGATCCTTTTTTACTCCATATGTGATGCCCTTCTGTGTATGGCCTCTCCTTGGGAGAATTTCTTTGGATTTGCAGTAAAACCCAATTTCTTTCATGCAGTGCTACAGGGAAAGTAGATGTAAACTAAGCTCTGGGAGGTGAGAAATAATAGGGAAAAAAATAACATACTGACTTTTGGAAACAAGAATTGAAAAATAAAATATTAGTCAAAAGGGTTCAAAAAGCAAGTAGAAGAAATCAGAATTAAATAGCTGCTCTCTCAGAGAACAGCTCTGTTGCAAATGGTATTTTACTGTAAAGGTTATTCTGGGAAATTCAGGGCTGAGAATTCTTACTTTAGCACCAAGAAAGTTGGTTGAAATGCTAATTAAAACCAGAATTATAAAAGACCCAGCTGAAAATAATATGATGGAGACAGATCACCATGGCTTCTGTAAAAGAAATCTGTGCCTCTGTAAGCTATTCACATTCTTTTAATTGTTGGGTGTGATAACAAAAGAGTGAATACAAGAAGATTGGAAGACATAATTTATTTGGACTTTCGCAAAAGATGACAAAATTAATCCTGTAAATCTCATGAACTAGCTAGGTTTGGTAAATAGATGTGGACTTTCTTATCAACAGCTCCATCCACTCGTGAGGTCTTGCTGTCCTCAGTGTGGCAAGAGCTAAGAAACTTAGAATAATTTTCAAAACCCGCTTCACTTTGAGATGGTACCTTAGCCAACAGGGCAAAGTATTTAACATAAAGGTGCAATGCTGATTCACACAATGATGCAGGGCTTGTGCTAATATTATTTTTACCTAATTTTTATTACTTTACTAAGCCTGGTTGTTCTTCTGAACAAAAATGACCTATTTTTTTTCCCTAAACAGTCCCTATCTCTTCAATCTGTCATCATACAAGCTTTTTAATGTCTAGAATAATTTTGTTCATCTGCCTCTGCTTTTGTTAGCAGCTTCAGCAACTAATTACAATTTTGGGCAAAGAAAGTCTTTGTTCAAGATCCTCATTCTTTATACAACACTGCCAGAACACCCAGAAAACAAGACTTCCCAGAGCTGCTCCAGGAAAAAAAATAAAATGGCAAAGACCAAACGGTATTCCTATAATGTTAAAAAGCCTTCAAAAAATCAAACTGAGAAATAGAGAGAAAGAGAGAGAAGAAAGAGGAAGAGAAAGAAAGAAGAAAAGAAGGAAAGAGAGTGAGAGAGCTTTCCAGTGAATTCTGGTTTTCAGATTTTTTTTTAAAAAAAACCCATAGATAATATTGATTTAACAAAAGGAAGATTTGTCCTCAAGAGAAACACTGAAAACAACAGAAGTCCCCCATATGAATTCGTCAGCACCAGAGGACTCAGTCGATTAGGAACAGAGCAGATACTTTTTATCTCAGGGACAACAAACTGATTTTACCTGGTTTATTTTCCACCATCCTGGTGCCTGCTGTGTTCCGCACTCATCCAGCATCACTACACAGGGACAGCACAAACCTAACCCGCGTCGACACACTTGCACAGCACTTTTCCCCGTGACCTAGAATCGCGCACACCTGGTGTTTCGGGAGCCTGCGTGGATTTAAAAGCAAAGTAACTTTGTTCCTGAGGTGTGATGCTAAAACTAATAAACTCAGCTGACGGCTGGAGATGGGGCATCCGCGTGGCGCAGCAGCGGGCCATACGGCTTAGCACTTCGGGCCGGCGTCAGCTCACGGCGCTCTTCCTCCAGCACGGGTTGATGTGCTCGTAGATTTCGGGGAGGTCTGGGAACGCGTGAAAATACTCCGTAGGCTCGGTTTGTCCTACAGGCCGCAATTTTTCCTTTTCTGTTTAACCTCTCAGGTGTTCTTCTTATTCAGGAGAGTCCTTAGCCTGCAAAGGGAGTGTTTCATGTCCTTCGCCTTGTCCTGAAAATGGTGCCGTTTCTTAAATAATTTAAATCCACTAGTGCTGCTGGCTCTGGCTTGCTTTCCTCTCTAAACCCCAAATAGGAAACTTTTGTCATGCCGATGAAAACCTACAGAAGAAAAACTGCCAAGATACGCTGAGCCTCCCCGTGAAACAAGCTTTTAAAATCACTGTATCTGAAGTTATCAGGTGAGATTCCCAGCTAACTTAATTCAGTTTACGGGTAGGGAGACAATTTCTGCTAGCAGGGACTTTGACCCATAATTGTTCTGGGGGAGGTATTTGTGTGGAGATCACAAGATGTTCTGTCCTGGAATGTCTGGTACACAGGCATCTAAGAAGGACTGGGCAAAAGGAGGGGAGAAGGAATGTAAAAGAAAATGGAAAATAATAAAGAGCAACAAAAAACATTCATGGCATATCTGTTTTTAATTTTTATTCTTAACAGATCTGGGTTTCTTGTAGGCTATTCTGGTTATGACTAAACTAACTCTTCAGGGGCACTTCTGGTCTGTATGGCCAGAAAAAGTTCAGTGCTTGCACACTTTTAGCTCTTAATGTTTGCTTGTTTGTGAAGCTGAGTGAAATTTTTCGACTGATTTTTTTTTTTTTTTTGGCAATGAAGGCAGAGATATACCAAAACGTTTTGCAAATTGTGTTAATTTTGTTGAGTGCTTCACTTTGAAAAGAACCTTGTGATTTTTTTTTTGAAAGAATCAGATGCTTCCTTTTGACATTTTTGTAAGAGAAGCATTTCAATTATTTCATTTGAAATGACATTCCATTTTGAAATTTCCTTTCAATTTTTTGAGAAAAACAGTTTTAAAAGGTTTGAACCCACATAAAATATTTTGGGTTGCATCACTTTTGCAATGTTTCATGAAACTATAAAAAAAGAAAATAGTCTTCAATTTGATCCAAAACAAACCCTTTCTTTTTTTTCTGAACTAATAACGAACCAAAATCCATTTTTCGCCCTATTCGACATACTGAAACTAAATGAAGAATTATTAAGGAGTTGTTAACTAACATAGTTTCCCCGATTTTTCATCCACCTTTTAGAGGCGGTTTTATGCTACAGATGAAATTTAATTAACTGCTCCACAGTATTTCTATCGTTCACGTATCTCTAGTGCCGAGGAGCAAAACTGGGAGTCCCTTCTGGTTCCGCACCTCGTGAGAGGACAGACGGGGCTTTGATGACAATCTAGACTTTTTCCTTACTGCAAGCTCCCTGAAGAGACCACAGGGTCTTTTAAACTCAAAAGGACGATTTGTATAGAATAGAAATAAGAACATTTAACTTTGTAAATAAAGAGACATTTTCTCTTTCCGCGAGGACAAAAAGGAAAAAAAAAAAAAAGGTTATAACCAGTTTCGCCCCTCTCCCCCCGTGTGGTGTTAGGTGGGTACTTGCTTCCAGGTTTGGTTTCAGCCAACCCAGTGACTTTCTGGGCTGCAGCAAGCTCTGTGAAGTCCTCTCTGATCCCTAGGAAGTTTTCTTCCTGCCGCCAAGGGAGCCTGGCTGTGCATATGTTCCGCGCTCCTTTCATGAGCCTCTCCATGAACAGCAGGCTCCCATCTTCTCGCTGGGGCTCCCATTCTCTTCTTCTCTCCCCGCTACACCCCGAAGCCCGGGAGCTCCTCCTCTCCTCCTCCTCCTCCCACCCAGTCCTCAAGCCATGCTCATCTGCTCTCCAGGGAAAGGAGGAATCTCTGCTCCCTCCGGGGGGTCCGTCTGACCTAGTCACTCCCTTTTTAAAGGAACATGACATACAACGGAGAACAAAAAAAAAAAAAAAAAAACCAACAGATGCCGTCCAAAATAAACCTATTCGCATGCCAGAAGAGAAAATCAGCACATCTCCCAGGCTTGGTTCTCTCAAACCCCCATCACGTGGACGTTTAGGCCCTCCAGCTGTTTGTTCTCTGTGTATGGAGCAATGAGACCGTGTTCTGGTAACTTCTGCGCAAACTGGCCAAGATCCATCGGATTTTTTGATCCAAAGCTTTTACCCGTTTCCAGATTGCAACTCGCTCAGTGCATTTTACACGAGACACATGAAAACAGAGGGAGTAAATCAAAGAGTGTTTCTCTCTCATGCTCATGAAAATAGCAAGGATTGCATGGCCAACAGTACCTAACATGGTGGGCCCTTGGGCTGCCTGAAAATCCTTGTGCTACCGTGCAGGGGCTTTGATAACCACACTGGACTTCTTTGTGTACAACCGTCTCTTCCGTGCCTTCCCCTAAAACTGTGCTAATTGCTACTGCCTAGGTAGCAAGCCCAAATCTCGGTCCTCTGCAGCAGCCCCGTGAAGTCCGAGATGGCCTCGGTGTCTCCGTGGGCAGCGCGTGACTCGGGCCGGTAACTTATGGCAGAATTAGAGAGAGAGCAGGGCGAAGTTGAGAAACATTTTCAACATTTTTACTGCTGTATCTCACCGTCTTGCTATGTTCAGGTGTCTTATTTTCCTTCACGGAAGATTAATGGAACTGACTGATGATGGTTTCATGCGGTTTAAGGCCAGAAAGGATTATTAGATCATCTTAGCCTGACATCCCGTGCATTACGGGCCATAAAAGGTATATGCACATGACACGGCGCGGTGCCCTACAGAGATACCCGCACTATCTCTGAACAAATTAGCTCAGCTACAGGAAGCAATAAAACAGCGTTAGACTGGGAGCAGCGCTGAAAGAGGTCCAGCTAACGTAGTCCAGGCGCGGCAGCTCCCGGCTGCAGCTGGGCTCTCTCCAGTACCCGAACTGGCCCTGCCAGAAGTGGCTCAGGTGCCTTTAATAAATTCCCCCTGCCAAGCAAACTATTTAGAATTAAACCTTTCCGTTTTTAGGGATGCTCAGCGGCGCGTCGCAGGAGAGATGAAGACCACGGCATCACTGGCTGCGGGGGCATTTCTCCACCAACGCTCCTCGCACTATTGTTAAGCGGAAAGCAAAACCCCATTAAATCACTGCTTGTTCAGAGGTCTTGCGGGGGACGACCCCCACCAGTGGAGCCCAGCTTCTTCCGCTGGGTGACCCCTGGCACAGCCCGTCTCTACCCACGGTCCGTGTGGAGGGACCTGGCAGCCTGGCTTTTTGGCTTGGAGTCCTGTTTAACCAGCCTCACAGCTAGGATTTGGCAGTTCAGGCAGTGTGCGGGGAGGCA
Source organism: Aviceda leuphotes (assembly GCA_035590175.1). NCBI lineage: Eukaryota > Metazoa > Chordata > Aves > Accipitriformes > Accipitridae > Aviceda > Aviceda leuphotes. Next base: position 15,026,073 of record JAVJGH010000044.1, on the reverse strand, counting down.
AGATCACCTCTCTGCTTCCACTTGATTTTTCTTGGTTTAGAAGTCTGCAGATCACATCAAGTCTTTTTTTTTTTTTTTTTTTTTCCATAGACTTGCACTGGTAGGCGAGGTGGTTAACCCCCCGTATCTTTAAACTGATCCTTTTGCCACAGTATTCTAGCGCAGCCTGTAGGCATGATTTTCATTCTTTATTCCCAGGTATATTACTTGGTAATATATTCACCTTGTTAAATGAATTTTTTTGGGGGGTGTGGCATTTTAAGCAGATTGTTTGGATCACTCTTGATGATCCTCTTCATTATGTACCTCGCTAACTTTTGCGTTATCTGCAAAACTTATTGACAAAGATTTTTGTACAGTCTTTAGATGACTGGCACATGTGTAAAACAATATGGGTAAAAAGAAATCCCTAAAAGACCTCCTTATAAACCGGACTACCTAGTCTGAGATCTTTTAGTGAGCTAGTTTTAACCTGATCTGTGTAGTCTCTGTCAGTTTTGAAGTGTCCTGCAGCTCTGGAGAAACCTGGCTTTATTGTGGTAGTAGACATTGATTAAACTTGTAATTTGGACAAAAATGGTTGTTTGGCAACAATACTTTCACCCAAGCTTACCTGTAAATAGAATCTTAAATTTAAAATCTTTTAGTTAAACCAAGTTGTGTGAAACTTCTGTCAGAATTTTATTGGTACGGGAAAATATTCAATACCTTGAAAATTCCCCATTTTTCATATATTTACGAAAACATAATAGTGGCAGCTCAAAAGCATGTGATTAGTTTCTCTAAGGCTTTTGCATGTAAAGTATTGTCGTAAGATACGTTAATTTGAAACTATAGCATTTATAGCATAGGTTTTCTCCTGCGCCATCCTTTGAAAGTGATAAACTCCCAGTCCCTGGCACTTTGTTGAACGTGATTGATACAGCGTCTTGTTAAAATGACAACCCCAAAATATCTATGGAACATACATACCTAGCTACAGTTTGCAATCTAGGATAAACATACATAACCTAGGGTTTTTCTTGGTCCTCTACATTTAAATTCCTTTTGTTATTAAGTATTGCTGTAGCCATAGTTATTTGAGGCTATATTTAGTGCAAATTTTGCAGGGAGAGGGAATGTTTTTACTAAATTAACAGATGTAACCAGAAAAAACAGACAAGCTTTTGGGCATACAGTGCTTTCTCCAGGCTGAGTATATTTCAACTGGCAGCTTATAATACTTTGTTATTTACTCAGGTTTTGTATTAATATTTTATATTCTATTTTGTTTTCAATCTCCTTTTAACTAGGTTAGCTTCTTGCTCAGTATAATTTGTTTTACTTGTGAACCGTGCTTGTGGGTATCCAGGATTTTATTTTTTGACAGTTCCCATATTTTGCCAATACTTACCACTTTAAATATGTGATATGCCAATGACTGTTTCATTGTAAAATATACCAAAAAGTAGCCTACACAAACTTCGTATATATATATATATATATATATACGTACATACTTTGGTGATACGTTCTGTCTGCACAAGGTAAATGCAATCAGATCATGATATCTATACCTAGGAAACCATTTGCTTTATGGTAGCAATTAACTCTTCGTTCTTTTAAATAAGATCAAAACCTCACTTATCTTTTCTGAGTTCAGGAGTTTCTGCATAAAGATATTACCATTTATTATTTTTAGAAATTCTGGAAAATTTTGTGATGCATGAGATGATGAGCAAGCATCTTCCGGGATGAAGTCACCCCTATTAAAATTTTTTAGCTTTGTTACACATTATGGGCAGATGTTGAAGAACAGTACAGGCTGTTATCTACTGTGAGTAGGTTTTCTATTGTGGATTCTACAAACAGGCCAGTAGATTTTTTTAATTTTTTTTTTTTTTTTTTCTATGTGGATGTTTCATCCATAACATTTGCCTCCCATTCTGAGCTATCAGAAACAACTAACAGTGTCTTTGATGTGAAGTCCCTGTCTGTGCCTTCCTTCCCTATTTCATCCTTATGGAAGAAGCTGGAAGTATGAAAGGCTATTTTAGTCATAACAACCATCTTATCGTATTTCCAGTACCAAATGCAGAATATTCGTTCTCAGGCAAGAGCATCTCCAGCTGTTAGTTTTATTATCTAGACTCCTCTCAGTAATACACAAATGGTTAAAAATTTGTTCCTTATCTGACCCCTTTTGCTTACATTATCGTGTGGAGGATACCATAAAACTGGTTTAAACACTTGAGTATATCTACTAGGATTATCCTGTTACCACCCTCTGCCTTCATGGTTACATTAACAGCAACCTAATACCTTACCTAGAGATTATTCCCTCTACTACCGAGATGGTATCCATTAGAATCCTGCAATCTGCCTCTTCCCGTAGTATCTGTGTACTCCGCTGAGTACATGCTCTTCCTCCTTCAGGCGACTGCTGTAATTATTTACAAAGAAAAGGAAGAGGTATTGGTATAAAAAGACCTTCAACTTTAGGAAACATTAATTTTAGGGTTGCTGGGTAAAGGAGACAGTTCTGACAGAATTGCCCCAAAGTAACAGAGAAAAGGGAGAAACTTAACGATATCGATCAGTAATTGCAATTGCATTTTCCCATCAAAATACATTTTATTGAGTCAATAGAACTGCGAGGGAATAATTAAGTACAAAAAAAAAAGGAGAAAATTCATCTCAGGTTTCATAATGGCGTAAAAGCATGTATAATCACAAAGCAAAACAGCCTCATCATTACAGAAGCACATGTAAAAGCACACATTAAAAGCAGTTTCAGCTTCATGAAGGTGCATATAAGTCTAGAAAAAGGAAATAAGAAAGATTTAGATTTTAGAAAGTAGATACAAAGTATGATCTTTTATTGATGTCCTTCCACACAGGAAATAAAAAAAACAAAAAAAGAAAAGATAAAATAGCAGAAGTAGGCTATGTGTTCCTTCTATCAGCTATGGAATGGCACGGACTCGCCTTAAAAGTCCACGGGAGAAACGTCCGAGGGGAATTGCTGAAGTAGAAGCCCTGTAACAAATACACAGATTAAAAATTCAGACCTTATGGATAATCAGGTAGTGCTAAACAACCGCCCCGTAGCCAAGTCTAGCCGCCCGTGACATGTTAAGGGGGATGCGAAACGCCAGTGTATCTACTGGGTACCAGCATTGGACCGGTGATGCTCCTGAGTAAGAAAAAAATTCCACGTTGGCCCTTACCTCCCTCCTCCACACGTGAGGTCTGCGTTTCCGCTCGAGGCCCCTCGCCACCTTCCGCAGCCCCGCTACCCCCGCCCTCCAACCCCACCTCCCGCATGGGCCGTCGGCACGGGGGGGACGGTCGCGGCCAGGAGCTCGCCCCGAGGGAGCGTAGCAGCTGTGGGGCCCTACCGTGTCCCTTGGCGTCTGCGAAAGGCAGGGCAGCGGGAACGGGGCTAGACGGCGGCCGCCGGCCAAAACGCCGCCGCCGCCGCCGGCCTCACCCTCTTTGGGAGCAGAGCGGCTGCCGCCGTTGGGAGCGCGGCGTGGATCGCGGCGTGGATCACGGTGCCGCTCCGGATCCCCGCGCCGGCAGGGTAGTTTTTCTTCACGCCCCCCCGCCCCCAATACCGAGTCGCGGTCGTAGGCCACGGTTCCGCTCTAAACAAGCAACCTTTACATTCCTTTTCTTCTGCAAACAATCAACAGAAATCTAAACATGTGCGTAACAGAATATAGTAAGAACAGAGCTCTAAATTTAGAAGTCGTGCATTTGGGATTTCAAAGCTGCTTCAAGTGCTGTTAGTACTTTTGGCAGCCCAGATTTATGTTAATTACATGAGGGTTGCTGGAGATGCCTCTTAGTGTCTGGACATTTTTGCATGTACTCTGTCTGTCTTGGTTTCCTGCATGCCACAGCCTTCAAGTGAATGTCAAGTTTTAGTTGCAGCACTGAAATCACAATTCCACACGAATTCTAAAGGGCCGGAGAGAGCTGTATTTCACAGCTTAGGTTTCTGCAGCGCCGTGGGCTCGGTCCTACGAACCGTGTAACGTGTGGCCACTGCTGAAGGAAGGAGGCACAGCTGGCAGCTGCGTGGATGAGCAAGCACGTTGAATGAGGACATTTTTCAAGCACTGGTTGGGGAGAGAGAAAAATATGCAAATAATTTCTTTGGCAGTGTTTATTTATTTATTTTGGAGCTCGCCCCATTGTTTATCATCATGATAGTTTTTGACAGATCATGTGTTGTGGTTACTTTGTATTTCAAAGGCGGATGTTCCGATGTAAGGGATGCTGCCCACCCCGCTTATTAATAGCAAGGGGTTGTAAACTTCCACAACTGCACAGTTTATCATATCATATGTTACGCCTTGTCTAGGAGGAATATTTTCATCCCCTGAAAAGACAGACAATAACATACCATAATTTGTGACAGCCAGAATGTCTTTGCCAGGAAACGTGATGACCGAGCTGGGCAGATCGTTTGGACTGTGCTAGCCAAAAGCCACCTGATTATCGAATGCATGCGCTTGAATAAGGATTTGTGAATGCCCAATTAGTGCAGTCTTTCCTCTCCTATACCAAATGTAGCAAATGAAGAGTCCGTTCTACTTCTCCGCAAACCTTCTCCTTCTTGTCCCAGGCGTTTTACCCTGTTCAGTCACGTGCGGGATCAAGGACAACTGGTCAAAGAGAGGTAATAAAAAATCTGCTTCAGTTACAGCATCAGCCTTGTAATGTCCAAGCCTTGTATCAAACCTTGCATATATTCATGGGAACTTCTGCTTCCAGGAGAACTTAACAGGAGGAGGTGATGTTCCACAGATCCTGGCCTTTCTCACAGTACCAGGACCAGGACAAGGGTGGGAACTCTTGCAGAGAAAGTGGGAGGGAGAGGGGGAAAGGGCAGAATTAAACAAAGAGCTGAGAGGAGAGCCCTGGAGAGTTAAGCATTTTTTTTTTTTTTTTTCTCCTGCCAAAACCTGTTTTCTTCTTTGGGCAAACCGCTCCTACAGAAGGGGATACCTTACTTGCACCTGGAGCACCAGCCCTCAGCAGTACAGGCTGCCCAGGAAAGGCTCAGGATTATTCGCTGCCTCCAGGAGCTGCCTACTTTGCCATACTTACAATTGATCATGTTATGCTGCGGGGAGCTGATATGATATGTGATATGATATCATGTCATATCCATACAAAGTGCTGCTTTTCCACTGTTGGTATACCTTCTTTAATTTAACCTGGCAAAACTAACTGTCTTAAAATTCTTCTGGCTGCAAAAACTACTGTCTGTGGCTGGCTGTGGCAGCCAATTGAAATATTCTCTTTACTCTTTAAGTACTACCCAGGGTGTTGGAAGCAGATCTGAAAGAACTAGTGCTAGTAACCCCAGCAGATGCCTGAAGCGCGGTGTATTCATAAATTGAAGTTGCCCTTCCGCCAGTTCATGTGCATACCTGGAAAGGGGCATATTTTCCAGCAGGGGAACTCCCCTCTGCCCTGCCCTTCAGGTCCCATTTCTCTAAGGCAGCTAAGGAAATCGTTTCCGAGGAAAAATACATTAGCATGTGTTTTTAACCTGGAACAGATCTAGATCTGCTAATAGGCATGTTATGAAACTCATGTGTGTGTGTAAGCGGTTCTCTGGTTGTAATTTGTACAAGCAAAGCCCCGGCTTGATTCGTCAGTTATCAGCCTTCAGTTCTCGGACTACAGCTTGCAAGAATGAATTTACGGAGGTGGCCGAGGGCACTAAATCCCATTTTCCTTCATTCGTGCTGCCCCTTGCAGCGAGTGCTCCTGCCCTCGTGGTGCCAGAGCTGGGCTGCACCCCATCCGCGATCAGGCCTCCGTGCGCTCCAGGCTTGTTTGTACGAGACCTCCATGTCCAGCGATTTCCAAAATATGGTCTGGAGGCTTGTGATAGTACCAGGGACATTTATTTATATACAAAACTCTTTATGAAACAGAGGATTAAGGACCAGATCCCTAGCTCCCATTAAAAGCGGAATCCATCTGCCCCCCAAAAGTCAACATTGTGTTTTTTTTTTTAAAAAAAAAATATTTCTTTACTTTTACAAAAAATTGGAATGTCTGAGAATAATCAGTTAAGTCTGCTCCCTCTCTGCTCATAACTCTTTATAACTCAGCCTCCCTACACCTGTCTCAGGCTGGCCCCCTCCCATCTTCAGTCTGCAAAAATACATACAAAGGTCAAAATAACAAATTGCTAGGAGATTGTTGGAAATAGAGCGTTTAAATAGGAAATGGGGTTTTATAATCTGTGTTTGCCCTGCTCCCTCTAAAGGCAGAAGGGTTTATAATGGCAAAAGCAGGAGTCAGTAGGACCTTGCCATGTGGCCTGTCTCCAAACTGGAGACAAACGGGGTAAAACTAAAGCAGTCGCATAGAAACTGCAGTACAGAAATTACGCGAGAATTGTATTGCAGCTAAATAAATCGGGCGGCGTTGCCACAAGTGTGTTCACTACGTCGAATCTCCCAGTCTGCGGTGCAGGGCAGGGTACCCGTGTAGATAACTCCTCCTGCCTAGCTGTGGGCAGACCTCACCCAGCTCACACAACAAATGCCTAAAAACCCAAGCACGAGCACTGGCTGCTAGAGGGGCAGCTTGAAGTATTCCCTGGCCAAGCCTTTTCCCTGGATGGAGAGGTGAGCAGGGCCGGG
>JAVJGH010000044.1:14998854-15019317 GCA_035590175.1 Aviceda leuphotes | reverse complement strand
AGCCTTTTCCCTGGACGGAGAGGTGAGCAGGGCCAGGGGGGGTCCTTTAGTTGGTCTTTTTGATTCTTTTTCACCAGGAATAGATTATCGGAGGCGTTCGGGACCAGCTACAGATGTTGTCTCCGGGCATCCTGACACTGTGCTGCGGCAGCCAAAGCTAACAGGATTGAAAGGGCTCACGGGAAGGGATGCTTCCCTCGAAATACACGTGGGAGTGAAAAGCCTCCGCGGTATTTTTTTGGACACGGAAGACTTGATGTTGACAGGAAAAGACTGGTGAACTACATCTCTGGGATTAGAAGCTGCTGGAGTTGGTATTTCAGGGGAAGTGACTAGGATAACCTCTGGAGGGAGGTTACAGCCAAACAGAATTACAAATTTTAACACCGGCAGTCTCTTGCACCTTGACTCCGACACTGGCTTCCTCCACTCGCCCCCTACGTACCTCATCCACCCTTGCGTACCGTGACAAAGATTGTCACGTCTTTCGGGTAGCGGTTACGACAAAGGATGCTAAGCTTGATAAAGCCTAATGAAGTCCAGTTAGTGCCTCAGGCTATTTGAACAACATGCTGAACTACCGTCCCTGCAAAAACCCACCATTTATAATTTGTTCGGTGTGTTCCTATGCAGCTTTATTCAACATGAATGAGGGATATCTTGAATACCCTCTTGAAGAAAAAGTAAATACTGAATAAATTTATCCCTAAAAGGAATTTTTGTGTAATTATTATGTGTTCAACTGTTTTAAAATAAGGAATATCATCGAAGAAAAGCCTTTAAATTATATATTATTATATTAATTGCTTTATCATACAATAATTCTAATGCTCACAGTAGAACTACTTTGTAAACATTCTTGAGTGTTAGTACACAAAAGTAAGCCTCCAAATGACCACTGGCTAATTTATGAGAATGGAATAGTTTAGAATGAGTAATATTCTAGCTTCTTAAGGCCTTGTATTCACAAAATCTAATGTTACATATTTCAGCAGGTTTCATCCCTCTCTAGTGTCTATGGATGAAGAGTAAGCCAAAAGAAATCTGTATCCCAAAACCTTGTTGGCTAAACTCTACTATTAATCTTCTTCTAAAGTAATAGATTTTTTCTTTCTACAGATATGGAAAGAAAAAAGGAAGAGGAAAGTAAAGGAGAGGGAGGTAAAGAAAATTTTTACAGAAACAAATATGAATGTTTCAGCTGTCATTCAGAAACCACTAACTTCAAACCATATCATATCATCTTGATTTTTGAGGATATTTTGCAGCCCTAGAATGTAGTGAGATATGTTTTGTTGTCTGTCAGTTTTTATGTTTCAGTGTCCAGCCACAGAGAAATATATTTTTTCTAATTACATGACCTAGATTAATAGCACTGGCATTGCCCTTACAGTGTCTTTTTTTTTCCCTTACGCCTCTGTTCAATGATATTGAACTTCAGCCTTGATGGTGTACTCAGAATATTCAGAGGAATTCTCTAGTTTGAATTCCACCGACAGCCTGTGTTGTCAAAGACCAACATTTAGATGCCACAAGTCTCCAAAATTCCAGCTTAGCTGTTGCTTTAGCAGATCTAGCAGAAAAGGCTGTAAATTTGTGTTTAACCCTCCCAGCTGAACTGGTGTAAAAAACCGGAATGCTGAAGAATGTGGCAGACTCAGTGTCACAAAGCATTTTCATGTGGGTGTCACTGGGTGCTTTGGTGTCATTTATGCATTCATTTCAGGTTGAAATTTCTTGCTAATGGCATCTATTCTGAAGACAATTTTTCACAAGATTATTTAAAGTTTGAGGAAAGCTGTTCAGGTCTATGTATTTTAGTGATCAGAGAAAAATAATTTTCAACCTTTTTTTTTTTTTGTCAACAATACGCATATGAAATGTATGGGGTTGGATAGTGCCTTTTCATATGGAAATAGTTCACTAAAGTGTAATGTGGAGACTTGTTCTAGATAAGCTTTTTGATTTTGCCAAGCTAAGAGAGCTTAGAAATCTTGTACCGACCATGCACGTTATTTTTTTAAGGGCTGTTACTTTTCTCGTTCAGGGTTCTGTAGACACACATTTGTAGTTAGGTCTATGGTTGGGGAAAACTAGCAAAGGTTGAGATTCTTTTCAATACAAACAGGTAACATATGTCGTTCTCATAATCTCTCTGGTACTGAACATCTAACCAAAGGGATAAATGGTTCATTTATTCATCAGTCTTAGTGAGTTCAAATTTCCTTCAGTGAAGCTTTGTATCCTCTCCAATACTATATATTGTTCCCCTAAATGTCAGCTGACTGAGAGTCATTTAGGTCAACTTGGCCAATCTTTTAGGATCAGGTGAAAAGGACTGCAATATAGAAGAACCCTCTTTGGCTCCAGAAACATCGCAGAGGGTCGTGTTCAGCTGCTTCGGCGATGCTTGGTCTTTTCCAAGCTACTGCTTTGCTATCAGGGAAATCTTATCTATTTGCTCCTCTACATCTACATTTTAACATAACCATTTACACTCTACGTTTGACCATATAGAAACGGGGTTTTGCTCATGCCCAGTTTACCAAGGAAGCTATATTGCCTTCTCACCTGCGAGCATACAGCCATGCCATTTAGCCAAATATCCCTTCTTTGACAGCCGTCCTTAGCTTCTTGGCAGGGGTGCCATGATGACCAGAAGGTGATTTTCCCAGGGAAAAGCTCATCACATGTGTTTTTACCTGTAATTTCCTCAGATGCGACAAACAGCTGTATATTTTGTGATCCTAGCGAACTGCATTTGAGTTCACCCCTGGCTTAGCACAAAAGCCTAAAACAACCCTGGTGGTAAATAATACGTGCTTAAAGGAAAATAGGAGAGTCCAATAGCAGTACTTTTTATGAGAGTATTCTCCCAATCCCCAACAGGGATGACATGGGAATTTCCTAAGTACTGTCCTGACAGTTAACTGCTATTGACAGATTTTTCTTCCATGAAATTGTCTGGTCTTTTTATTCTTTTTTTTTTTTTTTAAATCCAAACACGTGTTTAGCATCCAGAGTTTGCCATTCTGCCAACAAATCTTTCAGTGCCATCTTTGCTATAGTTATCTTTATTATTCTAAGTACCTTAGTATCATCATATGAAGCTTATTGCCTAAATATTCATTCCTTTTCAGATGATTGATTAGCACAGATCCCTTTGAGACTCCTCAGGTGATTTCCCTTTTTTATTAACGCTGACCATTTACTTGTACCATCTGTTAAAAAAATGTTTATCCATTTAAGAACCTTCCCGTAAAAAGCCTTTGAAAATGAATTTTTCTGAACTTCTTTTGGGTATTTGAGAAGGCTAGATCAACTAAATCTTTCTCTACATAGGGTTTGACTCCTTCAGAAAAGTTCTATAGGTTTCTGAGGCGTGACCACCCTTCACAAAAAAATGGTTTTTCCCTCAATATTTCATGTTGATCCACACGCCCATTAATTTGAGACCCATCTTCTTTATAGATTACGCTTTCCCTATCTTTTATCAATCACTGATTTTATCAATAGTAACTATTTTCAGATTATTGATAGAAAGATTAAGTAAGAAAGGACAAGAACTGATCAATAATATTTCCCATTTTAAAATTTTACTGAATAGTTAGAAAGCTTTTTCATTCATTTAATGTATATTACCTAGGCTTCAGTATTAGTTTGATTTCTTCATTAGAATATGTGGTATCTGGTCAATTCCCCCCCCCCCTCCCCCCCCCCCGGTTTTAAATTTTTTTTTTTTTTTGTAAAATATGTATTATGGAAAAATGTATAAAGCAAGTTTCTGTAAGTCCATGTTCAGTAGGATCAGTTATATTACTCTTCTTAATTCTTTTTTAATCACATGTCACGCTGGGTACTTGATTAATCCGTGGTCAGTATCAGGTTAGAAGGCCTTTAATTGCTATGGTATTTCTGTTTATTTTTCTAAAATATAGACACAATAATAGCTTTATTCCATTTTGGGGCATTTTCCCAATTTCCTAGAGTTATTGAAAAACAGCCTTAATAATCTAAAGAGTTCTTTGTTAGTTCTTTTAAAAACCTGCATATTTTATAGAGTGAATGATTTAAAAATGACTAGCTTTAACAGATGCTGTGGAATATCCGGGTAATAAATTTTCCAGCAGAAAGTGTTTCATCATCACAGCACTGTGTACCTATATTATCTGGTTTTCTTCCAAACACAGAATTTTTGCCTTCTTGTATTAATTCTTGGCAATTCTACCATTTCCATTTTTTCAGAATTTCTTTTTTTTCCCCCCAATATTCCAAATACCCTGTCTAACTGGCGACTGGGTAATAGCACAGTAGGACTGTGCTTCAATTTAAAGAATCCTTCAGGTGCAATGACTCCCATCCGATTTTTCATTTATGTCTAGTGACAAAGTACTGAGGAAGGAAGCTAACATTTCCATCTCCTGAAAGACTCATGTGAACATGCTTTTGGATATTTAGGGAAAAATGACATTAAGAGATCAAAAAAGAAATTGTTGAGGAGGGAAGGTGGTGGGGAATCCTGCTTCTGGAATGAATCAGGTAGCATAGCAAAGAAACATCTTGTCTACTAGGAAAACCACCCCAAATGCTGGAAAAAGTGCTGCGACCAGAGCTGGAGATTGCAAGTGGAGAAAGGGCAGCTTAATGCTGTCCTGGAATATTCTCTTTTTTCTTTGCCCTAGGGTTCCTGGAAGTGACTCCGGTGCCTAAACAGAGAGTCCGGAGAATATATGGAAGCCCTACATGGGGATGTCAGACATGAGGCGGGAGCTCTGGAAGACCCACACACTTCTGGAGCAGCAGCTGACGACCGGGCAGGATGATGGAAATTATCCCAAATGGGCTGTATTTAGACACACTTGCTTTGCTGCCCTCTTGCCAAGCTGGGAAGATGACTTTAAATTAACGGTGCCAATGATATTCATTAATTGTGTTTTTCTCATCTTTTAGGTTTGTACCTAACATCCCGAGCCCTCTTAACTCAGAAGAGCAGACAAAAATTAGAACCAAAGATACAAAGCAGTGCATTTTGCTAAGTACCTACTGAAATCAGGTCCCAAGCATCTTAAATATGTGAAATGTTTGGAAAATTTTCATCCTAATGCTATTTATAAAATAAGTCACTAAAATGTTAAAACACATGCTGATCAAAGACTCACAGAAAAGAATAGTAGACTTTCATTCTTCTACTGACTCATATTTAGCCTGTGACGCGGAATAAATAATTTCATATGCTTGCAGACCCATTGACCTACTTGCAAACTCAGACTAATTATATTTGCCACTTCTGCAGAAGCCTTTTTCCTGCTTATGGATGAACGAGTTCTGTCCGTTAACAAATAGTATTTTAGTTTATGGAAAAGAATCTGAGGTAAAGAAACACTGAGTAACTTACTAGAGGTAGTAGTTACTGCCTCTAGAGGCAGAGAATTTGCTGTCAGCCTGTTGAAAGCTTACTATTTGCTGCAAAACTGGCTGTCAGGAAAAGGAGAAAATGAATGCAGCAATTTTTTTGTTAGGTGGGCACATACAGTATGAAATGTGGTTTATTAACAGGCTTTATTTTACTAGATGAAATTCTGGATCATGTAATGGCACTTGGAGACTTAATTTACAGACATTTTACCAACTTATCAAAGTGATCCTCTTTCAGCACAGTCGTCCAAAAAAACCCCCAGTCAAGTGAAGAAAAGTAAAGAGAAAGGGTTTATTTAAATAAGTACCCTGCTAGCCATGAATCCAATTCCTTTATTTTTTCACTTGTCTGTTCATCATGACCACCAAGGCAGCAGTTTGTTCAAGAACTAGAGCCTCAGGCAGACCCAACAGCAGATCAAAACTCAGAATCTGTAATTTCTTCAGAACAATGTGCGGTGTATATAAAATAATGTAAAGTTTGTTTTCACATAAAATTCTGTGATCATAAGTCTAAGTACAGCCTTTCAGTAAAAACACCTAATTTGAGTGTTATATTAAAAGGCATTGAGTAAAACTTTTTGGCTGCAAGTTTGCCCTTTTTTTTTAAAAAAAAAAAAAAAAAAAAGCAAGAACATCACTAAAACAAGAGAGAAAAGCAGCTGTCCTGCTAAGCTACAAGTTACCCAATAATTTTTTTAAATATTCACTTTTTCTGATAATCTAAGGTACTTAGAGTTAATCTAAGATAACTTAGAGTTAACTGAACAGTCCCTAGCTCCTGTCATAGACTTATATAAGAAACCCCTGAATGTTTAAAAATCAGGAAAAACAGTTTAGCAGAAGAGAAGCTTTCCTTAAAAAAGTGGTTTTCCCCCTCATTTAATGAAAATGTAATATGGCTTGTAAAAAACTGCCCAAATTCGTGATAGGAATACAGTTAAGGTCTGGATTGGTCCCTCTAAATCTGAACTCTCATAACTTGTGTTTGTGGAAAGTAAATTCCACATGTAGAAAATTCTACTACTGCAAAAACTAACTCAGGCATCCATTTAGTCAAGCAGTCTGTCTCTGCAGGTGGCAGAGATGTTGCAGAAGAAGGTATATAAAATGCTGCACAGTTCCATAGAATTTCTTGCCGCCACCAGGTCACTAGAAGGTGATCTATGACCTTAGGTGGATACTTTTTTATAGATTAAATTCCTGTGTATTTTTATTTATTGTCTTCTTGCAAAAATATGAATCCCATAAATGTAAAGGTCTTGGCCTTGATATCCTGTGGTGGTGAGTTTCGAAAACTAACATGATGTGTTCATTGTAGACTGTGCCTAATTACCAAATGAGTAAAAATAAAAATTCAGTGATGCTTAACTCCCCAACAGTCAAAAAAGTAATGTATTTTTAAATCATATCTCTAAGATATATGCTAATGGAAGTAATACAATCCAATGGGGATGTCAGTGCATATTGGAAACTCTAATTTCTTACATATTTAGAACTTTTTTCACTGTGGTTATGACACACCTTCTGAAGGATTTGTGACCATTAGCAAGTGCACAATGCCATATGTCCTTATGCACATGGCTCTGATTCAAAAAAGGAAATAAGAAAAGTCTGAAGGACACAGATTCTGAAATGAAACAGGCAATTCTCACAAGATGTTCATCCACATTTTTCACATCCAAAACATTTGTACAGTTCAGAAGACTTCACACTTGTATCCAGACTTGTAAACTGAGACTTCAACGTTTTTGAAATCTGACCAACTTTACTTAGTAAGCTTCAACCAGAAACTTTTTAATATTGACTTCATGTTTCCCTTGAATAGCAAAGACATATGGTATTCTTCTCACATTGCCATTTAAGCCACCTGTCCACCAAAAAAAGGACATACATAGGTAGGATTTCGACAAACCTGGGAGTAAAATGTTTTTCTGTCTCATGTAGGATTTACTGAAAAATGTTGTGTTCTACTCTGCAAAAACAAGATTCTCCTACGATGCGATGCTTTGGCAGAAGGACTGACCTTGATCCTGGAGGTGTGCCTCAAGCAGTATCTCCACTGTGTCAGGATTTTTATGCCTAATAGTTTATAAGGAGTCTTATTGAAATAGCTCCCCTCTATTGTATTTCATGCATTGAGAGAATATTAGGATACAGATACTACCTTGTCTCTGTGGAAAGCACTCAAAACTGCAGACTTCTAAAACATGCTGGCTTTCTTAGTTACCATAGTGTTTATCTCATTCGAATAACAAAGCTTGAAATCCTTTAATAATACTAAAAAAAGAAAGAGAGGGGGAAAAAAACCCACCTTCTGATAAAAGGATTTTGAGTCTCATATAATAGTACAATTCAAACCAAATTGTTTTAATTCAAGTATTTAGAATGCAGTAACATATTTCAAAACCATAATGTGTTTGTAGATAACCCAATTTCTTTGTGTATAGAAATCTCAAAAGAGAGATGTGAGTTTGTTACTTAGTTTTGATCATTTATTTTGTATAAGTAATGACTATAACCTAAAATACTGTGTGGTGGTTGGTTTTTTTTTTTTAATTTCAGTAAAATATCTTCTATTCCATGTTTAGCACATGAAAAGACAGGCTTTTTTTTTTTTTGAAACAAATGCAGTAGCTGCAACTCCTCTAGAAGGGCTTACAGTAAATGGATTTGATTTAGGTACAGTACAGCGCCAGCAGCCTGGATCTACAGCTGATGGGGTACTTCCCCCCCCCCCGCCCCCCTTGATGAAGCCTACACGGGGCAATGGGATGTCTCTGGAATAGCAGCTCAGGATAATCCTTTGCAACAGGGGAGAACCCTGTCCCTGCTCCAAGTCCCGCCATGCAGGAGCCTTCACGAGGGTCTTGCATGGGAGAAATCCGTGGGGAACGCCTTTCCTACCAGCCTTTTGGTCTCTGAAGGTGAAACCAACAATCTCCCCCACTTTCTCTCCCTTTAAAGCCCCCCAGGTTTGGATGGACTATTTTAAAAGGCTTCATTTTTTCCCAAAGTCCAATAAGAGAAAATACTAATGGTGGGGGTTTTTTTTCTTATTTTTTTTCTTGGGGTAGAGATTTTTTTTCCCCACCAAAATTTTCAGATGCGCCCAGCACCTGTGTAGTGAAGGTGAGTCTGGGAGAGGCAAGGATGCATACAAGCCAGGTCGGTCTGTTAAAATAAAAAGAAGAGGTTGGGATATAGGGTAAGTCCTTGGCCAGAGTATAATTAACAGTTGAAGACAGAAGGAAGTGCATGTCTCTGTATTGGATCACGTATCCGGAGATGAACTTTTTCCAGGGGATTACATAGCCTAGCACAAGGGTCAGGGTGTCTGTCTCCCAGGCTTCGTGACACCGCCGGGAATGGGTGGTGGCTTGAGAGGAGGAAAGAGGGAAAACTGCCTGTCAGCCCTCAAGAGGTAGAACAAAATAAAATAGCAAACATGGCATACGTGGCCATCCTACTCTAAAGAAACGTACTGTAAGCTTGTCCTGGTCCTAAAGACACCTTGGTGGTTGGATCTCTCCCAGGCGCAAGTCCTTAAGCACTGTGGTAATGGAGGAGTGAAATTTCTTGCCCGCTCCCCCCCGCGTCCTGCTCAAAGTCTGACTGGATGGGCTTGGCAAGGGAGAAAAACAATTGTGAAGTTGGAGGGGAGGGTGGAGGAGGGAATTGTTGCCCTGCAGCCCAAAGCTATGATGGGCAGAAGTTATGCTGCTGTAACCAACCACTACAGAGCTCCTCGGCATAGCGGCTCTACGTGACGCAGAGACATAATAATAGTCCTACTCTCATCGGGATCCTCCCAGCTTCCTCTTTGCACCCTTTTGGAAAGAGACAGAAGTTGTGCAATAAAATTGAAGGACACATGGAATTAGAGGCTCTGCCTGCAATTTGCCCCTTTTGGCCTCTGGATCCTTATGCCATGAGATTTAGTAGTTGGCATAAAAAGATTTAAGGGTTGGGGGGGTTTATTTGAACTTGTTTAACAGACATTTTTAAAGCTTCAGGCAGTAAATACAGACTCATTTAGTTTGTTTATGTGCCTGAAGTTTGAGAAAGAACTGTATCAACTGAAAAAATCCCCCATTACAAACATATTGAAATATGTATTTACATAAAAAGCAAGTTTGTTCCTGTCTGGGTTCTTTGTTTCCTGCACATGGAAAAGACAACATTAAAATAAACAAATGAGTATTTTAGTTAAATGATCACACTCAGAAATGTAGGAGAATAACTTGACAGCTAAGATACCCCCTGCAAGCTTGCTCATAGCATTGCTCCTGGCTGCTTACTCTGTCTTCTCCCACACTTTGCCTGTAGTAGAAGGAACTGTAGACTCCAGACATGACTATCGTAGACTTCTTTTTCTTCATTTTTCTCTAATGACTGCAATAGGCTGAA
Organism: Aviceda leuphotes; assembly: GCA_035590175.1. NCBI lineage: Eukaryota > Metazoa > Chordata > Aves > Accipitriformes > Accipitridae > Aviceda > Aviceda leuphotes. The sequence goes on along the minus strand of JAVJGH010000044.1, from coordinate 15,009,492 downwards.
CCACAGTCTTGCACAGATAACTGCATTGCTACTTAAAGCATATCAGAGGATAAAGAGGAAAGTCCTATACAGTTAAGCTTCTAAATGCAAACTAGAACATCGTTATTGCACTTTCTGCAGAGAAATAAACGCCTCAGAACTAGTCACTTGTGCTTTTCCACCTATTCCTGTGTGAGGCTGTCTCACTGCTCTGAACAGTATTAAGATGGAACTGCATCATGAGTGCATGGATGAAAGGGCTGGTGGGACATGCTCTGTGAAGTCAGCTTTATTTAGGAGTCTCCTCTTCTTCAAACCACCGGTTCCTACTTCTGTTTACCTTCTTGACACATTATGGGACTGCATAAGGTTCAGCTGGTGCATTTGTATGTACAACAGAGATAATTACATAGGTCCTAGTCCTGCAGTTGAGCCTATTTGGATGGTTTGCACAAGAACAGCTATGTCAATTTGTAATGTCAGGTCAATAATTATTGTAGGGCTGCCGACTCTTTGTACTGAATAAAGTACCTTTAGTTAATCTGGAACATGCAGAAATCATCTCTGCAGTCTAAAATTTGTCCTTAGCATTCCCATATGGTAAGTAGCTTTACAGCTACACTTGCTATTCTACCAGCCTCAACAGAATTATTCAAATTCCTGACGTTGCTTTGATGAGACTTGCACAATCAGGATCTAGAGAAAATGATTAAATAAGTAAATTATCATTTAGCTCCACCATTCAGTCGCATATGGAAATTTTCCAATGAAAAAGACTAATTTGCCACAACTGAGAATCAACCAAGGAGCGTCACCATCGGTCAGAGAAGCTTTCCCAACTGAAAGCAGTGCTCTCCTATCTGAGATGAGAATACCCGTCATGAAGACTCTCACATTTACCCGGGATGGGGGTCAGCTTGGAGCATCCAGGGGAATAGGAGAATGGGCCACAGTGGCAAACTACAGCAAAGGGACACCCTGTGTGGGTACCTTGCACCGGAGTACCCTCCTGGGCTGGAACCAGGAGGTGGCATTACCAGGTAGGCGTCTTCATCCTTGGGGACCGACTCAAACAGAGCAGACTGCTGGGAACTAGCACCCTGTTCTTAATCCAGCTGTATCGGTGGACGGATAAATGCTCTGACTGCTCATCACTGTTCTCTGCTGGAGTTACCCTTGTAAGTACTTGGCCATCAGAACCATCACCTCCAGTGCTGAGTTACTGGAAGAGCAGTTTCTGAGGCATTCCTCAGCTGCTTCAAGCAGATTCAAACAGGTTATGGCACGCAATCATATTAATTGTTTAAATAATACGTCTGATTTTCCTTGAGATTAAATGGGGAACATCCACATGATCTGCTCCAGCATTTGACTGTCAATGTCGGTAACTTCCCGGTGGAAGATACAGTTAGGGGCGGTAATGGTTTCCGTCCTTACAGCTGGATGCAGAAGACATAAAGAGTGGCGTCAAGGAGTAATTTTGAAGTGAAGTGCGGCCGAAGCATTCATCTCCATACTGCGTAATGGAGAGTGGCAGGGAGGATCTCTGGCACTAACAGCCCTGGTACACGCACACAGTACAGTGGGTTGTGAGGAATAACTCAAATTTGAGGCTTAGTAGTTGCACAGGAACCATTTCAAAACTGCAAATGGAGCCACAGAAAACGAGTGCAAGCCCGTTGTACCATCGCAGGGCTCTATCTTTCAGAAATAGTTAAAAAATTGTAATAAAGCTATCAGTTTTTGCTAAGAAAGTACATTCACACATTCAAGCGTACAGATACGATGCACAGCTATTATATTTTCAAATGCAGCATCTGCTTTTGGAGCAACGCAGAAAGTGATGAAATCGTAACAGTAACGAGACAGAACGAAAAGCCTGGGTTTGTACTTTCACCTCAACACTACAGGTATATTTACGTATTTGTTTCTGTTTTAGTTTTTTGGTTTTTAATTGCATTAAATGTAGAGTGCAACTTTTATTTACTGACCAGAAACATATTTTAATTAAATTATATTAGTAAAAGCAGAGAAACTCCACAAGTAAAGTATAGCATTCTTTGATATTAAATGAATGCATTAGATTTGCCGCTTTTCTACTACAGTCTAAGTAGACTACTGTTTGATCACTAATAAAATACAATAACCGTTCTACTCATGAGATTAGCCTGAGAAATCACTTGCTGTTATGGGCCGAGTTATTCTGTTAATCCATACTCATGGGATTAACAGCGATTATATCCTTTGGGAAATCATGCAGCTTTCTAAATATATTTCTAGTTTTCTTCAGAAGTACTGGTAGGAAAACAAGAAATGAATGGAATATACAGAGTGATTTCCCATGGTCTTTGAAAAGCAATTCATCTAATTGTATTACATTTACATAACTCCTAGGCCTTTTGCTTAAAAAGTGGGCTTCTTTTAATCCATCTGTCGTACTTTATTCTACTACAGGATAGAAATAACAACATGCTTCAGAGAGTTAATCATTAAAGACTATGAATTGCAGTTTTATGCACAAAAGGGCATAGGTACTGGCAAAAATACACATTATATCATTTTATCACACTATCTGCTACACATTTAACTGCCTTTGATCTTATCTAATAATAGATATATTGCTGAAATAATCACCATTTAAATATATTAGGTTGTTTGACATAGGTACTACACACAAGGAAAATCAATAATGATTATACAATCACCAGATACAATGTAAACTGCATACCGCAAATGTCTTTACAGGGTTAGATAACATCACAGAAATCCTAATGAAAGTCAATAGCCATTAGTTTTTAGAAGCAGCACTTGAACTTTTGGGATTTTTTTACGGTAACTAGTCCAACCTTAGGTGCAAGATTTTAAAACAAATGAAGATCAAAGGAAGAATGACAAGTAGATTTAACAAATACATCTCTGGGACTGGTCAATATTTGCTGCGCTTTTGAAAAACTAGTAAATATATATTCATCTTCTGTAGTAAGTGGAATCTATGCTAGCAAGATTATCCAGAACCTTCAAGTGAAAGTATTTTTTTTTTTTTTTTGCGATGATAGCTGAGCTAATAACCACCACCTGTTAGCTCCCACAAACTGAAGCCAGTGTGCCTACACAAGAGGTAAGGTCACTACATGGGATTCTTTAGCAAAGCTTTATTCCACAAACTTAAGTAACACAAGCAAACGAAATGACAACAAAGTCTGCAACGGTGTGTTCAAAACCAGAACCTGGTTTGTGAATAATGCTTTCTTCGGTTCAGTCCCTCTGGAAGCGCCACTCTAATATTCCTGTTATACTTTCCGAAGCTACATCCCTGTATACTTTCAGTCTGTGTGTATTTGGCAGGATTTAATATTGACTAGAAAGAACGATATTTTGATTTGAGAGGTGCAGAAATTAATCCTTTTGTAGAGAAACTGTAGTGGTCATTAGAGAAATACACAAGGTTTTATCACGAGTTGAGAATTAAAACTGTTTCACATGTTTTGGCATAGCAAGAACATAAGGACTTCCAGCAAAAGGTACAACATTTACCTTTAATCAAAAAAGAGTGCAGTTTTATCTCTACACAAAATCAGTTGGTAGCTCTTGGTAGTTTCCAGATGTAAAAGAAAGTGCCCAATATAATTACAGTGACATAAAGGTCCTGCTGCTATTCTCACCAATAAGATATAGAAAAGATTCCATAGATAAGCAGGCTTTGAAAATAGTCGGAGAGCTGTAAAACAATTTCGTCTCAATTAACTGCTATTTTAAGCAATATTCAGGACGCAATACAGTATTTATTTTATATGTCCCTGGCTTTGAGTCCGACAATTTTCAACTCTCAATTTATAAGTAAACACTGAAAGAGGATAAAAAAAGTTTCTCAAAATATAATCCACTCATTCCTGTCTTCTTATAAAATTAAAAGATTTTGGAGGTATAGAACCAACGGTTTATAACCCTTATCTTCTATCCACTCTAACATGGCTGTCAAATTTACTGTTTAAGCTTTTCTTTGTAATCACACTATTACGCACTTCATCACCTTCCCCACCCCCATCATTCGATCTAATGGTTTTAAAGGGAAAGGAAATTACTTGTCTTCACTGCCAGCACTTGACACTTTTATGGGTCATTTGTAATGAAGCTATTCTTCGGTTTTAATGGAGACCTTGATTCGGACCAGTGTGAATAATTGTCAAAAGGTGATTAATTAAATAATCACCACCACCCTGTAAAATGGATCAACATATTACATTACACTGATCCAAAAGTTATTTTATTCCTGCATTAGACTTCAAATTCTATGCATTTAAACAAGCCTTAAACTGGGCCATATAATTTACTACACATTAATTATACATATCGTGTGGCTAAAGTAAGGAGAAGTGTTTTACACCTTTTTTAACTCTGTAAAATATGCTGCCCAGGCTTATAACAATAAAAGATCCTTTGGAGGAATAATATTCTTGACTGACAATACACACGCACACACAGACACAGACACACACAGAGTAAATAATATTATCCACATACATTTAATATTTAGAAAGATCTCTGTTTTAGAAACACACAGTTTCGAGCGAAACATATATTTAAAAAAAAAAAAACCACAAACCCACATTTAGTTGCATCTGAACAAGAGACAAGCATATGGTTAATAGCCTCTACAGAAGATGGATAGATATGTACTGTTAAATCATGAAATATTATTCTTTAGTTTAGACAGTCCTCTGCAGGTTCATGCACTGCTAACTCTTTCAAGTAATAAACTTCGTTAGAGCCATAGCTTTTGTTATAGCTTATTGCCTTCAGTTCCTTTTAGACAGCTGAAATACTATTAGCAAGACTATTTATAATTTGCTCACGGTCTATAGAAATGAAATGTCAAGATTTTGAATCACAATTTTTGAGACTAAATAAGATAACACAGCTTTTTGGTTGCTGAACATTTCCAGAAGAAATTAAGCTTAAAAGAATTGCTGTTTAAGGTATAAAAAGGCACCAAGCAAAGTGCATATATAAATAGTCATTGTGGGAAACTGGAGAGAGAAATTTTTTTTTTTGAGCACATTTCTGCACTTGTTCCAGTGTCTACAAAATACTTCAATAGACTGACAACAGAGTCACATTTCAGACAAACGTTAAATAGCACCAACATGTTAAATGATGATAGAAAAGGCAATACTTCACAGAAATATGTAAGTGTCTGCTGTACACAAAAGGCAAATAGCTGTTTTGAACTGTGAAGACTATTTAAAGGTTTAGTGTACACCTTGGATTCCTACTGCCTACATAAGTACAGAGACCTAAATCCACTGCATACTGGGACTAACTGATCAAAGCAGTAGTTAAATCTATCCATGGAAAATCTAAGTAGTCTTTGGAGGCAACTCTTTGAATGCAGATTAGTGATTTCATTGAAGTAGTCAATCAACTGCTTTTTTCTGGTTGTTAAAATGTCACTGAGTGAACATAGTAGATAAAAAAATGATGAGCAAAAAATAATATTTCAACTTGAACAAACTTGCTATTTGTAGACTGGATCACATGAATCTGCTTCAGTCAAGATCATTTCAGAGGTAGCTACAGGAATGAATCCCACAAAGGGACTAAGTTTAATCATCCAATCCCAGACTGTATTGATTTTGGAACTACTTGCAATGACTATATAAATAAGCCATTTTTTTGCAACTGTATCTGGAGTCGGTCATGAACCCAAAACCTTCACAACCTGGTCCAAAGTGAATTATGCCCTGCAGAAATAAATTAATAAAACTAACACAGCTAGCCTTCTCTACCAACTTATTTTCACGTTTCAAGAGCTTAAAAATATAAAATCAATAATCATTTAGTCATAAGGGTAAATGAAGCGACATAACATCAAAGTATACCCTTTAGCCATTCAAGTCATTCTAGGTAATTTATCTCATCAAAAGGCACTGGTAATAATCCTTTCCACTCTGAGACAAGCCGCCACACAGCTGCTGTATTATCCTAGAGTAAACAAGTTTGGAGAAAATATTAAAAATCAATATCTGTTTCCTTCTATCAGGCCAGATGGCATCCATCATAAATCTGCCTTTGTAAAGAGTTCTTTAGGTTTAGCAGCTAGAGTGTGAAAGACAACTGAATTGACAATATAAAACTCAGGCCAGTTTAATAGGAATTGACAGCTGGATTTCCTTAAACTTACAATATTGAGGCAACTGAACAATTTGCTAAAATTAAACAGACATGGAAAACAATCCATTACGTTAATGTGCTATCTAAAGGAAGCTTTGACTGATCTTAGACGCTCCGAATAGTAACACTAACTTCACAGAATCCATAACAGTGCAAACATGAAAGACTCCCAATTGTCATTTTTTGCATTCCTGTGGTTCTCCTGCCACAAAACACAGCAATCACCTCTCCTTTGAGGGTCTGCCACACAGTCCTATTGCTGTCAGGCAGTACTTGCAAAAAGTTTTGAAAAAAGAGACCTGATTACAACATCCTGAACACAACAGTTGCAATCCTGAATCAGATTTGGTAGCAGCCGTTTAAAGCACTGCTGCATTGAAAAACAAATCTGCAAGTTCATCTCGGTCCTTTACCTACAGCTTTAATGTTGAATGCTTGTAGGCTACCGATTGCGCCACCAAGCAGGCAACGGCGTCCTTCCTTCTTCAGCACAAACTAGGTCCTCAAAGTGAAAAAGACTGCCTTAAAGACTGGCATATTTCATGTGTTACATCCTGCCAAGGGACCTTTTCCAAAGCGTTGTAGAAATGGGTTATCGGGTGTCCTTCTGCAAACCTGCGGAATGGGGTGCGCCATGCTGGAGAGGGCTCTTCAACGCTTCTGGTTCAGGCTGCCCCAGCTCCCTTTTACTGGCGTGGATTACTCTGCCCAGTCAGCCTCTTTCATCCTCCCCTGCTGCTTTTGCTTAAACAATCCTCCCTTCCTCGGGTGCATCCAGAACGTGGGACTTCCAACCCTGGACTTCACATGTGAAAGACCCAAGAAAAACTCACCCTGTCACTGTTCAAGGTGACATCACTACATGTGGCTTTTGGACGGATTTGAGAATCTGTCTTCAAACAGAAACATTGCTCCGAGCTTACTCACAGTGTGGCTAATCACCGCGCCATGATACAGTTTGATGCCAACTCAATTTCAAGGTTTGAAGCCATCGGAATCTAGGTCTTTTCTGGTTCACACATGACACAGATATTTATGTGCTGAAGGGGCTTCAATTAGTCACCGACTGTAGTATAACTTGCTTGTGACATTATATTTCAAATTTCATCAGAAACATATGCTTTTTAATCAATCCATCATTTATTCTCAGTCATCTGTATTTTCCCAAAGTAAAGGCACATCCATTTCTCTGTGTCGGAGAATGACTCAGACTTCACTACAGTTCTCTTCCTTATGCCTATATAGCCCCACAGTGTAACAATTTACAGCCTTGCCAAATACGTGGCCAGGAGCAGATGAATTCTTTTTGAGCTTTTTGTAGTTCCATATTTGGCATTAGCTAATAAGATAATTTGCATATCTTCAGTTACACAAAATCCTAAACATCAGGTGATGAGGCAACATATCTTCTCTCAAGAAAACCTGAGACAAGGCATTAGCCTGTGCAACTTCTTTTCACTCTTAGGCGGAATAAACGGGTGAATCCTCGGGGCTGCCAAGGGAAGGGCTTGCGAACGGAAAACCGGCAGGTGCCTGGCACTGAGGGCAGGCTCTCTTTCCTAAGAAATGGGGAAAGCTGCTGGGATAGATACTGGCTGCCTCCTCTGTCTCTGGCAGTACTCCCCAGCCGCTGTTTCTTCGCTCGGGTCCAGCAGATACGATGGACAGAATGATCATTTGGACAGAATGATCACTTCTCCGGTTGCCCGGAGGAGCCGCTGGCTGTCCTAGAGCAGCTTTGATAAGGCTGCGGCAAATTCTTCGGTTTAAGACTAAAGTGTGAACTCTTCCAAGCCTAAACCCTAGGGGTCCTGCGTCACACCAAGGACCATACCGTACCAATGCCAATGGTCCCGTCTGCCCCCAAATTGTCTGGCAGGAGGAGGAGCAACTGTCACCCGCCCTTAAGTCTCAGCCGTGTACGCCGCGGCTCAACTTGTTCGCAAGGAGCCCACGGCAGGCTATCAAATAAGCAAGCGTCATTCCAGAGATATGAGACTTGGAGGGCTTCCAGCTTTCAGGATTCTTCTCCCACTCCCATGCTAGCTTCTCTCCTTCTCACAAAGATTCCCCCTTCCCTCTGCTCTCTGATCCTGTTACTGGGTTCGCAGCACAAGGGACTTTGTAGTGAAATTTGTTAGCATAATACGTTTCAGTTAGTAGTTGAGCTGGAGGGCAAAGAGAGTCTTGTGACATAATAACATTTTCCTACGAAATTGCACCTACAAAGAGAGCTGGGACAGAGAAGCACAAAGCTGTGGGAGGAGGGAATAAGCTTGAAGAAGCACCCGAAGAGAGCAAAAGAAAAAAACCCGTGGTCCTCTGAAAAAGCCTGAGCAGAGGTTGGCAAGATGAGTTAGACATTTAGCACAGACCTAGATGGGTTTCTGGGAATAGGATCTGGATATCAGATGACTGGAAAGGTACTTACTCTATAGTATCTAGGTGATTTGGGGCAGTGTTTCTTATGCATTTCCAGTCTCTCCTTTTCAAATCAGTATCAGTAGTCTCATTCGCATAAAAGGATATAGAATGAAGGACTGATTGTGCCAGAAAAGTCATTAGATTTAAGTTGTTTTCCTTCCCGCAGATCTTCCATGAGATAAGATGGTTACATTGAAGGTAATTATATAATATATGATCATTTAAATAATAAAGATGGTGAGACAAACATGCTGGTTATTTCCCCCTAAAAAATATAATCATTATACCATACTACATTATGTCAATGCTAAAGGCAATGGAGTTAGGTTTTTATTAAGCAGAGTTCTATAATTAGTCTGCCTATTTTATTTTCTCCAAATAATGTTATTATTGATGTTATCATTCCTCTGAACTTAATGGTAGACAAATAAAGGTAATTATTTCAATAAGTATTGTCAGTATTAAACAATTCATTAGGTGAAGTAGAAAGATTAGACAAAGTTCCTTCTAAAATACAATGGCTGAGATAATATTCTTTAGTATTTTTATTATTCTTATATATTTTGACTTTGTTAATAGCACTATTAACTCACATGGTCATGGCAGGTATCCTCAGCTAAAAATGTCTCCAGTGGTTCATTCTAGAGGGCCTAAAGTCTTGGCTTAATATAGCAACTTATAAATGACTAGCCAGACTTCAGATGCCTACTTTTCAAAAAACATATTCCTTGGTTGATGCTGAGTTCAAGTTGTGTGAACAGAGGCTTCAACATCTGGCACAAATTAAAGATCTTTCGAGCAAAGAATAAGAAACCCACTGTAAAGAGATAACAACTACCCCACCTTACATTTACAGTTGAGAACCATTGACATTTCCTTCGTTTTGGTTGACACGGACTGAAGTACAGATACTGACTTCACCTGAACTTCAGAAAGTGAAGAGGTAATCATCCAAGTTTGATGGGAAAAAGATACACACACAGAGAGTATCATGCAGCCTCTTATACATGAGGGACATGGCAGGTGATTTAAACAGAACTTTTCATAATCCTGCACAAAAATTGCTATGGGCAGATGATCAAATGCTCAGAAAGGAAAAACACTTCTACCGACCTAGGAACTGGAGATGAGTTAACAACATTCTGTGGCCCAAGAATAAAAAGGCTGCTAGTGGCCTCAAGACAGTATAATACAAGTTTACCTTCATCCCTGAGGATGGATACAGATGGTGTAACTTTGTCATTTATAAGTATGATGTGTAGTCCTGATGCGGTCACCCTATGTCCTCTCCGTGGTCGGTGGAAGAAAATAGACAACTTCAGAGATGCTAAGATAAGCATCAAAAATAGGACAGCTGAACTGCCCTTAAAAAACACTTACTTTTCTCCATTGATTGTAAGGGCAGCCCAAAGTAAATAGCTCAAATGTAGACATCAAGTTTTATTTGTCTAAAATTCCATCAGAATCTTACCATGGGGCACTGGTATTCAGCTTAGAGATCAGCTAAATTTCTTTGCCACATCTAAGCATAATCATGTCTGAGCTTAATCAAGATGAAAGTTATCTCCACAGACAAAAAGACTGAGCTAATGCTCAAATTCATAAGGAAGGCATTTTCTGAGATGCCTTCTTACATAGAAGCCTATGAAAAAGGATCATTTTATAGAAAATATAAATCTCCATAATGCCAAATATTTATTTATACAAGCTGACTGTATTGAGCATGAAAGTTGCTTGCACACTACAGATCACAATTTTACCAGAAATCTTTATGTCTCAGTAGACAAAACTGACCAAAACTGCAGTCAACAGGATGTTGTCTTACCAGCCTGAGACTTGAATTAGCTGGACATTATTGCTGTCAAAAAGAGATTATTCCCTGTCACTTCTTTCCTGTGTTTTCACTTTGCTGGAAAGTTAACAATACACCACATGCTTACCTCTAATTTGTTGAAATACAAATCTAGAATGGGTTTGTGTAAACTGCACATGGTCAGTTGCTAAAGATCAAAAGTGACCACTCTTATTAAAAGTAAGTATCCTCTCTGGTCCTTTAGGATTTGG
>JAVJGH010000044.1:14951914-14992544 GCA_035590175.1 Aviceda leuphotes | reverse complement strand
GGGAAGCCTTTCAAAAAATCTACTACTTTTTCTGAATGGCTAAAGTTTTGAATGTTAACACTGTAAGTGGCCTCAGCTGAGGTACAGTAACTTCACTGATTCTGATATCAGTGACCAGAAGTTTAATATTTAAGGTAGTAGTCAAATAGCATATGATATCAGTCACAGACATAGTGTAGCACCATGAGAGTGTCACAGTGTGATGAGCAGACAAAAGGTATAGGAATAAGGGGGCAAGGTCTTCATAAAAAAAAAAATATCTCCTAACCACTTTCCTGCTGCAGCAGGCCACGGAGGTGCTTGAATTCCCTCATTAAGTTATTCTGGGTACATAGATCATAACTTTACTTTCAGTGGCAGCTAGGCCAACTAAAGCAGTAATTTTCTCCCTGTTCTTGACTAGAGTTTCTGCCCTCATGCTGTTCTTCTCTGGCAACACAAGTGCTTGTGTGCCCACACAGAGTGAAACGGATTGAGAAACTGCTCCGGCTGCTAGTTAAGCACGGAGTCCTCATCTGGTTTAACATCTGACAGACATTTGCATCAGCATGATGGAGTAGGCAGCATGGAGCAAGGACAAATGGCCAAGTGTGGGAGTTGATGAGTCAAGAGGGAAAGTGTGGGGGTAAACAATAAGAACCAGCAGTTTTGTGAAAGACTCTTCTATGATCTACAGCCCAAGATGCTGTCTCAAGGCCACCGCATCTTGACCTAATCCGCGGAACAAAATACTGCTGACACTACGTAAGCTATAGGTTCCTCTATAGCTTCCTTGTCTCACTGTTGGGATCCGGTCAAAAAGGTGTCCTCTGAAAGTGCCAAGTGGACAAAGTATGACACAAAACAGTGCCAAAGGAGCTGCTCGCTGTCTTTTACCCCAGTCCAGCTAGAACTCAGCTGAGATGTGCAGGACAAAGGTGGAGGATATCTTCTGCTTAACACACCGTGATGGGATAGAAGTGGTTATGTGTTTCATATTCTCTTTCTGCTACTGCTGAAGAATATTTTAAACATTGCTGTACTGGGGACTTTAGCCTGATTCTCAAGTGTGTATTCTAGTAACCTGGCATACAGAATCCATACGTTGCCTTGATCTCTTGCACAGATACATCCTTTGTATATAGGCCTAGTGCCAACCAAGTAGAGTGAACGAGTAGGTACCTCCTTAGGCTGATGAGACTTTCTGGTCCCTGATGTGGATCAGATGAGATCAAATGTGGATCAGATGTACCAGCAATTTGGACCTTCCACACCCTACCTGAGACCTTGGCACTTATGGTAGGGAGGTAGTCCCCACACAACGCTGTCTGTATGAGAAATACCTGATACCTAATGCAAGAAATCTGTTCACAACTGAAAACGTCAAGGAAATACACGAAATTGAAGCTTTCAGACCTGAAGTCTTCCCTAGTGACTGGCTTAGCTGGCTGCTCCATCTTCATTGTGGCAGGTGAAGTAGCACTTACCATCCAGCTCTTCTCAGACATTACAGCAGGGAGCCTGGGGATCAAATCCAGAATGAAATACAGGCACAGTGAGATGGTTCCACAACAACTGAAAGTTAGGAGCCTAGCTCTAGGACAGTAGTTTCACAGTTGTGAAAGAGCAAATGGGGAAGTTTTACTCAACTAAGCTGGAATTCATACTATCCAGCATGCTCAGTACAGGTTTTTCAAAACAGCTGTATGAAATGTTGGCTGTCCAGTCCATCCTTCCTTGGCTGCTTTGGTTATATATCTGACATATGATGTGTGGAATGCAAAAGCAGTCCCAGGAGAAAGTTGTCTGGTTGGCTTTTTTTTTTTTTTTTTTATTTTTTTATTTTCTAGCTGTATTTTGAAATGAACCTCTCTATAGCACTTGGTGTCCTCTGGGCAATCCAGGTAAACCAAATCCTTCAGTGGACACTGTGAGAGGTTTACCTTGGGACAGGCATGCCCAGGCACGCTATCTCAAACATACTATACTGGTGTGCACACCAGGCCACCAACATTTAGAAATTGTAATGTTGATCAGAATTCTACATCTGCCAGATATTTGTGGTAGCAATACAAAGCCCTGAAAGCAGTTCTAATGAACCCGTCCTAAATTTTACCTTTCCATGCTTATTCCTGTCTCCTTCCCACCCTTACGTTGGATGGTGTAGCTGGAGTTAGAGATATCTCTATGGTTTACACTGCAGGAGACTGGTATCACGCGGGGAAAATTCCCTAGGGAAAATGTCTAGTCCCTGAACATGTTTTGTATTAGTTACCTTTGTGTAAAGTCTCCTAGGCAGACTTTGCTAAGTCAGCTGTAGGAGCTGTGGAGATACTTAACCCAGTTAGGAAATAGTAAATCCATTGATTTACAAGGGACTTAGTTTGAACCACTTACAAGAGTAAGTGCTCCTTAATGTCAATAACAGTTGCAAAAGTGGGCTCTAAATTTACAAATGTGCAATAGCTGCCTTAATGAGACAATCTCTTGATCTGTTCAGCTCTGATTGAGAGCTCTGGGAAGTAAACAGCAAATAGAGAATGCTGGTAATATCCTGCTGAAAGGTTTTACCAATGGAAAATCCTTTTTTTCTTCCTCCCTGAACTGAAATTTTTTATACACTCTGATACACCACCCTGATACAAAAATGGCAGTTACTCGATCTTCCCGAGAAGATACTTGTCAATGTTCTTGTAGAGGAGCTGGAGTAGAGGCAGAAGGCAGGGGATCCCAATCACCTGCCTCTGGCATCTCCTTCCTCCTCCAAGTCTGGCTGCAGGAGGAACAAGACACCTGAGGCATCCATTTTTTTTGGTGTCCTGACTCGACATGTATTTTTTTTTTCTTCCAGAAAATGTAACATTTTTTCACAGGCTAGGATTTCCATTTTATATCCAGCTTCGGTGTCAGAATGTCTGCCATATCTGACACAGCAACAAAAAAGGAACATTGCTTTTATAGCACCTGCTACTATAATGATCATCCAAGCTGGAAATGATATGCAGGTGTCACATGCTTTATGAAATATTGTAGAAATTCATGAAATGGTCATCCTGATTGTGACTTTATCTTTAGATACCCACTCTCAACTCAACAATCCTAGCTTGGGCGAGAAAATTCAGACAGTAGAACAGCACTTGAACTTAATAGGTACATTAGGAATACACAATCACTGATTTTCCCACTGAATTATTAGTTTCAGACTCACTTACGTTTTCTTCCATACTCCTTAGAGTTAAGTCCCCACTTAACATGGTTAGAAATGTTTTTGTGTGCGTGGGAATCAGGTAGTGACAATGCTCAGTTAAAATTCAGCCCAATGCTGCAATGAAGACAAAACCCAGAAGAAGGAAAGAAAAAGAAAAGAAAAATAAAAGCAGTTTGCAGGGTCAGAAAACTGAAAAAATTGCTCTTTCCTGCTTATCTTAGCGTGAGCTGGTATAGGAAAGTTGAATGGCATTTTATTGATTCTAGCCTTTAGTTTCAAACAGAATCATTGATATTATATTGATATTCTCATATGTAACTACTGTTTAATGCCATGATCCTATTTATTAAATGTACTTGTCGCAATAAAGCATTTTTAAAGGAAAAAAGAATCATTTATCTAAGTAAGGAAATGTAAGCTAAAACCTATGCAATTATTCACCTTTTGATCTTTAAGAACCTCATTTTCTGACGAGAATGCGTGAGTGCTGTTCAGCTTTTGGTTCAGCTAAACCGAAACCTTTGAAAGAGATGCTGTGCATAAATAAAGCAAACAAACAACAGAATGGCTGATTTCCACAGTGGTGGAATTTTGTCACTGAACTGAAGCTCAGTGTTATTAAACAATAATTAAGCACTTGAAGCATGGTCTTTTACACTTGCTAATCTTGGTGACTGTTTACATGCTACTGTTTGTTAAATGGCAAAATTTATTGATTTGGCAAATTCAGTACCACACTGTATATTTTTATTCAGTCTGTGTTCCTACATGCAGTTCAGCATTTTTAAATGTCAACTGCAAAGTATTATTGATCTGTAATTAAAAGTGCAGGGAAAATTAGCATAGTAGAAGTTTATGTTCATTAGTACAAGTACTGTTAGGCAATTATTTAACTTGCTTTAACATCTCTTTTTTTCAGTTATTGACATACAGTACAATACTCACCTGCACACTCTTTTTTGTTAAAAAGGCAAGTTGAATAGTTACAAAACAGTGGCCCTTTACAGGGTTTTTGATATCAGCACTTTGTGGAATTATCTAAAAATCATTGCTCTGAAGGGTTTTCTTAAATGGAAGAATATTAAAGAAAAAGGTAGCAAGTGCTACAGGTATACTCACTATCTAAAAACACTCATTGTTTAAAATCAGAAATTGCTTTTCCCATATGAATAGAGCTGAGAGAAAAATGGGATTGGACTTTTCTTTCTAGCTTGAGATGCAGATGCTTTGATGAAGTACACACTATGTTAGAACATATATATATATTTTTTCCTAATAATACTTTTTTCTTCCTTAGGTGCAGCATGCATCCTTTGAAAGTCTTCTGATGTGGGTCGTTTTCTTTCTGGTTCATCTCAAGATCAGGTGAATAATAACTGGAGGTGACTGGCAACTCTTCAGTGGCCTGAACAAAAAGCCTTCCATATGCAAGTCCGGTTTCCAGTAATTAGCCCAAATTAATGACCTTGCCCGTCCTTCAGCAGAGGGGCTGAGTAACTTGAAGAGAGGACCTGCTAGGATGAGGGGAGGAAGAGCGTGCAGCAGCTGCTGCTATCATGCTGTCCGCTACGTGAACAAATGAGAGATGGGTTCCCAGGCCCTTGCCCTGGCTCCTACTGTGAATATTCATTTACTAGTATGCACACTTACTGTACAATACCAACTCACTGATGTTTAAGAATAATTTGGAGTATATGTACACACTTGCAAAGTTGCTCGCTGGTTTTTTTTTTGTTTGGTTGTTTTATTTTTTTTATTTTTTTTTTCCTTCAGGTATGTATCTCATAGTTCCCAGATACTGACAACAGCCCATTTTATATGGATTTTAAATTGAGAAATGACAATCATTGAGCTTCAGGTAAGTTCACTGTCAAGCTGCATTTCCTGGAAACGCCTGCTGGTTCCATGCCTCTCCCATGCAGCAGTTTCCCAGGCAGAACTGTGTGTCCCACCGTGTCTCTGCGAAGCTTTCCATTGCCTGTGCTGTAGGACCCAACAGAAAAGTTGTATGGCTCAGAATATCACATTAAAAGGTGCAGTCTGGCCATTCAATCTTGCTGTAGAAGAGGCTGCAGGTTTCCTGAAAGTAGGTAGCTCTTTCCATGAGGCAGCGGGCTGGCATAGGAAATTAAGTTTAGGACTGCTCTGATTTGGATCCTAAGATCACTTCAGTTCCACTCAACTCTATTAAGCACCTGCTAAGGAAAGAAATAAATAAGAATTTCCATTTGTGCTGACAGGACATCCTGGGTACTTTGGTTTCTTTGTTTTCTAGTGGCCCCTGAGTTTTTGGGCATAATTCCATTTTACAGGAGATATCTGGTAAAACATTCCAGCAGTAAAAACATAAAGCTCTTTAATTCTGCAAGAACTGCATGGGGAGCCTCATGGAAGTCATGATACAAAAGTCAAACTTGGCACTTGGATGAACGATCTTTTTTCCCCATTGTTAACAACTTGTGATGCTTCTGCTGAAACCTTACCTGGACATAAACCACTTAGTTTTCACTTTTAGAGAAAAAGAAATGCCTTACCCTCTTAGTTACAAGTTTGCAGGGAAATTACAAGGAATTATAAGGAAAGTTTAGAAAGATGGACCTTAAAACTCAAGAAAAAATAAAAATGAACATAGAACCATGTTTTAAACAACTACTGTGTTAAAGCTAACCTCATGACTGCTGTGGCCCAACAACACGTTACCAAGCATGTTAGTGGCGAGGAGAGAGACATGTACAACGTGTTACCCTTCAGCATTCAAAGCTGCCTCAACCTGACTTTTTTTTATTTACAGTAAGGCAACAATGAAATACTTTTATGTGGTAAAAACGTGTTAGCAAGATGGTACTATCTTTGCTCAGTTGCAGAATTTCCTGAAGACTGTTTCCTTTCCCCTCATTACTCTAACCTATAGATAATGTTTTGGTACTTTTTTGGAAAGAATACAACTTTTTTTTTTTTTTTTTCTTTTTTTGAGACCATTTCACTGAGAACAGAAAACTCCCTTCAGGTTGAAAAGTTCAAAGATCAGCTAATCGTAAGGAATTACAATCATATGCCATGCCTATTTCTTGCTTTGTACTAGGATTTTCATGCAAGGGTTATCTGTAGTTGATTAATTTACAGAAATTGATTAGCACTGTATAATGTTTATAGCACAGCACTTTCTGTCCTTGCTCTCTATCAGAATTGTGGCTAGAAGCTATATGAGTTTCAGAGCATGACATTTACAATCAGTTAAGCTAAACAAAAAGATCTTTTCAGATTGAAAATTAAAGGTAATAAAATCCAAACAAACTCCCAAACTTGTTAGTATGGACAAGGAGCCATGAAACAGTGAATTCAAAATCTCTGAAACTTTTAAGCCCCCCCAATTTGAATAAAATATTTGGCCAAAAAATGAAGTCCACACAACTATATGTAATAGCAACACTGAATTTTTAGTTTTTCTTTTCTTATAGCTACAGAAAAATATTAGAAAAATATTTTAAAAATACTTATTTTGAAAGTTTATTTGGGGGAAAAAAAAAGAAAAAAGAAAGAAAGACTGTGCAAGTTATGAAGTGTGAAATTATTTTATTGAAGTGTAGGGTCTTATTCATCCAGGAATCAAAGCCTTTCTTTAGACCTAGTGTAGAATCAGCTAAAATGTAAATATCTTGTCTTGCCTTGACAGGGACCAGTGAAATTAATATTTTTTGAATATGAATTTTGGTCAAAGAGAGATTTTAGATTTCTTGCTGAAAACAGAAAGAAAGAAAAAAGTCCAGTTTCATTAATGTGAAGATAGTAGTTGTCTCTCTCTGTTGACAATCTTTAAAGTAGCAGTGCAATTTCTGTAACACTATCACGCCTTGTCATCCCTTTTTTGGTGATTGGTAATTTTAGCATTAAATCAGATGTTTTTTTGTGAAACTCAAAGTAATCAGGGCAAGAGTCCCTGTGAAATTTTCACACAAATTTTGCTTTTGTGCAGAATAAATATTTCCTCTGACACACGTAGCAAATCTAATCTACCACACAAGTACCATGGATGAATATGGGCCAGAGACACCAGGAGAGATTCCTGCTGACGACATGCGGCACCGAAGATCTTTCATAGTTAGCTTCAATTAACACAACGGCTGGAATAGTCACCGTCTCACTTTACCATTCAATGGCAATACCATACGGAGGAGGACTGGAAAATAAAGTTGGAGTAGAATCCCTGGCCCAAAACAGGTTCTCCTGGGTTGAGACATCCCTTTGGGACAGCAGGACTACTACATGTAGGAAGCGCCATTCCCTACACTGACTTTTTAACTTGTGCACTGAAAACTTACTTCTTCAGTAGCCTCAGATGGCGAGGAAGCATTTTCCCTTTAGTTTATGTAGTTTTCCTGTCTTTTTTCGTCTTTGCTCTTTTGTCTTTTCAACTGTAAAGCGTGGTAACGTGGTGCTTTGTTTTTCTTTCCAAATCATCAGTGTGTCACATACTGCTTTTTATCAATATACAAATCTTGGCAATACTGTAAAATAATACTAAAAGATGATGTTTATAGGGCTTGGAATTCAGAGATATTTTTCCAGGTTTCGTAGCATGAGTGAATTAACATTTAGTGGTAAGGCATGCAAAATAAATTACTGCTCCAAAATCCAAAAGTGCCTAAAGAATTTTTTTTGAACCCACAAAATGCTAACTGTACAATATGACTATGTAGCAGATCATTTCAGATCACATTATATTCTATTTCCTTTCCTTGAGTGGCATTATAAAAAAAATACCTCAACATTGCAATGTTAGAGGCTTTCGTAAAGCCTTTTGAACAGTACTCTGTTACTTCGGTAAAATACACACACATGCCCATACACATACACATACACACACAGAAAATATAATCACAAGCATTTCCACTGTAATAGTAACCTTTCCATAGACTTTCCAACTTGTCTGGTCTTCCTTGAAGGTCGATTGGGTTTTCAACTCTGTTATCTGCTAGGTGTTTGATGGAGTGGTCCAGATAACAGAGGAGAGAGCAAAGGAAAAGGAATTTTTTGAAGATCAAAAGTGTCTGTTCATTTTGTTATCTGACCCTATCTGTTGTCATAGTAACAGGTTTCTTTTAAACTCTGCCATCAGATGATTTGTCTCTATCTGCTATGAATTCTGCTTTGACTGAGTAGCTGCTGGTAAGGTATAAAGTGGGTACCGTGTTTTCCAGTTTCCTACTGCAATATTAAGAAGTGAAAGATCGAAGATGAATTCTATTTTCCTATTGGGTTGTTCAAGATTCCCTTTTTCAGAAATATCGAACTGTCATCCTCATTTGGCCAAAGAGATAAAACTTCCAAAACGGCCATATATTAGTCTCGGTTCTAGCGCTGATAGGCTAGAAATGAAAATCCAGGACCAAATCCTGAGAGGAACAGCGCAATTCCCATTTAAGGCTGCAGAGCCTGAAGTTACTCATTAAATGCTCATTGCCTCCTCACAAAAGCAGGAGCAGGTTGTGAATGGCTTAGTCACAAAGGGGTCCAGAAAAAGCTTTTTCCGTGCCGCATGTGCATAATGGCAGGTCACAGTAGTGGTTCCTATTTGCATGGACTATTAATTCTCGCTTCCCTTGGGTGACTTAATCATCATCCAACATATGGAAGGAGAACACAAGATTATAGAACTTGAACTGAGTCATCATACCTGGTTGTCTGCCATTGCAGAAACCGCAACATATTGCTCCTTTCAGAAGTAGAACAAACTGATCAGCTCCACCTAAAAATTGCAAGCTTTTTTTTTTTCTTTTCTTTTTTTGCCCCTCAATTTCCTCTGCCTAAAGGCTGTTCTAGAATCTCATGACCATCATCAACAGGCAATCCTTCACCACCTTATTTTTTTTAGGTTCTCTGCCAAGTTATTTCAGTCTGCTTTTGCAAGATGGACTCTGAAGCCAAAGCAGAGATCTGTGACACTTAGAAATTGTAACTGTATGAATCAGTATATAATTAATAATGGTTAGTTAAATATAAGCATACTAATATAGTTTAAACAACAACAGTATACAAAAATTTTGCAAAATTGGGATAGTCAGACACAATGTATAAGCATTTTTCATAAGCATGTGAACAATGTGAACATCAAAGGGGAAAAGATGTGTGTAGTTGCAGGTAAGAAGCACCCATGTCACAAAAAGTTGGAAGATAAAGAACAAGCACGTGGGCTAGCTGAGGACAACCCTTCTTGGGAGGGGGGTAAATAACATTAAAAATCAGGCAAAAGCAAGGAAAATTGGAGAAGGCAGAAAACTAGTCTATTTGTGTTCCAACTTCTTTCCCAAAAGAGCTCTTGAGCCTGATCACCTTGTAATTGTGCACACTCACAGCTAATTTGTATACTCACAGCTGAGAATGTAAATGTTAAGAAATAACAGTTTTCCATATGTAGTGAAAATAATTAAAAAATGTGTAAAAACTGTTAATAAAAAGTGTGTTATTAGTGAAAGAATTTGGTAAAGTTTTGTTCAACGTTTAAAACTAGCCTCACTTATTACTCACGGCGAAGTGATCTCTAGCACACTGATATATAGATATGGATATAGATACATAGTTACTCAGTTGCAATCACTCTCCATTCTTCCCATCATTACGGCAAAGTTTTTGCTTCGGTTGACTTTATCTTTCTATAGCCCATGTGACTAAAAATATTTTCTGCAACTGTCCCCTCAGTTTATAGACATAATTTCTAAGACTTATGTCCATCTCTATAAAATTTCAAAGCCCTGAACTTTTTACCTAACAAACTACATTCCATGCTCCAGGCCTCAAATTCTCAGTCTGAAAGGCTGAATGTTTTGAACATTTTTTTCTCTGTAGGCTATGGTAGGAGTGAAAGAAGTATCAACCTTTAACTAATAATTAGGTTTGATACTCCTCTGGTAGGGAATCATTGTCTATAGATTCTTTCTCAGTTCTGAGAGCATGAAAACCTAAATAGGAAGAACTCACCTTTATGTAAAAAATACAAAAACCTTTGAAATATGTCTGAGATGACTAGTAAAGCAAATTGTAGGTTAGCAATTTATTAATAGTTGTTAAACCCAATTAATTAAATCAATCTAAACAAGCTGTACTCAACTGACTTGTCAAAACACATGGCAACGATAAATGAGCCTGTGAAGATGAGGTCTACTATTCACAGCGATGTTTTTAGGGATGTGAAAACCTAGCAGATTTATCAGACCAGTTGCCTGAAGAAATATGTTTTATAAAGTCAGGAGACCTAAACATCTGTCTAATGTCTTTTGAAATTGCTAGCAAATTCCTAGCAAGTTTAATGCAAGAATAGAGATTTCAAAAAAAAGAAGTTTCCACAGGCTTTGAGGTGGCTGAATGGAGAAGGGCCTGCAGAAATGAAAGATATACCATGATTTCTAATATTAGAATCAGAAGATCCACGTGGAAATGTGTTATGGAGGCATTAATCCATTAGACACGGAGCAATTCAACCACAAAACAAAAGTCACAAGAAACCAGGCTTCCTAACTTCTGTAGTTCATATAATGGTTACAGCTGCTATTGATACTTGGAGTTGTGAAAAATTCCTGATTTAGGATTCCTGAAGTGAAACACCCCTGGGCTGTCAGATGGCTGGGCTGTGATTGTGCTCTGTGCAGCAAACCGACTGCCGGGAGGTTCCTGAGGGATGTGCGGCAGGGAGAGGGCTTGCGGATCTGCGAAGAATAATCGGCAAAAGCCAGAGATTTGTTCTATTACGCAACGTACACATGGCAAGAGAAGGAAGGTTTTGAGACCCTCAGATTGATTACTCTACACAAAGGAGTTTCTTGAGCTAGATATGCGTTTGAGAGGGCTTTTCTGTCAGAGAGGGCCTTTGGTGTCAAGCTAAGCTGAGAGACAACCCGTGGCTAGCCCTCCAGCGAGTGCCGGCTTTCCTGAACCCAGGACAGGCCGTTGCCAATTAACATGTCACAAACCACTAGCTGACCAGAATTGTCAAAGTAGCTTTTTTTTTGATCACTGGATGTGCTGACGTAGATGACTAACAATATTATTATTTTTAACTAACAGGAAATTTGTGATGAGAAATGAGCGCTTTGAGTGGGTTTACAATAGTTACTGGGAATCCACATGGGAAAATTGCCAGAGAAGCTGTTCTTCATTTGCTAAGAATAGATTTTAAATAGTTAAGTGGTAGGCTTTCTTAAGACATGTGCACCCATATATTTTGGGTGTCAGAAGTTAATGGGTGGATTTCAACTTGACTCCCATTAACGTTAAAAAGGATTTTATATCTGTATTGATATGATGGCTGCTCACTCCATATTAACCTGGGTGCCTGGTTTTACTTTGATAATTGATCAAAATTATCATTTTCATAGTTTCGTTCCTAGGATTCTGGCGTTTCATTGAATATTTGCTATTTAACAACGCATTCTAGCAGTACCGATATTTTCTCCTGTAGCTTTGCAGTGGATGCCTGTTCTGCCTGGATGCTCTGAAGAGCAGACTGACTTCAGGCTGCCTGTAAATCCCACCTGGTCTTGTGATACATGAAGTCACTAGCTTTCTGGAATGACCTTGAGCTACGTTATGTGCGGGACATCAGCCACGTGACAATGTGACACAGACATCTATAATACACAACGACAGCTGGAGTGCGCGCTCGGTCACTAACGGTGCAGCCAGGACCGTCCTGAGAGGCAGCAGAAACCCAGATTTTCCGGTGACTTACCTAAGGCCCTGCCTCGCCACGGGGATGGAAGGTGAGATCAGGTTCTAGCATCTGTGGAGATGCTAGAAGTACAGTGGAGAAACACTCTTTTGGATGAAGGTGAAACAGCTACATCTGACTACTCATGCCTCCAATTTTCTACCCCACCAGCATAATTACTGCTGTCAGATAAAGTTTTGATTTAAGGACTACGGATCTCAATTCTGCAAATGCTTATACATGTGTTTAACTTTAAGATTGCAGATAGTTCCATTGTGGTTTATGAAACTAGCCATGTGCTTGGAGTTATGCATGTGCATAAATGTCAGGATTGCTGCCTAAGGACATAATTTACCAGTAATCTGTAGGAAAAAGAAATGTCTTCTACAGAGGGCAGCTATTTCTTTCAGAAATGC
This sequence comes from Aviceda leuphotes, assembly GCA_035590175.1. Lineage (NCBI taxonomy): Eukaryota > Metazoa > Chordata > Aves > Accipitriformes > Accipitridae > Aviceda > Aviceda leuphotes. Next base: position 14,980,240 of record JAVJGH010000044.1, on the reverse strand, counting down.
CTACATGGGATATTGTTTTTACAATCATTTTTAGATGAGTTACTTTCTAAAAATCCTGGTTCATGGGATTTTCTTTTGAATGTTTTATGGATATATCTTCCTTTTTTATTGAGGTATTTTCTGGCAAGAATTTTAAAGTAGTTTTCAAAAGCTAGTCAGACCCAGCTTCTTCTCTTTAGAGCAGGCACGGGTGGGCCTGGTTCCTTTAGATCTGCAAACTGGGGAATCTACAGGCAGGTCAGATCTCAGGAGAGGAGTTTGTCATATGGAAATGTTTAACGGTCCAGCTTACATTCTGTATAGTCTCTCTTTTATCTTTTCAGGGTTTGAACATGATCCTTTCAAAGCCAGATAACCCAGAAAAATCCTCACGACTGCTTTGCTCACTCACTGATTCCTATAATCACAGTCCAGGAGGAATAGGTTACTATGACAATATCATTGCAATAGTTTTGTAAAGTGTTTTTTAATTTTTTTCAAGTCCCTCTCAGTGCTAAAGTCCTTTTCTGTTCTGCAAAATGGTACTCTCTGTCATTTTACTTATGCTACAATCAAGAAACAAAGGAACTAGAGAAATACTTTGCTATATGAACAAGCATTGCCTCTCAGTATTCGCGTAGGCAGAGGAACATGGTCAGAGACACCCATTTAGAAAACCTCTTCAGCTACATGTCCAGCTATATGCTGCTGAAATATCCTTAGACAACTTTTGTTTGTCCCCAAATGTCTAACATAACATGAGGATCATGTTGTTGTGTCCCTTTGTTGTACTGATAAGATCATCATCAGGGACTGCAAACACTGATCCTCTCTTCCAGTTAATTTGTGCTTTTGAAAACATTATGCTTATTAGCAAGTGTCTTCAATCATCATGAGGTAGAAGAGAGAAAACCGCCAAGCAACAGCTACCGGAAGCTGGGACCAAAATTTTGATGACATCTTAGGTCTATGTCATCAATGTTTCCTTTTCATGTATGTTTGTGAATTATGATAATGTTACCATATGTGAGCAGTGAGACCACAGATAAATTGATGCAATTTAAGGTTTTGATTTTTGAACTTTTGTATCCTTATGTTCCTAAGGTCATAGGATAATTCGTTGTAAGGTTGTAAAGGTCCTCAGAAGGTCTGCAGTCCAACTTCTTGATCAAAGCAGGGCAAGCTACAAGGTCAGACCAGGTTTCTCAGGGCTTTATCCACTATAGTCTTGAAATCCCCCATAGATGGAGACTGACCAACCTCTCTGGGCAACCTGTTACAAAGCTTGACTCTCCTCATGTCCTGAAAGCCTCATCAAACCTGCACAACTCTCTGGGACCAAGATCTCCCTATCCTCAGTTTAATCCCTAGATTTTTAGCCTGTCTCTCCCTTAGTTACTGATGTGAGGGTGCAAGTTCTGATCCAGAAAAGCTTTTGGGCACCAGTTCATTGAAGTAAATGGAACTTCTCTCATACTTGAAATCATCTATCTGCTTCATGCTTTGCTATCTCAGGGTCTACATGGTAGAGTTGCGTGGTGCAGGGAACATTTTGCAGATATTGTCTACAGTGATTAATTGTTTTTAAACACTTCACTCGTGAAAGTGGCTGGATTACTAGGGTACTTTCTCAACCCAAGGCAAAATTCCAGGTTGAAAAGTGTGGTTATGCATTAATGTTAGATTGATGTAAGGAGAGAAGAATATGTCTACCTGCAAGTAAAAAAAGGACTGTGCAGAGACAACTTGCAATTCCATGTGTATTTTTGAAAATATTTTGCAAACAGTTCTTCCTGATAGTAAATGCCGCTGAGAAGCTAGTGGAATGTTACCCTGGAAAAACTGTATTGTTTCTAGTTCTGAAGATGTGCTTGCTATTCAGAGCTCAGATGGGGTCTATGTAGTATAACCCTTGTTTCTACCTTGATTGTAACCAAGTCAGAGTGACATTCTAAAGTTGGCTCATAGTGAAGACATTTTATTTTGCATACTCGTGATTGATTACAGGATGTACAAAAATGCAATATATAAAATATAACACAATATGAAAAGTGTTTGGAAACAGTACAACATAGTTTATATTACTAGATAAATCTTAAATGATCATAAAGCCTTTGAAAAAGGATGATAGGATAGAAAAGTGAATTTGAAGTCACATTGATAGAATCAGATACAAGTTTATGTTGGATTATATATTATAGTATTAAGATTATAATGAAGACTGGATTCTACTAGCAGAGAGTGGTTGTAACACCTACAAAAACCTCATCATTGATGAAGAAGCAGATAGAAAGAGGTGAGGGACTCACCCTGTCTGGTGACCAACCTTCTGCTGTTGGCACAATTTTGATTTTTGGAAAGACAGTCACTGACCTTGAGAGACTGTATCTTCCCCTATCTTTTTCCAGGCAATAAGTACATTATGAGAATGACCCAAAATCCTCTATCCTCTGATTTTTTTCATCTTTTGCACTTTTTCTTTTGATACATTTCACCGAGCAACACAGGAACTTTCCAGAAATGCTACTTTTGTTGTAACACCACAGCAAACTGGTGCTAAGCTTGGCCAGATACGTGCTAAAGACAAAATGGAGGTGGAAACCACCATTTGTACCGTGCCCAGATAACGTGTAAGGTAAGTAAGGGAGCTGGAATCTGAGTATCTGGTAGATACAGGGAGATCAAGGCATGTGGGAAAAAGGGCCGGAAACATATGGGGTGCAGAGACCACATGGGGAGTGGGAGAGCTGGCAGGACAGCTGGTCCCCAGATGATACTGAGATCAAATGACTGAGTACTTCAGCATGGCTTAAATAGTTGGGAAGTGTGGAGATGGAACTCTCTCTCATACACAAGAATGTGCGTGTATTGCTGCTCTAATTAAGTCTCCTTCCCTGAGCATGAGTATCAGAAGAAACCCAAAGTCATTGAGATGGTTTCCCCATAAAGATCAGGATATCCCCAACCAACCTATAAAAGTCTCTGAAATTTCCTAACCCTTGGAGAAACCATGCAGGTGACAGGCTATGAACCTGTAGCTCATATTGCACTTACTCACCCCGGCAAAACAAGTTTATTTGGTGTTACTGTTGTATCACTGAAGACACACAACAAACAGCGTTACCCTGGCAAAATCGTAGAGTTTGTGGCTTTTAATAAAAACTGATGCAGCTTGTTTAGGCTTAAACATTGCATAGCTCTGGCTGTTTTTTTCAAAGACAAACTTATTCAGAAGTTCTGAAGAGAGAAATCACACTCTACATGAGGCAGAAATCTCACTTTCCTCCTTTTCCTAGTATGGTCTTTTAAAATCTGCTGTTAATGTTTGGGAGCATGAGAATAATTCCTGTACCAAATGTACTCAGTGAAAAAGACAAAGCAAACAGATATTGCTGATGAGGGAAAACCAGAGCTCACACAAAGTGATCAGGCTGGAGATTTGCCTCTCAAACATATAATAGGCACCCTTTGTTCCTTCTTAAACTTGCTATTATTAGTCAGCTAACGCTTTGTAGGCATCGTAGTTGGTGGAAATGGGCATTTCAGAAGGATCTGAAACCGCATTGTAGGTTAGGTGTCCCTCTAAGCATCTACAGACTGTGAAATTAAGGCCCAGAGGGGAAGCGGCTTTCCCAAGATCACATGGCAACCTAGCGAAAACTAGAGATAGATCACAAGACATCTGGATGGCTTCGTTAGGGGCCTGTCCGCCGGCTCACGCCGTTTCCCCCAGGGAGCCCGTCTCGTGCAAATCTTCGCTCCACATCCAGGCCTGTGCCGCCGAAGTGCTTCTGGGCAGACCCCGTGCTCGCACGTTCCCAAGCCTACCCTCGCCCCCCACCAGCCAAGAGGTGAAGTCCAACGCAAAGCTGTGATTCACACGCCTCCAAGTGTCAGTAAGGCGCCCCCGGTAGCCTGCCTCTGGGCAGAGGGCACGTGTGGAAAATGCCACCTACGAAATGGGTGAGAAGCTTAGATATCGCCAGAGAAGAAGGAGCTGGAAAGAAAACAGTTAGGTAAATGCAAGCATGAGAGCCTCTGCCTTACCATTACTCTAACCGCTGTAAAAATATTGCCGGTGGGGTGATGAGGTCAGCCTGGCCACAGCTGTCATTGTCTTTAAAAGCCAGCCAGTAAAGCATGTCTGGTTTTACCTTGCTGCCTTTGCTATTAAAAAGAATTCTTTAAATTATACTTTTGAGGTGAGAGCAACGGGTGGAGGGGTTCTTACCTAAAGAGAAAACAGGATCTGTAATAAGAGGATTATGAACAAACCATTTTTATTCCATTATTTTTAGTTTCATCAGTGAAGGTGATTTCATGCTCTAACAATATTCATTCTACTATTTTCACTTCACAGTTCACAACACCCAGGTGACTAGTCTTTGCAGGAAGATTTCACATGCTCTCCAGTTACAGCGTATTTATTTGCCCTCTTGAAACCATGTACTCCGTTGGCGGGATTCAGCTCCCCCCGGGGAAAGACGTGCCTGACCAACTGACATAGGCAGGGCTCGGTCTGCAGGGACGGTTGGATTTCCTTAGCGTGACAATGGCCCGGGTTTTATTGGCACAGGAGGTTTGTGTCAAGCATGCGAACACTTATTGCTGAGGTCTGCAGGAGGAGCAGTTACGGATTTCTCAATACCCAGCGTGGGTTTTACATCGGCCTGATCCTCCGGCTCGGGAATGATTCACTATGGGTCTGAGTTTACTGGGGGCTACCTACTCCAGAGAACTGGTAACCTGCCTGACTGTGCACTGAAGTACTTGCCAATAGCTTCATACTCCATGGTTTCACGTTTCCAATTTACACTGAGTTTAAAATTGCAAATAAAGTGCCCTGAAACCCTCTAAACTCAGAAAAGAAAATAAGTGTACATTTTTTTCAGTACAATACGCAGGTCCAATTACTTCCACCTGACTCCTAGTTTGATTTCAGCCCAAACAAATCTTACATTTCAGACCAAATCAAATAAAACATCCAAACATCTAAAGACAAAAACCAAAATATCTAACTTTAGGTACCAGCTTTCTGGGTTAAAATTAAAGTGAGGCTCCCAAATAAGTAAACAGACTTCTCAGGATGGATGATAGTTGAAAATACAAAGAAACAGTGTGCCTGAAATCCTGTCCAGTTCAGCCCTAAAGGACACAGAGACCATCATCAGCTCAGGATCTGCAACCTGAAACTGTCTGAGTGACCAAAGTTGGGATTCATTTATCTTAACTTGGGTATCTAGAAGTAGGATAGACATCGAAGCCCGAGCCAGCAATTCTGGGCTCCCCTTGTAGTTAATGGAAAGAAACAGACATCTTCAGAGGACTATTCATCTCGTGTTAACAGAGATATCTGGAAATAGGCCAGATGAATCGCACTCAATGGGTGTTTCTTTCTGTTTTCTTATTCTCTCTCTCGGAGCAAAAACCCAAGTGTCAGGGCTAGAATGGTGGATTCAGAGAGACTTGGCTCACGCATGCTTCAGTGTACTTGTTGCCGAAGGCAGGGGCTCAGAGAACAAGAGATTTTTTTCTAATAGACTTGACCCTTATGGAATGGAAGAATGATAATTTATCTCCCTTTAGGCAGAGCGAGAAGATGTTGCTCTTGATATGAGGCTGTAATGTGTACAAAAAACTAACACCAGCCAGTGAAGGACAGAAGACCAAGTCTATGATCTGATATAAACTCTCTCAGAAGATGATTATTCTGTTTTTTGAATGCTTGGATGAGGTGGGCAAGAGGAAAAGAGGTGCCAAATGTATGGGTATCCTGTATCTATGGGTATCATGTGATACGTCAAAAGTCAATCTCATTTTCTCTCTCTTCTGCCTTTTCACATCCTACCTTCATGAACCTTTAGACATGGGAGTAACTCTGGGCTCGTGAAATGGATGTCCTGACTCAGAGAAGCTGTCCTCACACATGATTTCTGATTACAGGTGTAATTTTTCCAGGGTTGAGACTTTGGGAAATTTCATTTAAAAAAAAAAAAAAAAAAAGCTTAAATCTCCTAAAAGCTTTGGAAGCATTCAATGACATACTGATTAAAGCTGAATAACTCTTTAAAAAGACATACAGCAGAGATGTATGATTAGGAGGCTTGTTGGAATGATTTTATGCAATTCAAAGGGAATAACTACTTCTGCTGAAGAATATAAAAATTTTGCAATTGGCTTACTGGGAAGAAGATCAGAGGGGTTTTTTTTACAGTAGAAATAATAAGATTATTTTTCATTAACAAATATAGGTTAATACAGCTATGTTTCCTCTTAAAGTTTCCCATTGACTTCCATCTTATTTCTGCAATTTAATTTTCAAAAAGTTACAAATAAATCTCCTGATTTTCTGTATCGTTTCTTAGCAGCAGCCTTTGTCTTATACTCCAAAAGCCTTCAAAAGTATATTTAGGGCTGTCATGAGAGAGTTAATAAAAGCTTGAAGTTTGAAGATGTAGGAGAGAGACAGGATTTAAGCTGGCACTTGATTACTGTAGCATTTTCCTACAGATGAATGGACTCTTCTGGGGTGAGGACAAATATTCTCGAATTTTTCTGAAAGGTGTTTGAATTATTGATATTTTCCATGAAAACACAGGGCTGTGCAATGAGGGCAAAATAGTTTTACCAGCCTTGAAATGATGCAAGCTAATACAGCTTATATCTAGTTAATTGGAAACAACAACAAACCTGTTAAAATATTTCATTGTAGATAGTGTGTCAGTTATAGGAATATTTCTCTCCTCAGACCTTCACTGCTGATGATTTGTGCTTGTGACTTAACAATATCGTTGAAAGAGAATATTTGTTTATGACACCTGCATGTCTAGGAAGTCTGGCCACTGCACACTTGCTGAGACTAAGAGAGATTTCTCATTAAATCTACTGGATATACTAGTTACATAACCATTAGAAAAGGTTTGGGATTTAGTGCGCAGATATAACCATAAGGAGATATTTTGGTTTATATTGCTAGCTTAAGTAATTAAAAAATAATTATATTAGTGAAACAAAAAAGAATATTTTTTTAATGAAAGATAAATAATATGATCCTTTAATACTAAAAAAATATACACAATGTGGTCTAGTAATTCCTGAAAAAAAAAGAACAGAAGACAAAGACAACAAATATTATTGCTGGACTACTATTAATATAATTTTGTAGCATTTGAAAAACTGTCAAGGTACTTTCTGTTTTGTCCTTTTTTCAAAGCATCCTAATGCTATTTTGGCAAGTTTGATATTTCATTTGAAGGGAAAATAATAAAGTGTTTTCTTTGTATTGATTGAAGAAATATAGTGCTTATTTTTTGCTTGGTTTTCTAGTAGTTATTCAATAGGTTAAAGGGCAATACCATCTGTTTCCTAACAGGACATTTTGTGTAAGATTTGCAAGTCCTACAGGTACCTTTAAGCATGGATAAATATGCACTCATGGTTTCAGCTGGATAGTTTTTCACCACCAAAGGATGATTATGTTGTGTGCCTTGAGACATAGGCTATAATATATTTCCTGTCCCTTTATTGCATTTTGGAATCATAAACAATGACTGTTTGGCTCAAAGCCATTTATTCAGCCCAAAAAGACATTATTTGCACAACAAAAATCAATAAAAATGTTACTAGGTCTGGCTGGATACTTTGCTTAACTGTGATATTTGTCTGTCACTGATGGCATGCCATCTCTCGTAGGAGACTGGGGCCAAAACAGAGCTATTGATCCAGTCATCAGTGATGGATACTGGCATTTGGAACGGGCTGCTGCAGAGAATCTCGATTAAAAAAAATATTTCTATGTTTTGCCTGCAGCAGAGTCAAGATAACCTGAATGAGGAGATTTTCTCTTTTATATTGGGTTTCTCCTCTTGTGGTTGTTAAATGCTCTGGACCAAAGTTCATTATTGAAAGAATTAAGTCAATCTATGTTTAGCCAAAGGCTTTGACATCATATCAAGCTCCCCTGATTTAGACACAAGCTAGTTGTCCTTTTCATCACCTTAAAAGCGTAGGGGAAGTGTTTTATACACACCAGTGATAGAAGTGATATACTGGGGTGCGCTTACACTTTTTTTCTATTGCAAAACATCAAATTATGTCTAAGAAAAACAAGACAAAAACTGATTCTCACACGTTGTTATATAAACACTGACCTATCCTTTGAGGCACTGAGTACTCTCTGCTCTTGCTTTATCAAAAGTTTAAGGTACTCAACACTTAGACACTCCCAGTGTTTAGCTCTAGGTTATCTAATTGTGAAACATCACTGTGGCTGCTTAAGAAAATATATTGCAGCTGAAATATAGGAATGCTTTAGCCTATTGTCATTAAACAGTATTTTAAAAGGCTACCTGACATTTTCAAATGGATTTTAATATTTTCAAATCAGTTTTCTTTCACCAAACTAACTGATTTTAGAAGTGTAATATTTTATGATAGAAAGAAGGGAATAAAACAGTCTCTTAGAAGCATCTTCAAATTAAAGGCGTTCAGATTCTTCTCATTTATGCCCTTTTTGTCTCAGAGGTCAGAACTTTCACACAAAGTATCGTCATGCAAATGTTCCAAGAGTGATTGAAAGGAGGTACGCTTCCTAGAAATAATATCGTCATTCACAGCAGTGATGGGGTTTGGGGAGGAACAGATCACTTACTCAAGTCAGCTGATTTATATGTTATGACTTCAGTCCCGAATAACTTGCAGGCATCGGAGTAGCCAGTCCTGATTTTGACAGGACTGTTTGAACTGCATGAAACCAAGCACACATGAAAGTCTTCGTAGGATCACAGTCATCAGAATGGTGGCCAAAGACATGTAGGCAATGTAATTTTCGAAGCACTGAGTGCATTTTGAAAGCCTTACCCTTCCATCACGTACGCAATTAAGAAAACAAAGTCTTTATTTAGAGTAAACTAAATTCCTATCTAATATCAAGGGTGTGGCTACCACTATCATTCCAACTGCTGTAACACGAGAATCCTGTTGATGGTTAAGAGTGGCTACCAAAGTAGTTAACTTTGGTCGTTTTGGAAGCAGTTGGTAGCAGCTCTGTGGGTTTTGCTTAATTTCCCTTAACTATAGTTCTCAGTTCAAAGCTGAAATACTGGGAAGAAGTATACGAACCTATACAACTTCTGCGAAGTTGTAATTTTCAACCAAGGTTAGATGGAAGGGAAAGTCATGAGTAATATCATGTCTGAAATTCATTCTTCATATGTAGTGTGAACTACGAACTTCTAACTGAAGGGGTCGTATGCCAGCCTGATGAGAGAAATAATAAGAGTCTATTGGCAACTGGGTATATCTAAACAGGAGAAAGGATGCTGTTTTTCAGAAAGAAAAGTCCTGGAGCGCTTCCAATGCAGGAAGTTGAAGTAATGACCACTACATTATGCCTCGTGCAAGTTATAAGATATATTTGGCAATCACTATCAGTTCTAAAGAAATAGCGTGATAACGGCTGAAGGAACATTTTCTTTGTCTTTGCAATGTGCTTAGAGGTGAAACATTTAAACCTCCATACTTGTATTCACTATTGCAGAAATTAAACGTTTCATCCAGGTGGGGGGGAAATGGAAATAGACTAAAAAAACAGGAGTCCCCTGACTGGGATTTTAATGTGGCCATTCAGTGACTGTTGACCTGCATTACCCAGTTTATGCTCAGACACGGCTGCAGAGGGCAAATTTTATGAAGTGCAGATTGCATTATGATTTGCTGTATAGGTTTCCCTCCCGTGCCTGCTCAAAAGAAGCAACATCAAAAAGAGCTGATACATAACTGGTACTCTAAGACATCATCCATCTCCCTTACCACCTAAACCCACTTGCTATTATCCTGTCACATATAATAAAAATGAAAATCTGACTCTCAATTCGCATAATTTTAGAAATGATAAACATTTCTCTTCCACCTCGGAGAACTTTGGATGCATACAGGGCTTTTACCACATTGAGTGCTTCATAATTTAATGAAAAAGAACAGCAGTAAATTTCTTCTCTTTGTTTTCTCTCTGCAGAAGCAGTTTGAAGGTAGCAATTTGTTTAGCTTTTCTGTTTCAGAAACATAATTATTAATAATATTATTAATCTCAGCAATAAAATGTTACAGTTGTTGCTTTGTCTCCTGATATTTTTGCATACTTCTACAATGCAGTTAAGGTAAAACTGTATCATCTGAAGATCTGACCCATTTCAAAGAAAGGCAATTTGGCTTGAATGAAAACTCCAGGCTTAAACATGATGTGTGTTGGGAATGCACTTTCATGCTTGCCATCCTGCTAGAATTTTTAAAGTACACCTCATACTTTGAAAACTAGATTGTACACGTTCTGCTAGCCACCACTTTGACAGGCTTGCCAGGACTGAAATCTTAGATGAAATTGCTATTATTGGCAATCACGGTGCTAGAATTTTTTTCATTCTTTCTTAGATGAAAGCTAAAAATGACTAGCATTAACGTTCTATGTTTTAACCGTAATAAATTATAGGTATTTGCAAGCTTAGAATGAAATGTTTTCCATATTCCCTCATATCAAATATCCCCCATAATAAAAAAAAATATAAATTATGAATATGATACTATAGATGTCTACACATATGTTTTTACATTAGTTGTCTGTGGAAATATCCTATTATTATTTAGATTTTTTTTCCTATTAGGATTGTGTGCTAACTGTGAAGACTAATGTAAAAATCATGTATGTTAAGTGAGTTCAGTTCTTCAAATGGAAATAGCATAATAAGGTAGGTGAATTAACCTTATCTGAAATAAAATGTTCAGTGAGCTGAAATTCCTCTTGTAAAGGAATGAGAGCATTGATGCCATCTGATTTTTTCTAAGGTACAGCTGTGCTTTCAGTAGCAGGAGAATTGTGTTGCAAAAAAGCCCAACATTTATGACACACATAAGAAATAGGGGCAAATCTCTAACAAACTACAGAAATGCATTAAATATTTTTTAAGTTATTCTCCTCAAGCAGTTGAAGTACTTTAAGCAGGTGTTACATACAGATTATGCTTAAGGAATCTAAATAGGGATTGTAGTGCATGGCAAAGATTTAGTAAATACTTTTCTAGTCCAAAATCAATGCCATCGATTGTCATTAAAGCGGCAAGCTAAAAACAATGAAGTGGTTTCTAATTTTCAGGCTCCTGCTGGAGTCTGCTCTATCTCTTCCTTTTTCCAGTTAAGAGCATCATTAAATGGTAAGAGCAAACAGCATATTGAGAGGCCAAGTGTTTTATTAATTCATCATCAGAATTATCTCAGCACATTAATATTAATAGCCTCAAATTGGATTTCATTTAGGAGGTGAAATAAATATGCTGATAGTAAAAGCCTACATAGCCAATGAATCTTTTGAAATGGCACTTACACAGAGCAATACTCAAAACAGATTTGATAAGTCATGCTGACTTCCTTTAGCATAGGGGCACCTTCCAGGTAAAATTTCATTCTGGTCTGGAACTCACTGAAATTTTAACTTCTAAAAAAGCCTTGCTTTCTCTTTTGGAAGCTTGTTGCTTAAATGACTGAGACAAAGGTGGACGTGTATCCTTCCCTTTATCTGACACCTTTTTTCTTCCCTTTGTTGACTGTAGTAGACAGTCACCCCTAAAACCTCCATGTTTTTCATAACAGTGCGTGACTACATATCTAAGAATATTATTTTGTGTTTACATTTGCTTTGATGCACAGCTAGCGCATATTTTTTTTGTCTTTTTCATTACTAAATCCTCTAGACCCATAGAGCCACAGACTCTGTGGCTGTTTACAGGGAGAGGTACTATTCCGAAGTAAGTGCTGAAGAATGTGAAATGTCCCCCATTTGCAAGGATGCCACACAGCCCAAGGAGGAGACGAGGGGAAGAGGAAAAATGAAGCTGTAGCTGTGCATGGACTTAGCTAAAGGCACCATGAACACTTCCTTACTGGTGGGTCAGTGGTGATAGCTCAGGCCTTCCCTCTCCCCTCCCTCCTCCAGTACACCATGCTGGGTCTATACCTTCCTGTTACCAATGCTAATCCTTTGGCTAATGCCAATGCTCCTATGCTAAACTGGAAAAAACAGCCACTCAGGAGGAGGAAAATGCTTTCTCTTTTTTTTTTTTTTTTTTTTTTTAATAAGGTGCCACAGCTGCGTTCTGGCATCCTACCTAATACAGCCTTTTTGCAGGAATGCCAGGCATTGCACCACAGAGAATGTAAAGCTGCACAGAAAACTGAAGTCGTGCTCTGAGCCCAAGCAAAGAATCCATTCCACTTTGTAACCAGCATTTGGGGACTGTAGAGTCACCCCCACAGAAATGTGGGAGCTCTTGAGCACGGCTTGGCACTTGCTGATGTATCCATCCACCGGTGTACATCTCCCTGTATGGAGGATAGGGACAGGGAATATCTTCTCACTTCTCCACCGTGTAGCTTATGTGAGAAAAGGTGGAGAACGCAGGCAGGGCAGTAACCAGCTCCCCCTTCCCGCAGCCGTAGCGTGGCAGCAGGATCGTGACGCCGAGCGAAAGTGTTAGGGCCTGGGCTTGCTTTTGCTTTGGCAAGTGAAGCAACTAAAGCAAACTGGGCTTGCTTTTGCTTTGGCAAGTAAAGAAACTAAAGCAAACTGGAGAATGTGGCTCAATTCCTGGGTTTCTACCCTGGACTCTTTCAGTTCTCTGGGGTAGTTGGTAGTAACATAAAAATGTTAACGCAAAGTAAATATGTTTTTATGTTGTTCAAATGTATTTAATCTTAATACTTCGGGTGAGGGAAGCAACAGTGATCAGAAGAGAGCAAAACTAGCCACGTGTTTTGACTTCTCCCAGGCAAATGATGGTCAGCCTGCCCTCAGCAGGAGTACCACCATCAGGAGAAACGCATTCGAATATTCTGCCTTCGTCTTGCAAGCTCCTCTACCACGACGGCCGTGCATGAGGGCTGAGGTGTAACTGGACGGATTTTGGCACTGCTGAGCCGTGCAGGGGCAGCTTTGGCAGCTACAAAGCGCCCATGACGCGGTGCGGCTGCCCGGCCACCTTTCAGCTAAACGGAGAGAACGAACAGCTTGAGGAAAGGTTTGCCCTCAGCTCCTAACAGACTAAGTTACTTTTATAGCCACGGATCAACCTCCTGCGGCTGAAGGTACCGGCTGTCCCGCCAAACAAACGAGAGAGAGGCACGAAGATTTGTTAGGGCTGGAGGCACGGCTGCTAGCGAGGAGCAGAGCCCGTGTTCTGAATCGGCCTGAAGTCCGAATCTCTCGTTTCACACAGCCCAGCTTTCCATGTTGCGTAAGCGTTTTGTCGGGAGCTTAGTTCAACAGCCTGCTAACAGTCTACATGGGAAAATGGTCTGGTTGTTTCCATGCGTGATAAAATCCATGTTAAATAAGAATGAAAAGGCTTCTGTGAGGGACTCTCCCCCTCCACCCCCCCCCTCCCCTTTTGCTACCAGAAATGTACAAGGAGATTACTCTTGTGGTTGTGGCTGTGGACTGAGAATTACAACACGATTTCCTGGCACTGCCACAGATTTGTTGTCTGTTCACTTAATTTGTCCATGTTTTGGATCCCAACTGACCTCACAGAAGGATTCTTTCTTTAATGCAACCACAATGAAGATGCTTTCTTTAATGTTTGTGAGGGGCATAGAGTCCCTGGTGAACAGAGCCGTGCAGGGCCCTTGAAACACTGAGATTATATAAGTTTTATGGAAGGCGTCCTTGTCACCTCAGAATCTCTGGGCTCTTCCCCACCAGTGAACAAGACTTGCAGCCTACAGACTTTCAGAAGCGATAATGGAATTGTGGATTCGAAGCATTTATCTGCCAGTCTGTGTTGGCATAAGCCTCAAACATTGTTCTCAAGCTAGCGCTCCTGAAATTTATTATGAACTAAAAGAAGTTCCCAACAGCCTGCCACTATTACTGGAGAAAGAATGTACAACAGGGACTGCCATTTAGGCCACCATTTGGAACGGCATTTAGGAGCTGCTGCCTGGAGTTGACGTCCAGAATAATGAGGCTGACATTCAGAAGACCCACCCAGCAAGCAGAGGCAGAAGTGATCTAATTGTTACTGCTTTCTTTCCGACTTCCCCCCCTCTATCTTTTCCTGGCTTTCCCCCAAAATAAATTACTCTAATTGTAGCAAAAGTCTGGAATGGAGAAGAGTTATTCTGTTTAGTTTGTGAACTGGTATTTTCAAGTTTCCTTAATGACTAATATAATGGAGAGGTTATTATCAAAATATGCTTGGTTCAGAGTATATTAAAGCTCTCTTAGGAACCAGTTTAGTATCTGTTACAGTTCAGCCAAACCAAACACGACACGTTCAAGTTGCTTCTTACTTTTTTGGTGGCGTTTCCCTTAGCACGACAGGTAACCGCACACCCGGTGAGACTGTACTGACAGTCTTCCTTGCTGCTGGTCGGAGCAACAGCAAAACATTCCGATGTCACACTTGGAAATCAAAAGGGTCCTTTATGTCCCTTCATCGCTCCTCTCCCGAGGCAGAGAGCAAGTGACCAGTTATTTATGAAGTCTGACGTATCACTGGCTACATCTTGTCCTCTATTCTGTCATGTAAGCTCTTCTGTTGTACGGCAGTTTTCTTCTCCCTTCCCCTACTCATTTCTTCACTGTGGTGATGCAACACCTGCACAGTTATGAGGCAAGTCCATGATAATGTTTATGCAAAAGCTGATACTGCTGGGAAGTTTCTCAGGGGTGCAATTTTTCATCCTTATGCAAACAGCTCTACTTGTACCCTTAATGTAAAATGATGTTTCTGCCCGTCCTCACTCTTCATGAAAAGTTGTGCATCTTTTCCGCATTCTTTTAAATTGAAAATTCAGCACCTATTACCAGACAAGATTCTCTGAACAACAGGAACATTACTAGGATTACAGCTTCATAAATACTAAGGAAAATAAACCTGACTGATTGACAGGGGAAGTGATTGGCATTCAGGTAATTCAGAAGACCTTTGAACTATGTTTGCCTGTATGAACACCTATTTAAACTGAAGAGTTAAAGTAGAAGTTTCCCTCTGAAACACCCCAAATTTAATGCTCAAGTAGTGGCCTTCCACCTGAGGTGGATGTTGAGATTTCTCTTCAAAATAAGTCCTTGCCTAGTTTACTGATGCTGGTGCAGACAGAGCTAAACTTCTTGGCAGACACCTTTTGCTTTGGGGGACAAGATCTTGAATCTCACATGGGTCCACGCTTGGTCATATTCATTCTGGTTCTCACTGGCATGTTGAAAGTTTGATGTATTTTGGCCACCAAGCAGGCATTTATGACTTAGACATCAGTCAGGTTGGCTGCTCCAGCCTCACGGTCTGGCCCCTTTTTTCGGTTGAGGTTCCCAGATTTCCCTGCAGACTTCTATAGTCTGAAGAGAAACTTCTGTTTCAGCCATGTGATCCTGGTGGCAGAACTTAGCTAAACAGGTGTACACTGTTCTGCCATAATCAGATCTCTTTCAGGCCGTGCAGATTCATGTTAAAAGAAAATAAGAGAACCAAACCTGATCTGAATCATAGTTGGAATGACTGGAAAACTGGAAAATTATCAATTGGTGTAAGGGAATTAAAAGTCATATTTTCTGTCAAATAGCTGTAAAATAGCTCTGATTAAACAGATAAACAAACACCAAAACAAAAAAGTCGTATAAGGAGCTATTGTAAAAATGATTGAGTTATCAGACTCTCAAAACTGCTTATTATGGCAGAACAGTTCCAGTATCACTTATGAAAAAAATGAAAAATCTTCTTCTTCCTCTGGATAATTTATCTTTGTCTGTTGGAACATTGCTAACTGAGTTACAAATAACTTCATTTATGTCCAGTGAATGTCCATGTTAGTGTTTGGAGTTGGACAAGGAAGGATCAACATTGATTGAGAGACAGCAGTGAAAGAGAAGGAAAAAAATCGTCATATTCTAATATAAAAGGAAGCTGATAATAGACTGATCGCTGATAATAGAGCCTTTATGAGTGCTTTATTTTTTTTCATTGATGAGCCAGATGAAGGGCCGGAACAGCTTTGCAGGATTGCTCAAGATTGTCATAGGATAAGTCCACAGGAATCTAGCAAAGCTAGGAGAACTGTTACCAATGGACATGGCAATGTACCCTGGTCTTTGAGTTGATACTGTTCTTAGAGGGTTTTTTAACTGAATGCGTTAGAACTGTTCAAGAAAAATCTCTAGATCTTAGCAGCTCAGTGAACATGTTTGTTCAGCACAGTGTCACAGACAAATAAAACAAACGAAATCTTTAGTTGTTTTAAGTAAAGGGTGTATAAAACTTCAGACATTAGTCTTGCAAAAATACGTATGTGCATGTATGTGTGTAGACATATATTTTTATATATATATGTATTACACATATATACAGCTCAAATGACAAGTATATATAGTTATGAAATGTATCAATATTACCATTGTTTGCTTTTATTTTGGTAACCACATGGAGTCTAGCAGATGTTTTCGAATATCGTCTTTAGTCAATGTATGTTCCAGGCCTGTGCTGCATTATTCAAAAATCCACACCAGAACTCCATCTCTAATGGTTAGAAATGTTCTTTTTATTTGCTGGCAAGATATATCCATGACTAATTTTTACATCCTTTTCGTCTTCTACAAGCATATTTAGTTTTGACAGTCATTGTCTTTCCTTTGTGTTTATCAAGTGTTTATAGAAAATAATCATATCCTGTCCCAACTTTTGTTTCACTAGTCTCTTCTTTTGAGATGCGTTCTCTAAAACCCTTTATCATCCGAGTAGACTGGTTTTGCATTGAAATTACCATTCTCAGCATAGTTAATCAGAAGTAAGCCTAATATTCTAATGAAGTCTTAGTAAAGACTTGGACAACAGAATTCATATTTCATTCTCTTTACTTAAAATGGCCCACCTGCTGCCTCCTGGAATTAAATTGTTCATGGCTATATGGCATTTAGATTGTTTTATCATCAACAATTATGTCCAGTTCCCTTTTCATTTTGTTAGTGAGACTCCAATCTGTAGCAAAGTTTCTTGTAATTTGTCCATAGAAGTTGTGATTTTGCATTTTGTCTTAATAAGACAGTTAATAATATTCTCCAATTCTTGCTGCAGAATTTTTGGTATTTCTAAATATGGGCAATGGACTGCAATTGTGATATTTGAAAGTTTCATAAGAATACACATTGTTCTTTCATTAAGGTGATTTGTGATCATATTAGCCCTCATTCTTAGATGGAGGATAAAGTTTTAGGCACCACTACTGGGATCTGCTGTCGCAATTTTTACACACCTAAGAAATGTATGCTCAGATTGACAAGAAAAACTGATAAGGAAGAAATAGAGGTGTATATATAGGGACTGACAGAGCAAAAATGAAACAATGCAAAACTCTTGTGCTGAAACATTTATTCTGATGCATTCACAAAACTCAATGAGAGGAAAGCAAGGCCAAAGGAAAAGCAAGAATATTTTGATAATTTTTAAAATTCTATCATGCAAAGTAAAGAAAGGAATCTCTTGCATTGAGATGCAGATATAAACAAAATGTCAGAAAGATTCCATACTTTGAAAGAAGAACAAGATTTGAATCTCAGCAGAAGATGCCTATTTAGAGACTTACAATCCATATGACCACTGAAGGAGATGAGGAAACTGATGATTCAGGTAGAGTTGTGGCATCCTATAAACATTCACCTGAACACAGGCACTATAATATAAACACTTTCTGCTAGAAACAAGGTAGAGGAAATGTGTCAAGATTTATCAACAGCAAGGTGAAGTGATAGCATCATCTTGTTAACTTACTTAGGAACACAATCTCTGCCACAAATAGATTAAAAACTTTTTCAAGCAGTAGCAAAGTCTGATGTACCCATATTTCTTCAAGTGTTTTTATTGAAGACTCCTGTGTGATGGATTGGAAGATGAAAGTTGGAAATTCCATTATCAGTAGGAAGCAAAATTGCCATGTGGTTTCTCTTTTTTTTTTTTTTTTTTTGCGTGGAGGAGGTGGAAGTGGAGAGGGGTGCAGCGGATATTTCTTCATTGTTTCCTAGCTGGTTTGATCTTTTATGTGTTTCTTTGCTACTATACTAAAAAAACCCAAACGTTGGCTTTATCCTCCTCTGGAGGCTTCACACTCATTCCAAGGCTAGATACTATTTGAGAGTACGAACTCCATGAACATCGGCGGCAATATTGTGTGGTCCTGTCACACGTGACGAAGTGGACAGGCAGGACTCATAAGTGGCTCCACTGGGCAGGTGCTGAAACTGTGCAATGTATTTTACTATTTTAGAATTTTTTCTCCTAACTGCAAAGCAAGACTGATTCATTTTAAGGTGTTCTGGAATTCAGGGTTTAGTCAACGTTGCATATGAGATTGTGCGTTGCGACAAGACATTCCCATTTGGAGCTTTACTGAACAAGCACTAGTCTCATAAGCAACAAGGGAAGCTCGCCAGCTTGCAGGTACTTACCTGCAATGACAACTTTCTTAAATAAAACAGCAGGTATCTTTCTGTTTGTCTCAGCTTTTCCTTTGTTCTTTAGGCAGTCAACCTGACGAACAATTTACAAAGTAATTGAGTATGATATTAGCCAAAAGGTTTTCACAGTCTTTATTCAGATGGTTCTGACTATGAATCTAAACCCATAATTTTGCATTTTCAGTCCATATATAACAGTAATTCTAGATACAACTGTGAAAAAAATACAGACCATTTGAGAATAAAGGAAGATTTCTTAACTTTGTACACTGACGGGGACATTACATATTGGTCATGCTTCCCACTGCACTCAACCCAGGAGCAGCGTCCTCAAAAGCTAGTGAACACTCAAGAATTGTCTGAAGTAAAAAAAAAAATCCTAAAAGTAAAAGTAACTGACAGGTCCAGTGGAGCAGAATACTCAAAGAAGATTAATCAGCTAGAATTTGCAATAACTCAATCGTTGTACCAAATGTGATCAATGATAACAAAAGAAACATTTAGCCAAAAGGGAAATAAATATCCGTGGTCCTCGCAGGAGTCATTTATTGATTGAACTTGATTTGTCAACTGTTTTTAGTATCTAGGACTAGAGTCAGGCTGTGAGTAGTACCAGGCTCAGTGACATAAGGGGATTATGCTACAATGCTGTATTTGTTCCTCTTAATTCTTCAGTGAAACTTGTCTTCTAGACACCTCATTTCACTTGCTGTCTTAACAACATTTTATACTTAGGTATCTTTTTAGAAGAGCACGTATGTACGATATACAGTGAGTTGCAACAGCTAAGGTTATTCCACGTGGAACTTCAGCATATTAATTCTTATTGAAGTCTACGAAATAGACATTCAAGGTTAAATATATTTAACTGTTGTCCTGAATACAGATGATTTTAGATTAGTCTTTGACTGCTTTCTTACATCAGAACCCATTGTGGAGTGTCTTGGATCTGCTGTATGAAAAGTGTGGAACGGTCTAACGAAGGTTTGAATGCATTGATATGGGCATGCTGACAGAAGCATACACAATTTATCAGCTGTTTTTAAATTGCCAGAACTGCTCTCTAGAAAGCACATGTTTTGTTAGGACAATAGGTATTACATAATAGACACTATTCTACAGTAGCAAGCTGAGGAAGTATTTGTAATGAGTATAAAAGGGTATTAGAGACAAAAGAATGTGATGTATCAGTGTACCCCCCAACAGCAGTAATTAGCAATCATTTGAAATAGGAAATGTCTTAGGTTGTAAATTATCTGTGGTCTCTACTGTAAATTACAAGGAAACTGGGGATGGGGAGATAATCCCACTTGTTTGCAGTATTATTCTGAAAAAGGATTGCTAGAGGGGAAGTCCACAAAGAAAGATTTAATAAGGGAAGAATTGTTTTCAGAGCAGGTTCAATACAATTTAAGATGTTGAAAATTAGGAATTAGAAAGAATCTGGAACACTGAGAAAAAAGGGAAATTAGTGGATATTAGAAATTCCTGTATACAAAAGAAATAAGACCAGATGAGAATATGATTCTGGATGGACTTATCCCTAGAGAGTTA
The DNA here is from genome assembly GCA_035590175.1 of Aviceda leuphotes. NCBI lineage: Eukaryota > Metazoa > Chordata > Aves > Accipitriformes > Accipitridae > Aviceda > Aviceda leuphotes. Next base: position 14,960,217 of record JAVJGH010000044.1, on the reverse strand, counting down.
AAAGTATATATTAAGATAGCCAGAATCATCCCTGAATTTAAATAAGTGACAAATGAAAATTTTATTAAAATTTACTGCAATCATTAAGATAAAAGGAAAATATTTCAAATGTCAAAAGCCTGTAAAGGGATAAAAGGAAGCAGCAAATCTAAAGAAAATAGCCTTGTTTGTTTTCAAGCATAAGGAGAGTTCAAAGAAATCTGAATAATAGTTTCAGGAACTGTAACAATATACTGAATCTGAGAAAAAAAAATTGTAATGAGTAATTTATTCAAGGTTAAAATTTGGTCATATGAAAAGGTCTGGCAACAACCCCTTAAAATTCAAGCAAAATGAAACTCCTAGTATTGGAAGTCTGAGCATCCACATTCCAATTGAAAACCTGTGTTGCCAAGTAAGAGGAGAACAAAATATCAGTATCTAGAATTCTTGTGGATAACATAAGGTGATAAGGATAAGAAGGTGACTTGGTTTTGTTTCAGTGTATTTGGTTTTTTTTATATAATTGAAACAGGAGAAAACACAACAAAAATATTTTCTTCCATAATGCCTATTAGATGTAAGTATTAGCCATTTCCTTACATTCATTTCTGCCTTAGGGATCTATCTATCCACATATTGATTGATTCGTCGGGGACTTCTTACAAGGCATGTAGCTTTTTCCAGAATAGTGAAGTACGTAGCTTTCTTGACTAGATCCAGAATGTTCAGGCTATGATAAATCCTATGTCTGCCCATTGTTTCTTGTCAGATAAACCATTATTTGATTTAGATTTTCTAATGGTACTCTATAAATGAGCAAGAATACCATCATGTAGCAGGATATATTGTCTAAACTGTATTGCATCTTCTGATTATGATCATCACACGATTAATGTTTTCTTTTAGTATCAGCCTGATAAAGTCTTTTCCTGGTAGAAAAAGCTGATCACATTTGAAATGAGTAAATTTCAAACGTAATACACCTAATTTGACAAGAATTAACTCTACACTATTTTATTTATTTAATAAGTGGCAGGCATTTTATTTGTAATTGCATCTCCCTACCTTCTTACTCGTTGGGAGATATTTGACAGTTTTCTTTTACTGTGGCAGCATTTTCGAGATGAAGCTTCTGACTTGTACATATGCTAATTTTAAAAAGATGAACTTTTTCTATTATGGTGTTAGAGTGTCTAACAGGGAGAATTTCCACAATGTTCTTGGTGAATAAAGATGTCATTAAAATCTGAGCTAATAGGCACTGAGCCTGTACTCAAGTGATGTTTGACCTTCAAGACTTTGTATAGTCTCTGCTGTAGCTGCATGCAGCTGTAGCAGAGCTGCAGGAACCTTGGAATTTTTTGCTGTGGTGAGAGTGAAAAGCAGAGACTAGAAGGCTATGCAGTGAGAAGGAAAGGGCTTGAATAAGATATGAGAAAAATGCGTGCACATCTATTGCTGGAAGTGGAAATCTGTATTACATGGGAGCCTACAGAGTTGTAGTGTGTGAGAGGCCCAAGGGGACTGCTTCCTCATCTGAACAAAAATAATTGAAATAAGATTTTGCATAAAGAGAAAGTTTTGTGGTCACCCATTTTGTGAGTTCAGGATGCTCAGTTTTCCAGTCCGGCTGTTTACATGTACAGTGTCATTAAAAAGAAAGGAATACTGCATCAAACCGATGCTGTCCAGATGTTTACGAAGCAGCTAATCATCTTGTTATACTGATGCATTTGCAAATTATGCTTAAAAATCTTCAGTAGCATGGAAAACCTACATCAAGACCCTTAAATATAGTTTGAGTCTAGGGTCTGGTTTTCCAAATAAACCAAAAATAATCCTCAGAAGTTATCAATGGGGAATGACAAAAGGGTTGCCTTCATCCCAAGGTCTGCCAGACCAAAGTCCTTTCTCTTTCTGGCTAGAGGATAGGAGGAAAACCCACATCTACTTCCCTTATAAACTTCAAAAAAACCCAAAAGAGGACAGGAAAAAAAAAGAGGAGGACATAACATAGTGGACAGCTATGTAATACCGATGAAAATATCAAGCAGCTCTGCCACAGTGAAGAGGGGATGGAAGTTGTTGATGTTCCTCTCCAGTATTGCTAAAGGTTCTGAGATCAGAAGAACTGAGTTCTGAAGTCTTGTACGTTGCCTGAGCCACTGGGTGTTAACTTCACAAATCACAGCATTATAACCTTTCCTAGAAGCTTCCTTATGAATGATAGTGAGCTTCTTCACAGATACCCCTCTATGCCACTCATTTTAGCCTTGAAAGGACTAGTGTGTTGACATTTCACCAGGTATTAAGGATGCTGGTTGTCAGCATGTAAGAAAACTGTAGGAGGCTTTAGGACTGCATCTGTGTGTACAGAAGGTGTATGTTGTAGATGACCTGGAAACACTCATTGTAACACAGGATGGGGAAGGAATGAGAAAGCTGAATGAAGCTAAGAAAAAAATGGTAAAATTTCACCAAGACACACAAGGGAAAGCTGGACATTTCTGTGAATATTTCACAAAATCACTGAATCGCACAATCACAGAATGTTTGAGGTTGGAAGGACCCTCTGGAGGTTTTCCAGTCCAACTCCAGATGAGTTTTGACTTTCCTAAACTTATCCCGGCATGTAGTGCCTCTACATTTGTCCTGGGCTGCCTGACTCTCCTTCCACATTCTGTGTACTTCCTTTTGATATTTTAGTCAAGAGCTCCTTGTTCATCCATGCAGGCCTCCTGCCACCTTTGCTTAATATCCTGGTCATGGGGGTAAGCCATTCTTGAGCTTGGATGTGATCCCTGAAAAATAACAAGCTGTCCCCAAAACCTTTTCTCCCCACAGCCATCTTCCGTGGGACTCTTCCGAGCAGGTCCCTGAATAGGACAAAATCTGCCCTACTGAAGTCCAGAGCCGTGATCTTACTTTTTGCCTTGTTCCCTTCTCTCTGGATCTTGAACTCCATCATCTCGAGGTCAGTGCAGCCAAGTCTTTCCCTGACCTTCCCATCTCCCACAAGGTCTTTCTTGTTTGTAGATATCGTGTTCAGAAGAGGACCTACCCTTGTCAAATCATTGATGACCCGTGTTAGTAAGTTGTCATCAACGCTTTCCACAAATTCCCTGGATTCCTTGTGGCCTGCTCTATCGCCCTACCAGCAGATATCAGGGTACTTAAGAGTCCCATGAGGACAAGGACATACAAATATGACATTTCGTCCTGTTGTCAGAAGGGTTTATCTGCTTTTTATACCTGCTAAGGCAGCCTATAGCAGACACTCATGACAACATCACCCATGTTTGTCTACCCTCTAACCCATAAGCTCTTGACTGGCTTGTCATCCATCCCAAGGCAGAGCCCCATGTGTGCCCCAAGTGTGAGAGCTTTCCCCATAATGCTGCCGTCTTGGCACTCTCTTATTTGTGTGCATATAGTTGAGGTGGACCCCCTTTGCATAATCTGACTACTGTCAAACACTGAGGTTTTACTCTACTAATTTTTCCTCAAAAGATTCAGTCAGCCATCTGACAGACATTTGATAGATATTAATTAAATGTATGAAATAACATATTTGACAAGTGTTTCTAGTTGTTTGTCTCTCCTAGAAGGATCTGGTTCAGAAACTGTCTAAAACACAAAGCTGTTTTGCTGAATATTAATTTAAAGATATTTTAAAATATGTGATGCATAGCAGTTTTGTTAGCAGTCAGTATAGACTTCAGGATAAAGAGGACAAGAGGCTGAAGAAATGTTTCACCTTAAGTAGTAGACTTTTAGATCTAACTCAAAGTGAGTGAAAGGCATTTCTGAAAGGGAAGTTTGGGCACACAAACAGTTTTAAAAAAATCCCAGACATATCCGTCTCCTTCCAGCCCGGAACCTCAACACGGCCACTTCCACATGAGGGTGCCTGAAAAAGTAGCCAGCTATGGGATCGATAACTGGCGAGCCTCGGAATTCTGAAAGATCCAATCTGTTGTATCAGCCCTTCGTGGGTCTATTTGACATTTCGGAGGAGTTGCAGAAACATAAGTTTAGATAACCTAGAAATACACAGATTCGAATACACTTTTCCATCGTTCAATATGCAGTTCTTGCAGCTCATGATTCTATAATAAAAACTACTCAATTTACAGACTGAACAAAACTCAGCAAATTGGCTCCTTAGGTTCAGTTCTCCTTCAGTTGTCTCACCCAAGACACTATAAAGAACTGCCTTGTAGGCTTTAACTGTGAATAGTATGCTCTGATCTACTCCTGCAACTTCACAATATTTGAACTTTCTGTTTCCCAGGGCACTGCAAAAACCTTTTGCTCCTGTTACTCTTGAAATAAAAAGCAGTGTTCTTTATGAATTTTTAACACAGCACACTTTTCCTGCCAGTGCTTTCAGGCAAGTCACGTCAGTATCTGGACACTTGAATTTGAAGCTCAAAGCCTGACTGCCTCTATTTGTAAACAAGTGTGAACAGCATGAGCACAGTAGTGTCACTTCCCAGTAAATTCAGTGTTAAGAAATTACAAATGTATGTACTATAGCACAGTTTGACAAAGCTGTATTGAAATACATTATTCATAGTAATCTTTTTCAAAACCTGACATTTTTGAAAGTTTTCCATTTTGTGCATCATAAAATTGTAATGTTGGTTTTGAAAATGGGGAAAAACATCAACAGCAAAAAGCCAAATGTGTTTAGCCTTTTGCTTTCAAAGAATCTTTTCCAAAGAGACAAAGTCTGTTGCATTTCTTCACCTTAAGTACTGCTCATTTTTTCTCTAATTATCACAAACGAATTACAGCTGATCTTTATCTGCTGCGGCATTCCCAGCCTGCATTTTGTGTGTGTGCGCGCGCGCCTGTGTGGTCAGGGGAAACAATATGTGTCAAGACTGGCTTATAAAATCAGTTCTAAGCCTTTAACCTTCAGCAGAACACTGAATAATTGAGGGGTCTATGGACACTGACATTTATGGCAAAGCAGGAAAATAGATGCCTATTGATGGGGCTGTATCTCTGATCATAGTTCACAGCCCCCTTCCAGTGGCGGAGTTAACGTCACCTGCTTGATGTCAGGCTCCGCAGTGATCGCTGCCAGATGGTCCCAGGTCTCCGGTGCCAATGATAGCTGCTTTGCTGATATGATCAACATAATTCAATCACTGCCAGTGCTTATTTCTTCCCTGTTTCTCCACGCTCGTCGCTTGCCGACTTTTCCCTTCTGTACCCTTTACTTTTGAAAGATATTAGCGCAAGGGAAAATAAAAGCGAGCATTCGCCAACTTCGATCTTAATAAACTTCAGGTTTTGTTTCGCCCCCCCTCTTCATTCCCGTAGCAGTATTTATGAATGTAGTTTGATTTGTAAGAGCTGCCCCCTGAACGCAGGGAAAGTTTATGTGCTTGAAAATATCATTGTGACCTAAATGGAATAGTCACTTTGTTGAGTTTTACTAACTCATTGAATTACGTTTCTTCTGTCAGAAGACTTTATCACACTTGTGAAAAACTAAGTGACTGTTACAAATCTTATCTGAAACAGCTGTTACAGATTTTATAGACTTCTGTTTATGTATGTTAAATATTCATTCATGACTTTTTAATTTTCAAAGTATTTTCTTTCCTCTACTGGGAAAATGTTACACTCTATAAAAGTAGCTTTAGTGTTTTCCACTCTTTCTTTAAAATATTACAGCAATGAATATTTACTTCCTTTTCTCTTCTTTCTACTTCATAAAAAACCTGCTGTGAAGTCTGTGGAAGGTGATGATGTCTGAAAGAAAGGGCAGCTGGAGAAGGATGCACTTCCAGTGTCCCTACCTCTGACTTGCACTGTAAACTCCATCATGAATGCACTTTTCCAAGGAATAGAGCCTGGCTCTGCAGAAAAATCAGATCAGCTCTGACCCAGGCATAGGGATGTGGGGTAAAAGATGTTGTCTTCTTCCCCCTAAAACCTTCCAAAACTCTGATCACCCCCCCAGTCGTACATGTCCATACCATGATATCTTGTTTTGGTATCGCTATAGTCAAGACTTCCGTGGTACTGTCCATCATTTTATGACAGCTACTTCCATTTGATTTACACTGGAGACTGACAAATTTACTGTTAACTTTAAAATAACATTTTTTAAAAAATGTTATGTGGAAGAATAATGATCTTTTCAATGTCAACTGCTGAGAACTCCCACAAATGATAAGTGTTAATTAATACCTTCCATAGCCTAACTTTCTGTCCACAAAGACAAGCTACTTTGGGTGCCCTGAAACCATCTGCTCAGCTTTGCAATACCTACTTGTTCAATTTAGTAATGAAAAATGACATGAAAATGAAAGAATACTACCTTACTTCCTCTAGTAGTTTTGAGCAAAAAAATTCCAGTCCATGAGCAAAGTAAGATCTGTGTCGCAGCACATAGCTAACAAAGGTTTGTGTTAGAGGAATTGATGGGTCCTTGGGTTTTTTTTATGCTGAACACACATTTATTGAGTTTTAAAAGCATAAATTGCACAACTGATTATCACATCAGGGATGTAGCAAACAAAATGGATAAGCAGCAAAGTAATTGTCATATTTCCCAGTGCTTTAGGACACAACGATGTACACAAATACACAGCCTCCTTTTTACCAGTGATAATTTACAGCTTTCTGCTGTCACTCTCCAACGCTGTCAGTCGAGCTTCTGTCCCTGCTGGCCTGGCTGTCCTGGGAGGAACCGAAGTGGCAGGTAGCCCATCAATATAAGATGGACATTAATTTTACACTTCCTTTCCAAGGTGTTTGTGTGTCGATGTCTCCTTCAGCATGATACAGCTGTATGCAAAATCTTACAGTTACTGAAGATAGGTACTTGGATGTAAATATAAACCTTTAGATATACCTTATAAATAAATATAAATCTACAGCTGTACCTGCAAGTATAAAATTAATGTCTTTATAAATATCTGCCTTTTTACATATAGCTCTGTGTAATATCACACACTTATAGTATGGACTGTGTATATAGGGAATATTCATGTTGCTATGTATAAGTACCTATATATAGATATATAAAAATATATTTCTGTGTGCATATATAAAAGTGCAAAGACCAGATATATAAAACCTGTGGATTAAGCCCCAACATCTGTAGTAGAATAGGCAGCCATACCTCCAGTAAGAAAGTTCACCATAACATCCATTACAGGAGGCAAAATCTTCAGAAAGGGATCCCCAAGTGCAGAGTGGGGAGCTGACAAGCTGTATGGCAGGGAGTACTGAAGACATGGGTTGGTTTGACTCTCATGGTTAAATCTCATGGGAAATGACAGAATTTGGATTCTTTCCGGGAGAGGACATGAAGGGTCCTAGATATCCTGAATCCTTGACGGGTGCTGGTCGACAAAGGAATATCAGGCACACTCAAGATGTGGAAAGGTGTTGGCTACCCCATTTTGTGTATCTGATGTGCTCAGTGTACTCGACATACAGCTTCTTTTTCATGCAGGTAAAGGGTGGGAACGGAAGGAAACAAAAGTTTTTCTTTTGTACTTGTTTTATTTTGCTAGTGTGTGAGTTTTGTGTGCCCTGTCTCTTACATTTGTTTCTTGAAAAGTACAGCATGGGGAAGGGCCAAGTCCTGCACCTGGGGAGGAACAAGCCCAGGCACCAGTATACCCTGGGTTCCGACTGGCTGGAAAGGAGCATTGCATGGAAGGACCTGAGGGTCCCGGTGGGCACCAAGCTGAACATGAGCTGACAACGTGCCTCTGTGGCAAAAAAGGCAAATGGTGTCCTGAGTTAGCAGGAGTGTTGCCAGCAGGTCAAGGGAGGCGATCCTTCTTTTCTACTCAGCACTGGTGAGGCAACACCTGGAGTGCTGGGTCCAGTTCTGGGCTACAGGAGAGACGTGGACATACTGGAGAGAGTCCAGCAAAGGACCACTGAGATGATGAAGAGATTGGAGCATCTCACATATAAGGAGAGGCTGAGAGAGCTGGGGCTGTTCAGCCTGGAGAAGAGAAGGCTCAGTGGGGATCTCATCAATGTATATAAATACCCGAAGGGAGGGTGCAAAGAGGACGGAGCCAGGCTCTTCTCAGTGGTGCCCAGTGACAGACCCAGAGGCAACGGCCACGAACTGCAACACTGCAGGCTCCATCTGAATGTCAGGAAAGACCGGCACAGGTTGCCCGGAGAGGTTGTGGAGTCTCCCACCTTGGAGGTATTCAAAAGGCATCGGAACCTGCTCTAGATGGCCCTGGCCAGGCAGGGACGTTGGGCCAGATGACCTTCAGAGGTCCCTTCCAACTTTAGCCGTGCCGTGGTTCTGTGGCAGCCTTGAT
>JAVJGH010000044.1:14938034-14948650 GCA_035590175.1 Aviceda leuphotes | reverse complement strand
TATCGTTCCATATACAAAACAATGGAAGTTGGAAGGGTTCACCTGGAAAATGTGTCATTTATTCCTCTCAGCAAAGTGATTCATATTTTGAACCCAAGGTTTGCAATTTCATGAGTCAACCCTATTTAAGAGGGCAACCCAGGACATCATACAGATAAGCAAAAGCTCTAACTCATTTCCCTGTCTCCCTGGCAAGTAAAGGGTGAGAAAAGGGGCAGTGTTAAAAACCATCGCCTGCGGAGGCATTGCCATGAACTGCTGGGAAAGAAAGTTACTGCCTTTTTTAGTGCCTGCACAGAAAGGATCGTGCAAAATTATGCGAAGGGATCATGCAAAATTGTGCAAAACGATACAAAAGATTGATCCCTTGTACCTCAGTATCACTTATTCCTTTTAAGCATTTGTGGTTTGTGTGTTTTGCAGAGAGAAGCTCTGTCAGAGACTTACTCGCTGACAGAGGAACTTTTGCTTGTTCTTTTTTTTCAAAGTGGTTTGATCAAATGCAATAGTTAGAAAGCTAGGAATAAACTAGAAGAAATCTGTGACCAAACAGTTTTCCCATAGAAATAAAATATGCAGAGAAGCCTCTAAATAGGAGAGACCAGGGCAACATTCTCTGTGGTTTGAATAGTATATCTTTAGATTAGACTCTTCTCAGGTGTGTCATTTAAAATACAAGTTTTTCTCTTTTGTTTTCATGTGCATTTTATCACCATTTAAAGTGTTAGTACAAAACGAATGTAAGTAAACAACTGTTGGAATTTTGATTGCTTTTGGAGTCAATCGTTAGATAAATTGATTGGTAGAATATTGCATTTTGCTAGATCCAGTTATAAACTAAAGGGGGGAGGGTATGCAAGCTGAAAGGCGAATTGTTCTATTTAATAAAGCATCCGATGTTCAAAACAGATTTTTTAAAGTATAATTCCATTATCTGATCAAATTGCTGTGAACAAAAATCCAATAGTTACCTGACTTACTGAAGTTCTTAAATTATTCTTTCCCATACTTTTTTTCCCCCTTGAAAAGCTGATTTTATTTACATACATTGCATGGAACCAGAAAAACAGACAAAACAATATGTATTCATAAAAATTCTACCTATTTAACCTTTATGCACTACATAAATGTTGGCTTCTGTAGAATAAAGCATTTGGTCAATTCTAAGAGAAGTCTAAGATAGCAGCTAGGAATCTCATGGGTCAATTGTTCTTATCGTGTGTACCCCCATGTATGGTTTAGTAACGACTGACTGGATGCTTTACATTAGGGATTTTCAAACTGGTAAGTCTAGTCTCATGTCTGAACATCACCTACTGAAATTATTATGAAGATCTGCATATCAAAGATGTAGAAAATACAAATAAATATAGCAATATTTCTTGGTACTGGTCTCATTTTTCTGGTTTAGACTTGTAAGTGGTTTGAACTTTTAAAATATAATAAAAATATTCAAAAGACACTAGAAACTGTAACACATCTGTGAAAAAAATTTGTATCACAAGATCTGAGTTAGAGAAACTGTCCTTATATATATGTTGGTTAACAGTGCATAGAAATGGATAATTTCCTGGCAGGATAAATCCATGACCATGGTTATTTCATTCAAGATTTCTGACTCTCGCCTTCTAGAGAATCGATGTTGGATTGATGTTTTTTGGATGTTGAGGTTTTTCGTACAACCAAGTTGATCAATGAATAAATAGGTCCTTTTACAAATTGGAGAAAAGATAAAACATCAAAGTAACGACTATATGACCTTTGTAATCTGACTGTATTTGACTTTTCTGTCTACTTCCACCATGCCATTTGGCCAGAGTTGTGTTTTATCCTGAAGAAAGGAACAAGATAATAGGTTTTGGTTACGAACCAGTGGAGATACAAGTCAAACAGTGCACTAACATCAGAAAACAGATGAAACAGAAAAATCTAAAGCTTCTTGATCGTTGTTGTACTACTCAGATTATATATGAAGAGGAAACCACAGGACTTGAACACAACTCCATTTTTAAGGCTGTGTTTTAAATTTTCACCATCAAATCAAGAAGGGGTAATTGTCTATTTGAGAAAACCCACATTCACTGCTGCTGGATATGATGCTCCCCCTGTTCCTGATCTCTGCTATTCAACCAGATCCCAGCACACTGAAAGAAAAAAAACCCTTCCATATATCTAGGAGGTGTTTCAGACATTGCAGGTTTTTCAAACTGGGGCACTGGCAAGAGCAATACCATAGGTAACAACCTTAGCAAATGCTTCTAATATGTAAGTTTAGCTTATGTATTTATGTCAAGATATGAGTAGTTCTAGATAATTCTATGCAAATAATAGTTATAAAAAAATCTTTAAAATAAGTCCCAATATTATCTGAAAGCTGTGAATACAACTAGGTCAAGCGGTGTTGTTTGTATATTGTTTTTCAAAATTGCATTTATTTAGAAATGTTATTTGTGTTTAATCATCTTTGAGCAGAAAGGCTGAAGATTGCGTTGTGGAATACTCGCTTCTCAAAAGAGTATCAATATTCATAATGTTAAATGCCATTACTACTTACATGAGCAGCATTGCTTTATTATGTCTCAGCAGCCACTGAAACAAAATTAGAACTTGTAGTCTTGTTACTTCTAAAGCAGGTATGCTCTTCTCGTTGTCCTGCATCTTTCAGTTCTCTCTAACTCATTTTAATCCACCTGAATGTGTTTTTTAAACAATGATGAAGAGCAACAGCTACAATTTAAGTGTTTGCTCTGACATGGACCTTAAACGGGTTTTCAGGCATTAGATGCTATGGGATGTTTAATCATATTCTCTGGCTAATGTAAATATTTTCCTGTGTTTTTAAACAGTTCAGTCTATCTTCGTAGGCTTCATAAATGGAATATTTCTTTCCCTCCTTAGGTTAAGTTAGCTGACTGCTTTCTGCTTAGTTTTGAACGCAATAGTACTAACTCATAAAATTAATTCCCATTTTGTGGGATTGTCAGAAATGAGGATTGCTCTGACCCCTGTTTGAACTCATCAGCTGAAATGAAGTTGTTCAGTGAGCTGGAGAAGACAAAGCTGAGTTCCAAGAAATTAATCAACTCCATCAGCCTCCGCGATAGGCCTGAAAATGGCACACATCAGACTGACCCTGAGCAGCTCTGGGTTCCCTCCGTAAATGAAAGTCATCATTCCTGGCAAGGAAGATACTAAATTATAGGCTTTTAAATTTAATTTTCAGTTTACTTGTGTTTTCGATTAGTGTGCCATGTTTCATAAAGATGGTAGTACCTTTAAGTAGTAAAAGCCCTTCATCTACCAGCTCGATCCCTGTTGTAATAAAAAGGTAAATTTGAAGTAAAAACTGTTAGCAAATGAAACATGTGGTTGGGTTTTTTCATTTGGTTGTTTTTTTTTCCCAGTTTCTCAGTGACACCTTAAGCAACAATACCAAATTATTTTCTTCATACCAAAATCAATAACAGGCTTGGAAATAAAAAGTAGCCCTGCAGCCTGAGGCCACAGATTTTCATGACAGGCTACTAAAACTATCTTTCAGTAGCCTGAAGCTCTGCCAGCTAATCATTCACTTTCCTTTCACTATTTAGTTGTCGGATATCTCTTCGGGCTAGTAAAACTTAAAGGCTATGTGACAAATTGTCTGCTAAAGAAACATTGTCCATTTTTATCTTTGTGGAACTTCCATCTTTAGCACGTAGGCTGAAAAGTTCACACTGCTTTGGAAGGAAGGCAAAAATTAAAGCTCTAACAAATCTTAAATCTTTAAGTGCTTTCTTATTTTATTAAATGCAAAGCATTGAAGCCATTGTTGTGTACCTTTCCAAATCACTAGTAAAAATACCATTTTTTTCAAAGGAGCAAGATGGATGCTGAAGGGAAAACAAGTTTACGATTCTTCAGTTAAGCTCTTAAAGATGAGGGAGCATGATAATTGGGGTTGAATGCCTTACTTAGGTTTCCTTGTATGTATACATGAGAATATAACCTATAATTAGGTAACTATAACAATTCCCATCAACTATCAAAACTGACATCTATCCTATCTCAGTGCTGGGTGGAAATTGGAAGGTGATGAATGCTGTCAAGTCTCCTCAAAGTTCTCTTTTGTATATGTTTTTGTTAAAATAAACTCAGTCAAAATGTATATATTTAGCTCAGAAAAGAAAATTTAATTTCTACCTTTTTAAAGACTCAGACAACTCTAATGGTTCTGAAATAACAAATCTAGCAACTGCCTAATAATGTCAGCAGTAATTTCCCATGAACACACTTGGGAGATATTTAATAGACTAAATTGACTAGCATCTTCCTAGTGTGCCAGGCTAATCATGAGTTTCTAGACCTGTACTTGTATATTCTTTCAAGTGCATGGCTTGAGGCAAAATAAGCACCTTCGCTTCTTAACTATTCTTCAACATTCCTGATACTCCCCTTTTCCCTCTTTACCTCTGTTCCCTCCAAACCGTGTCTTGGAAGGGTTTTTGCAGATAAACCAAACTAAAGCTTTCAGATACATAAGTATCATAATCTATGCTAAACCTTTACATCATCTTAAACAGATTACATCAACATAAGTCTTTAGATCATCGTAAGTACCTCAGACCTATTAATTTGTACTCTAATAGGCGCTTAACTACACAGGTGCACAGATAAGGGGTGGCTAAGGTGGGGGCAAGCCAGTTAACCCTAGTTTGAAGTCCCTAAAGTCTTTGCCATAGTGGCTATGTGCTAAGTTTTAGTGATTAACCTTTCATGGCCCCCAAATATCCTGCTATAGTGGATAGTATACAAGAGTTCAGCTTAGTTAAAAAACAACAAGCCTTTTCAACCTTAATTATTGCTTATTAGCTTTTATATGCAAGCAGCAAGTTTTGAGGTGTTTCAATTCTCTATTACAGGAGTCTGTTCTTTTTAAAGTTTTTCAAAATAGTGAACAGGAAAGTGCGCTCACGTATATATCGTATGTGTGTATTGTACACACAAACCCCCCACACAGGAAAAAGGTGACTTGTACTGTTCTTTTAACTCAAGCACAGCCAGAAGCAGCAAACTCCCAGTTTCAATTCCTTTCCATTTCCATGCTGCCATTCTCCTTAAAAAATGATCTTGCTGCTGGTGAAAATTATCAGACTAAAGGTCTGATGACTGGCTTGTTATAAAACCAGGAAAGAAGACTGTAGGTGGTCTGCATGTCTAAGGGTAGGAAATATGGCCAACGCTTATAATGTCCCTTTAAAGGGTCTTTTTGCAGGTTTGAACCCTTATGAGCTAAGCAGAAAATAGCACAGACACGCATGTCAAGTGATAAGATTTAAACAGTATAGTAGTCACAGAATGAAGTTCTTGGAAGAGCCAAAGAAACCTCCAAGTTTTCTTGTCAAGGCAGGAACCAGTCAGCCTTTTGATTTTACTCACTGGCTGTGCTAGTTGGAAGAAGGCTGACTGACACTTGGGTGTGAACATCTGTGTGTGTGCCTCAGCACACGTGTGTGCATGTGTGCAGAACTAGCACTTTCACAGGCAACTCAGTCTGAAGCCAAGTTCTCTATAAAACCCATCTAGTCTTTTAACAGCGACAGCGGGTACTTTCTAAAGAAGAGTCACGAACCATCTTTTCTGCCTAACCTGTGTCTCAGCGGTGGTCAGAAACCACTGAACTAGTCCAGTAACAAGGTATGCAGGTGATCTTACTTTCCAGTGCTCTAACCGGCAGAGGAAACGCGCGGTTCTCCTCCTGGGCGCCCCTGCCTTGCTCTCCTTATCCCAGCCCTATGCTCAAAAAGGAGCCAAAGGAATCTGGCCTTCCATACTGCACCACAGGTGGAACGTAAAGGACAATGTTCGTATAACTATTTCAGATTCTCTGTGGTGTGACAGTTTCCAGGATATTTTCCATGCTTTTTTTATGGCAAAGTAGTCCGAGTGCTCCGTGATTCTTCCCCAGGGACAGGGGTAATGGTTCTTCTGGAGCACTGAGGACACTCAGGAGGTGCTGCTGACCCTCAGTGCTTAACTGAGTCGGTGTGCACCCCCCACTGCAAAGTAAAGAGGCTAAAAATCCCAAAGTAAATTGAAATAGAGGTGGCCAGTGTGGGTTGAATGAACCTGTAATATCTAGGTAAAAGCCTTTTAAGTGCTTGGGAAAAAGTAGCCCTGTAACAGCACTTAAATAAACACTTAATAAAATTCTTCTGTCAGTGTTTTTGGAACATAATTAATGAGACATAATGGAGAAAATTATTGTGGCTTGACCTTACCGTGTTTCTGATATTAAAGTTTACCAGGCAATAAATATAGCTGGGATACCTAAAAAAATTATTCTTGGTTAGCTGTCCATCCTGTCCCTCTGCTAGAGTTTACTGCTGGAGAAAGAATGAATAAATAGTATAAGCTGTTGAACTTTATAAAGTTTTATAAAGAGCAGAGTATTTATGCAAGCGGTTGGAGATTTCAGTTTGGTTTAACACCTGCTAATACTTGCATGTTAACTCTTCTAAACCCATGCAGAGATAAATTCAAAAACGGAGAGGCAATTAGTCAGAAGTTTTACACAAACTGTGGACTAACCACAATTGCCCCTGCTTTGCGTACTTCCATCTACAGTTCCACAGCGAGGCCACAACACAAATACTCTATAAAAAGCACCCTCGTTTCTTTCCCCAGCGCATAGTCTGCAGCACACTGGAAGCGAAGGTGCATCAGACACACGCGTTTGCAGATGTTCAGCTCCAGTCCCTCCTCTGTTTTGACAGATGACATTTGCACGTTGGGCCCATCTCCCCCTGTGAAGGCACCATTGGTTTCCTTCCCCGTGCTCGCGCTGGGCCTCGGCGCCGGGCACCCACAACGGCACGCGCTGGTGGAAAGGAGGCGAGAGCACTGGCGCGGCCCTCTCCGGCCGTGTGTCGGCCGTGCCGTTGCGGGCGCTTGGTCCAGTGGCGTGCCTTTGCTTGTAATGGAGCGTGGTTGCTTGAACCTTCTAGACCGTCCCTCCCCGAGAAGCATCAGCTCTCTCCTAGAAACTGAGCCATGACACCGTAATGTGCCAGTTATTATTGTAATAATAACTGCCCCCCCCCCCCAGCAAAGAGTAATTTGATAATCTTCTGTAACCAACTGTACATGTTACTCCTCACATGCAGTGTTAACCCATTACTAGAATGTACTTAGTTTAAACATTAATTTATTGGAAAATGCTGAAGAAATCCAGTCCTGGACTTCTAAATTTGTTTTTCTTGCATTTCTCCCTTACATCCCCGCTTCAAGAGAGAAATGAGGTCTCAAATCTAATAATTATAGTAGTAGTTTTCTTAGCAAAGCCTGAACCTAAAATAATAGGAGGAACAAGCTTCCTGGTTTAATGTTACCTTGCAAATATGAGCCTTAACAAATATGTGATTTACATTAGCTAGTCTGAAAAATTACATATATAACAAGAAGTTGGGACCTCAGTAGCTTGGCATTAAGTAAGTACAGAGGAACAGCCTTATACAGTTAGCAGATACTATAAAGGTTGCTTTATTTCTATGTTAACATCAGAGGCTTACTGCAAACATCGAAATCAATAAGGGATTTAATTTAACTGAAACAAAGATGTGTTTGAGGCAAAGTATTATTACATTTCAGGAGCTGTTTTCCTTCCCTTTCTTGAAGTTTTGCTTATCAGAAGGTGACTACTACTTTGATAGGTAAATTTTATTCTTAGTGCTAGATTCCAAAACAGCTGTTTGTCCCCCTGAAAAAAGGAATTTGGCTAAGCTTTCTTTAATACTTGGTTTGTATACTCTGGCAAGTCACGGATCTTCTAGCTTGTCTATTAACTTGTGAAAACAAGGGACTATCCAGGAATTGTTAGTGCTATAGGGAATATGGGCTTAGAAGTAATGCAAAAGTTCAGATATTTGCCTACCTTTCCTTGTAATCCAGGTATCATGGACAGAAAGATTACAAAATGTAAAAATGTAAATAAATGGTTGACTACTTCTCCGCGCACATTTTTTGAGTTGGATGCATTTTCTAATCAGGTTTTTAAACAAAGGCTTTGCGATACATGAATACTACTGCTTGTGGTTGTGATGAAAGCTCGGTGTTACAAAAACTTCAAAGGCAATGATTCAGTGCGAATTTCTCTGATTTGAATATTGGAGATAACCTTTGTCTAAAACAGCAGAGTGCAACACTTGTATTGTTAAACACTTGTGCTGCACTGACCTTTCTCAGGATTGTTTGCAGTTGGATATTTCAACACATCATACCTGCAACTATATTGACTGGAGTATTTGGCCTGTCAGGATTAAGCTAATGTTGTTATCTTTGGCTGTAATGGGTTTTGAGCCTGCTGATGCCTGCCTGCAAATGCAACTGTAAATTACTTTACAGTAAGACATGACGATTTGCTAAGTCTCTTGATAGGTTCTTTAGTCAGATTTAGTGTAAAATATAAGGTGAAAAAGTTTTTGAGCACTGATGTTCTGTGTTGCAGTTGATGTTTTCAGAACCTTACCTCCAATACACATGAGGAATTTCACTAATTTCCTGGAAATTTTAGCACTCTTCAGAGGCTGAATGAAGTAGGAAAAGAGGAAAGAAATAAATGGTTATGTGATTTCAATGCTTTCATCTTATTTTTTAAATTACTAGGAACTTCCAGATTTCATGTAAAAATATTTCTACCTTTGTAACTGAGCCTAACTGCACAGATAATTGGCACATTCTCTTCAAGCACTTACAGCAAGACCTACCAGGGATCTCATGCTTCTCCATGTTTCCTCTTCCAAATCGTATGGGTAAGACAAGAAAGCAGGTGGGTACAGAGAAGCTTACGCTTCGGCTGTCCTGTGGCTGATGTACCAGCTGTGTCTCCTGCCCAACCATGACCGCAAAACTCTTCTACAAAATCCGGTAATTTGCATCTCACTTAGTGTAATACTCTTTTTCTGCTTTTGGCAAATGTAGTCCTACCTTGTTGATGTTTGTCCAGGACAGTCCTGTAAAAATTGCTTTGTTAGGCAGATATTAGCTTACAGGTCTGGTGCCTTTCAGCAGTTGCCCTTTGCCTATCACACTAAGCATCAAACTCCTAGTTTCCAATCTGAATGGTTACTGGAACCTAACTACACCTTATTTACCATCACACCAAAGTTAAAAGTTAATGGGAGATGAGCCAAAATGGGTATTGGAATACAGTGACCAGTGGCATCCTAGGGAACTGGGAGGACACATTTGTCTGCAGCACGGTGATACATTGGGAAACCCTAGGAGAGGAAAAAGGCACAATACTCTGTAACCTCCCTCCAAAAAATCACCCCTTGACATTGATTATGGCAAACGTGAAAATGTATTTAATCTGAAAGGCAAATTTGAAATGGTTGAGAAACAAATAATGCATTTAAAAGTGATGTCTAAGAAATAAAAAAAAGTCTTAGCTCGCAATGAAAAGCTAAAACATAGAAATTTCATGAAATAAAAGTTCAAATTAATTTGGTTCAAGTCTACTGAAAAATTTTGTTTCTGCTTCTTTTGTTTAGACTTAGAACTTCAATATGTTATCTCATATGTACAACTATATATTATACACAATTACATGGTAGTTTATATTAAGCTCTTAATGACAAGTTTCCTGAATGAAAACAGTATTGTAAAGAAATTTTGGATTTTATTTGAGGAAAATATGGTTGCTATCTTTTATGTAAAATTGTTAGTCTATAATCTTTTTTACATTGAAGGCACTACACTGGAATGCTTTGGACTGGGTTCACAATTTCTTTGCCAATGATAACCATTTTAATCTCAGGGATAGGACAGGAAAGTATGTTCCCATCAGAGCAACTGTGGTACCAATCATCTGAACAGAATTCATTTTTTATTCTGCTCACAGTTCTATGGACCACAGCTACTGGATTCAGCTCATCTGCATTTCAATACCTACTTTATAGATATTATATCTGGCTAGTTTTCTAGGCTTTCCTTATAAGAGGTGCTATTTAAGATGATTGCCTCTCTCTAGTGAATGTAACTGGGGTCTAACGACTAGGAGTGATGTAGAAGCCTAAGGTGAGTTGGTGAATGTTACGCAGTATGAAAAAATTGTGCATCAATGCCATTACCTTTTCTTTGTTTCTGTAAGTCATTGGTTCCAAAAGGCAGTAGAAGTTTAAGAGGTTTCTGTTTTGCTAAAAACAAATAAATAAACTTTCATGCTAACAGATAGCTGTGGTGGAATCTGAATCAGAACTGGACACAGGCTTCAGGACAAATTCAGGGAGTTCTTCCCACAGCCTAGTGAATCTGCCTTCATATCCTGCTACTGCTAGGAAAGTAGGAAGAGTTAAAACCATTAAAGTTTTCATGTCTGGCCAATGTGTAATTCACAAATGCATTCACAGATTATTATTTTTTTAAGAAACAAGCAATTATACCATCATATGGTTCATAACAAAAAAAAAGGAAAAAAACATGAAAAAGACAGTACTTACATATGCTATAGTGTAAAAAGCAGACACTGTATATGTCTCTACTAATAATTATCCTCCCAAGGTTTACACTTTATTGGACAAAAAAAAAAAACGGGGGGGGGGGGCCTAAAAAAAACAGAGTGATAAAAAAACCAAAGG
>JAVJGH010000044.1:14906928-14935943 GCA_035590175.1 Aviceda leuphotes | reverse complement strand
ATAATCCACATCAAGTTTCATGCAGATGTTAGGTTTGAAGTGCTACCTTTGTATATTGTTAAATATATGTCTAGTAACTCATTTTGAAATAACCAGTTCAACATTTGTCTTCTGAATATTCTGAAATTTGCACAGTAAAAAATGGTTCATTATAATAACTGCAGAAAGACAGTGTACAAGCCTGTGGCTTACACTTCTGGAAGAAATGAATGTCTGAAAATAAAGTTGCATCTGGGCATTTTTTTACTAAACTTCAATCACTTATTTTCTGGTGTTAAATTTTTGTAGTTTTCAAGTCCTTCTATAGACTGCTCAAAATCTGGCCCCATGCTTGGCATTTACCTATTCAAGCAATGTTGCTGAACACATTATTTATTAGTTTGTTGGGTTTTTTAAGGAGAGAGAGAAAAGTATTCTGAAAGCAGAAGAATGCTCAGGGTTAGAAGATGAGCAATGGTTTGCAAACACTCCCATTTCAACAGCTGCTCCAGGAGTTTGACATCACTTTGTGTTTCGGTGATTTCAATACACCTCCTGTTTAGACAGCTGCTTGAATACATGTTCATATGCACACAGAAGAGAAAACCCTCCCACAAAATGTGGCACCTGTAAAAAAGGCGAGACTATGAGTTGGAATATGCCTACCTCTGCAGTTCTTATCTGAACTGTAATTAATTTGGATGGTTTCTGACATTTACTGCCTGAGATTTGAAAAATGAACAATGTTTACATATATATGTACTCATGTTCAGTGTTCTCAACTTATGACATAGACGGCAGGAAAAATAATGTCATCAACATTTTTTATAATTATGAGGTTTTTTTCTTGAAATGCGGATAAAAAATGAGGCATTTCCAGAAAAAAACCAAACCAACAAAAGATGTGAAAATGTTATGAGAAAGATCTTAGTGCCAGTATTTCTCCTGCTCTCTCTCTGGCCCATTTATTTAATATTTATTATTTAACAGTAATATTTAATTATTTATGTGAAGTGGAATAGCATCAACAAGAGAAGCTGGGAAAAAAAAAAAGTCTGACTTTGTAGAGCAGTGGTTATTATACTTGCCCATGATGTGGAAGATGGAAGATGGAAGTGTGAGTTTATATTCCAAAGCAGAGAAAGCAAGACTTGAAGCTGGTTTGTTCCTATCAGGAGATTAAGCTATTCCATGACACAGACTCTCTAGCATTATTTTCCTTTTTAACTTTTCAAGGGGTGATAGTACAATCCATGGCTGCAATTTTTAAAAATAAAAATGGCATGCCATGTAGAGAATGGAGATGATTCCCTTTGGCCTGGAACATTAACTTAGGGATCTCAGTAGGCATCTCAGCGAGGTGGTACAGAGCACTTACTTTTGATATATACATTCCCTATTCAACCAGTGGAGAATTTTAGCTGCTTTCGAAGGGGGGTAGTGGCACAGGCCACTGTGCTCCTTTTCAAGGAAACAACCATTTGCCTTTTCACACCACCAGCAGCAGCTATCACCAAGAAATCTATCCCCTCCTAGACCTGAATCTGGCATGGGTGGCTGGTATGGGGAAGAGAAGGGAGTAGCAGGAGACGAGGTGAGTAGCTGCATCCGTTCCATGCAGTCCAGCTGCTGCTTTAGCTGGGAGGGTGGGAGAGGGAAAAGGAGAGAAGAAGTGGTGGGACTTCAGGATGCTGAGCTCAGTCCAGGCTCTTCTTCCTGCTGAGGTGGTGTAAAGGGCTGGTAGAAGTAAGACCAGTCTGCTGAAAGGTTTCCAGGCTACAGAAACTTTTCGGTCATTCTGGCAGTGCTGGCTGCTGGACTCACCATCCCTGTTTCCAGAAAGATGCGGCAGAGGGGGTGGGAGATTCTTGTGGGCTAGACTGGGCCTCTGGTGAAGTGTGCTGTGTTAGGCAAGCAGGGACTAGAGCCCCAGCCCTGCCCTCTAGCAGAGGAATACCTAACAGCCGGGCTCTGCGAGCTTCGCCATCTCCGCTCGCCTCTGGAAATCAGGATGTTCAGTACTCTGCTGATCTCCCATCAGCCTCCTAGTGCTTCATGGTCACGACATACCCTGACCTGAGATTATTCATGCTTGAAGTGCGGATGTGCATGTGTGTCTTCACTATTGTTTGTTCAGCAATAGGGCCTCTGTTTCTATGCAAAGCATAGTTAAGAAGTCCCACTTTTTTTCCAGCCGCATCCAGCATTCCCTACCTTTCTTTGAAAATTAGATTTACGCCACCCTTTTCTTTAGTTCCATGACTGTCATTCATGATTCTCTGTTCCCCATTTCCCCTTGTGATAACTGGAAAAGTCTTGTGTGTAAATATTTTTTTTCTGAAGACTTTAAAAACAGACTTATAAACTTAAATGCTATATCTTTTTTAATATTTCAAAGGGAAAAACTATAGAATTAGCTATCTATTGCAGAAGAATTTTGATAATTTGTTTTATTTTATTGTGTGCTTAATAATCTTGTTTTCAAAATCAAAATTTCACTGTTATTTTCCAATTCTTCTAACTAGCTTTATTTTAAATTTTCATCATGAATTACCATAACTTTCAGAGGGCAGTCTCTCCCGCCCCTTTCTAAAACCAGTATTCCTGAGTCTCTGTCTTGCTTGATGTTAGACGGGCCATGAAAAGAGTGTATCAAATCAGACCAGTTTTAGTATACCATTGCATTTAAGAAATTCAGTGCAGCTGCTTTGAATCACGCCTAGAAGACACTTGCCTCTCTCCATTGACTGCAGGTCATTTAGGTCCCTACGTTTCAGGAATCTGAATTGTAACCTTAGTTAGATGTCTAAAGTAAGCTAAAGTTGCTAGTTTATGTATGCCTTAATTGACAAATGATTTGAAGTTGGCGTATTCACTTGTAGGAACAGGCCCAGTCAAGATGAGGATATATATTTGTTTGAATCTGACCGCAGAATGAGGACATGCTCTAATTATAATGTTCACACAGCTGCTATGCTTCAAAACAATTCCAGGCCCCAATCTTGGAAAAAGATTTGTTGCGAGGTAGTCTTTGGCCTTGCAGACTTTTATTGACTTCAACGGGCCTACGAGTATGTATTGGTGCCAAGCATTGCAGCTGCAATAATTAATTAAGATTGAGCTGTGTAAGAGTGGGAAAAGGTGTAGTCTTTCTAAATCTTTTAATCCAGAGCTGCTTTGCTGTCATGTGAAGGTCTAAAACTTTATAACATATGAACATCATGACCTTCATGACCAGCAATTTGATGGTCAGCATTCTATGTACCCTATGGTAAGTGTGCCTAAATGCCATGACAGTGTTAATCCATTGTTGAAACAGCTTAAAATTCCATTCCTTATTTCTATTTTTAAGTAAGTACACAATGATGGCTTGGACTTGAACATATGCACCTTGTGCAAAATACTTGATTATCTCCATAGCTATTATCTGAAAAAGTGGGGATTCTTTTGTATCTCTAACATTCTCGGGCTGTAAGAAGGCATTAGGACCTTAAATACCGTTAAGGAGAACCACCTCAGAACCTGTCTCTACTCTCCTCTTCACTTGCTATTTTCAATTTCTTTTTTTTCCTAGAGATTTTCTTCTCATATGCCATTTATCTCAACTACTTCCATAGTCACTTGTCAACATCCTGCTCTTGGACCAGAAGTGCTGGAAATACCAGCTGTGTAATAAAATTTCGCTCCCCCTTGTGGGAAAAAAGGGATAAGAAGCAGCAACAGGCAGAGATGACTCTGAGAAGCAGGTAGACAGACGATAATACTGGCATTTGCTGTTAGCAAAATGGAAAATACCACAGACTTGCAATTGGTTTTCTAGACCCCACCATAAGGGCTAAGAACACAGCATTTCCAAATCGAAAGCTGACTCTCCAGAACACATGTTAGTAACAAGAGTTAAATTCCATGGCCAAGGAATCACTCAGTCTTGCTGATACATCTGCCTTGTTAGTAATAAATCTCCAGGAGTCATTATCTAAATCTGCTCCCAGCTACATCCCCTGTGGTTAAAGTTCCTTTACTTCTCACAGGCTTGGCCAGAACAAGTCTGATCAGGACATGGGCAAGAAAATTTCAAGAGAAATTCAGGATACTTAAAGACATGTCTTCTTTGTAAAACAGTACTGAAGCCATGTCAGCTGGAGTGGTAGAAAAGCATATCCTGCTGCTAGTTTGTCAGGCTGCGTGCTAAACTGGTTCGTTATTTAACCTCAATCTTCATATGCTTGTAGCATGAGGAACATAAAATGTGGGTTCCCATCGTGCTAGGCAAGATCACTGTTCTTACCCTGAATGGCTTGCAAACTAAGCAAAGGACAAGTGCTAACAGATTAATATAGAAAGACATACAAGTAAGGGGAATGCTAGGACAATAAAAGCAATGGCAATTTCAAAATTGTTCCAGAATTTCAGAGCTCCATCTACTTCACTTTTTTTTTTCTTTTCATTTCTTGGCTCTGTTTGACTATGAGGGACTGTACAAATGGTATTAAAAAAGATTCTTCTGTGTAACATCTAAATCTTTTTGTCATTCCATCAGAATGAAAAACATTACAGACACACAGTATTATTAAAACGAATTTTTTAGCTTACCGCATACCTTATTGCTATTGCAGCATCTGGAAAGAGGAGATCTGCCAGGTAGTTTAGCAAGTGTAAATTACAGTTGACAAGGATAATTGATACTCCTGGGCTCTCTTTTCTCTGTGGTCAGCTGGGAGTTTTGGGGCTACACAAGTTTTTATACATCGTTCAGCTAAATTGAAAATCCAAATGTAGAATGCTGCACTAAGAACAGTGTGTGGATTTGAGGAAATTCCTGAAAGAAAATCCCGGAGTCAGTGAATAATTTATACTGTCCCATACCTGTATTGTATCTGTACCTGTTGTGGTTTAACCCCAGCCAGCAACTATTATTATCTCTGAGATACAACATTTTTCTTTGAAGTAAGGTACAATAAGCAACATTTCACGGCCCACTTCTCAGGGAAGTGGAAAGCAAGCAGTGAAATAGCATTTAGGGAGAGCCGGAGTACTCTAAATCTTACCTCACTGGAAGACTTTTCCTGGAGCGCTTGTGAATGCATGGTGATGTCATACGTAGGAACTCTAGTCTTTTGTCTATAAAAATGGTCTTGCAGACTTGTGCCTAGGGCTATCCTTGCATATTTTAATAGATGGTCATGGTATATATGACCTGAGGGCAGGACTCAGGCCTCCGGTCATACACGAACCACGTGCTCAACCTCTGCAAAATCATAGGAGTTAAGAGAGACAGCTGTGTTAAGTGTTGGTTTTGGCTGGGTTTTAAAGATCGTTTTTCTCAGGTATTTAACTTCCATTCACTGAGTGGGAAGCTTAGTTACCCTGCTCTGGGTTTAGATTCTTATCTCAGAGACCCGTTAGTAAATCCTCAGGTCTTTTATGCTCTATTGCCCTGTGTTGTTCAGAACTCTAATCATTCATTTTGGCATTTGAAAACTAATGAGATTTTGAATTTCTTGCTTATATATATATGTTATACTGTATTTTCTTACGTTTTGAAAGAGAACACTGGAAAATATTTTCCTTTATAACTCATGCACCAGGACATCAGTTGAAGAGTTTGCAGGTCTCCTGAAAAGAAATAATGACATTTGTAAGTACAGCAAAGAATGAAGATGATTGTTTGAGTCTTGGCTTTGTGCAACATTTTTAATGCTCACGGAAAATCCTCTTAGCTGACTTTCAAAAATGGTATATTTTTAAGACTCTTTGCACCTTCTCCTAATGATTTGAGATAGAAATATTTTAGCACTTATTTGAAGTGCTTGCTTGGTCATACATGAAGCAGTGATAGCTTTCCTCTGAAAAACAAGTCCACTGCATATAAAGAAAGTTGCAAAATTAAAAGGGCATGTTCTGCTTTTCCTTCTCTTGGGAGAAATCTGCTGAGACTTTGATCTTAGCCATGTTGCCCTATTACTTGACATAACATCAGTATTTTGCATTGCATTTCTAAGGATTTATAGAAGGGCATAAATAATGATTTTTTAAAAGCCTTTGTCAGTTTTAATATACATAGTACCATTTAAAAAATCTAATCCAATTAACTGATCCAGAGATTGCTTCTCTGATATCCAGAGCTGTTTCTCCAGATATTTAAATCAACAAAAAAGTATTCTCAGGACTGTCTTTCAGCTAGTTTATTTTCATCCTATCCTGATCTCAGGTGAAGTCTAGGAAATTTGTGATGTTAAACTTATTGTTGACAAAATGTAAAATAGAAGACGGATCTGCTACTTCAGATGTGTTTTTACATTGGAAAAGATGGCAGTGCAAAAAAAAGCAACCAACATGAAAAACCACTGAACACTTTATATGTAACCTGTATGAACAAGACATTTCCCACAAAAACTGCATTCTTCGGCTGTGTGGGCAAATTATAATCTTCAGTCTGTTTGGGAGAAGCTTTAGTTCTTAGGTAGACTATTCTGCTTCCAGAACCTTATATAAAAATTGTGTGAGGACGTACTAGAAATACCTTGTAGACATCCTGAGTTATCTAGAGGAGGATTTTCAGAAGAGCTCATCACTGGTCTAATTTTCCTCTCAGTGACTTCAGAGGCAGCACAGTTTAACTGAAGCAAGTGAGTTAGAAAATCCCACCTTTTTTTTTTTTTTTTTTTTTTTAATAGGACAGAAGCAACCAACATTTTGATGGTGTCTGGAAATCCAGAGGCATTCAGGCACTTCAGGGGTGCGACGATGTGATTTCAGTAAAACAAATTTCTCCTCAGGAGATCGCTGTGAACTGAAGCCACTTCTAGCTTCCAAAAGGTGCTACTGCATAATTTGGCACAGCATGGAAGCACAGCAATCCAGTCTCACTGCAGCAAAGACACAAAGCATATCAGCAAGGTCTTTATTTGAATGAAACCATCACAGTGTTAGGTTCAGGCAGATGTAGGGGAAAAGACAACATGCTTGGTCATTATTTTCCTGGACACTATTTTGTGATACTCTAGAACATGTGTTGGATGCACCTGAGATGTAAATATGAATATTAATTGACTTCTTTACACCTCTGCTACACAAAACACTGTCCCTGTGACCTTTACTGAGTATGGAAAATTACAAGTCAGAGCTCTTCTGGACCCCTTCTGAGCCAACATCTGGAATATCAGAGATATAGCCACCTTGAAAAGTATTGACTAAACAATTTTCTTCTCATTTAAATTGCTGACTAAACAAAATCTCTGCTTCTCAAGCAGAGCACATAGAGCTCTGTTTTGATTAATTTCAAATTCTGTGTTTTAGTAAATATCCCGAGACTCTTGGAGTATTTTATTTCAAACTTTTAAAGACCATCAGTCTGCTTTTCACACTCTGGAGGAACTGGGAAAATGGTGTCCTCTCTTCTCTAGCTATTGCCAAGTCCCAGCTTTGTTTTCTGGGAAAGGTTGAAAGAGGTTAAAATAGCTCACAGAAGGATTTGCTATCCAGCTGGAAGATCCTTGTGGCAGGCTGTGTGTATAAGGTATCCACTTGTAACAGGTTGCTTAATACTTGATAATGATCCCTTATGTCAGCCCATCACTACATGCAAAGCTAGAGTGGAAGCATGTCAGGAATCTGTTGCAGAAACACTTCCATTATTAATTTCTTAAAAGACTTCCCTCTCTTGGGAGTTATACCTTAATAAATGCTAAAAATGGCAATGCCATCACTATGATGCCCCAAGGAAAGATCTACCCCAAATCCCACCACATTGTTCTACAGAAGATTGACAGCAACAGAAAGGGGTGAATTTTTGGCCTGAATAGTGAAGAGAGGGGTTTTTTTTGTTTTCATTTTCTTTTAAATTTTATTTTCTTTTTCTTTTTTCTTTTTCACTTTTTTTGAAGACAGGCTAGAGCTATTCAAGTCCAGCAAGATGGTCAGGAAACCTCATGAAAACTGAACACCAAGCATATACTTCTCCTCTTCAAATGTAACACTGCTCCTGAGCAGTCAGAGATGCTAGTCCAAATTAACATTAGCATTAATAAAATTCATTCTGGGCTGTGATGCTTGGTGTGGTTTTACATCTTGTCTCTTTCCTCTATCATGTAATAAATAGCGCCTGTTTTCAGAGAAAGGAGAAACCTGTGTGTGACATGAGCAGTGACTTCAAGCTTTTGTAGAAAGCAAATACAGAAGCTGACTAGAGGGTCGTGAACAATATATGCACTTGTTAAGCCTAATTTGAGAATATTTGCCATATCAGGCATAGAAATCTCTTCCTACACTGTGCTTTTTGTACAGATGGAAATTAAAGTAGTAAATTTTTTTCAATGAAGAGTAAAAGGAACAGTCTCCCTGCATATAATGCATTTAAATACCAATTGTCTGCTGCTTTTCACCAACATAACATTGTTAAGTTGTCTTTTAATCGCTCTATTTGATATTTGATACGTAGCACTAAAATGTTTATATTGCGAATTGTACAGTAAACCTTCAGTTTAGGAGCAAATTAATAGTCTGGAACCGTGAGAATCTGACTATATCTGAATATTGATGATCTCACTTTCTGAGTCTCTCTGGGATTGGGGGTGTGAGGTGTTGATCATTGCTTCTCACTGATAAGCAAAATATTTCCAGAGCGTGAAGAATTCTGTGGTGTGTGAGAAGGATAAACCATAATCTGCATCAACACACTAACTTCTCCTCTGCCATTTGCATTGAAAATCAGGTAGAAGTTATGCTAAGCTCTCTATTATAGCCTCATGTATGTGAAAGGTCTTCCCCTTCATTTGAATAAGGCCTCTTATGCATGTGAAAAAAAGCACATTTAAAAGGAACGTTCCTTTAATTAGGGTGGCATTTAGAAGCAGAATCCTTAAATGTTCACTTTTTGTGATGCTAAATTGTGGAGTATTTTCAAATATGTTGTAGCAATCATTTTCATTAACCATTTTTATTTTTATTTATTTTTAAAAGGAAATGACATGCTCTACAATGTGAAGTGAAGGAGTAGATTAGTATGACTAGCTAGATTAAGGAAATTTAAATCAGAGTGTTTGATGAAATGTAGGAAAATGTTTAAATATAGGATTAGACTTACAATATAGAAAGCAGTCAAGGAGATCAAAAGAACTCTGTTCAGAAAGTCCTATTAAAAAGAGAGGAAAAAATCTATTGAGTGAATTCTTATAGCTAAATGATTAAAGTGTTTTTAATATATTACATTCAATCTGACTTTAAAATAAAAATAAACAGTACAGAGTGTGCACGAAGTAGAGATTGTATTCATTTTTTTATACAGATGAAGTGGCTGGGCCTATATGAAACTGTCATAAAACATATATATGAGACTATGGAATTTAACTTAAAAGGAGTTCCCTGGAGAATAATTTTAAATCTGGCATGCAGCTTTATGAAGACAGAAGTTAACTGATTGGCATCTGAATGAATATGGATTTCTTTAAATCCATATTTGATTTTCTACCCCTTAAAAAAATCAAATGTAACCTAATAACTACATCTTAGGCAAACCTTTGGAAGAACATGCTTAATCCTCTCGGGAGTCAATAGAAATACCTCTAACTTTGGTATCGTACAACTAACCAAGATCATAGGAGAGACTTCCATAGCTGCCAGTGTCTTCTGTATCTCAGCAATCTAGGATTGTTTTGCTTTTTAATTAATGTTAGACTGGGTTCTTGAATCACGGTTAACACTCAGTGTTGACAGGACCCTGCATGCTTCTTTTATCCCCCACTGGAATACTTGACAAGAAATGCACAGTGAATAATTTGGATTACAATGCACTGTTCACATTAAACTGAAGTTTCTTCCTATTTTTTAGCAGTCTGAGACTTTAGTAGGTTTTCATTATATAGAATAAACAAATAGTAAGTACTTAAATATTGTACAGCTGTATGTGCAGTGTAAATCACCTGTAAAATACACTTACCATTCTACTGATCCACTTTTGGTTTAGTGCTTTAAAGAGCAAAACCGAAAAAGAAGCTTTAATGTAGTGTACAGCCCCTCAATGCTCAACTAAACCACAGGATTCTTTCTGAATTGATTCCCTAGTCCTTCATTTATTCAAATAAATATCATTAGAGCAGTGATGAATTTCAATCAAAATGCATACAAATTTGTATTTCAAAGTCCTATTTTAATTTGGCATGATTATTCACTAGTAGATGTGGACTTCTTACTTCTCCTAGTTTCCCTTATCTCCAGGTGTGTTTGCTACAATTAAAAGAAGAAAAAAGAGGTCATTTCATTATGGTCCCCCTTCTGATCAGTCCTTCCCAATGACATTTACAGCCATTCCTTCCAGATACCATCTACAGCAACACACAGTAAAACTCTTGATAGTCTGAATACTGGTGTATGGAATGGACAGCTTTTCCAGTTGCATATTAGGAGTAACTCTGCTCACAGGCGAAACAGATGATAATTTTTTCTAATTAGTCAACAGTAAATGGGATACATTCACCCCTTAGTTCAATAACTACAAAATATGGGATAGAATAATTTCTCACATGCATACATATTTCAAAGATATTCTTGATGTAAAGGGGTTGTTCCAGGTTTCCATTTTTATCTAATGAATTTCAAGCAAGGTTAATTTATTGTTTCTTCTTGCTGTAGCATCACAAAGGCATGGTCACGTGATTAGTTTATTAGTGCATATAGACAGCGCTCCTGGGCTGCATTCAGATTCTGGGATGTCCTGTACTCAGTGCCAGAGAGCCTTGTGTCAGTAAAATTTCCAGTTATTCCTCCAACAGCTTTAGTTCCACAGATATGAGCAAATGGTGAGAATATCTGTATACAGAGCTACCAGTACTTTAATTTCTGTGCCCTTTGGTACTGCTGCGAGCACAGCTTGGCAATGCAGCAAAAAATCGAACAGCTGGCAGCTGCTCTATGCAGCAGAATGGGAGACACGCTGCCTGCGAGGTAAACAGAAGCAGCAGCATAAGAAGGTGGGAAGGACGGATGGAACAGGTCCTGGAGGCCCAGTGGTTGAAAGGAGCATAATCAGGAGCTCAAGAGTGGAAGAAATAAAGGTGGAAAAAATCCAGCATCAGCTTCTCAAAAACATAGTTTGAAATAATGGCAGACACCATGAATTAAAATAGTGAGGGGGGGAAA
This sequence comes from Aviceda leuphotes, assembly GCA_035590175.1. NCBI lineage: Eukaryota > Metazoa > Chordata > Aves > Accipitriformes > Accipitridae > Aviceda > Aviceda leuphotes. Next base: position 14,924,828 of record JAVJGH010000044.1, on the reverse strand, counting down.
AATCAGCAGAGAAGACTGCACACCTAGCAAGCCTGAAGGAGTCAGAGGCCACACAAATCTCTGAAGAAGCCACCAGGGTCTTGGTTTGCAGTAAGTAAACATGATCCATCCCTGTCTTACCAGCTGCCTCTTTCTGGTGGAAGCCCAAAGGCTGGCTTACTCTTCACTTCTACTTCTCATGTTTCAGTACTCGCTTTATCACTTTCTTTTGCACATCTGTAGAACTTTGGCTTTACTCTTTCCGTCCTGGCAGTTGGGAAGAGACTCATGATTCAGGGTTTTATTCATTCCCCTCCTGCAATGAGACAAAGTGTAAAAATTGGCATTGATGCTGAATATATTTGACATCTAACTACATTCAGACAGATCTGATCTGAACGTGACATACTAACACTCTATTAACTTTAAGCACTCTCATCAGTAAATTCCTAGCTTTCCATATTGACAAGCATTCTTAAAAAGCATGTTTAATCAATCCTTTTTTTTTTCTTTATTCTGAAACAGCATTGGGGAGAGGTGTTGATATCATGATGTGCAGTAAACTGTTTAGTTAAAGTAAAGAAGATAGTAATTAGTAGAACTAGAAATTGGACTAGGTGCTAGGTACCCAGGGATCAGGCCTGGGACAGAATGTTTTCGTACTGGCATTAATGACTTAGCGCAAAAGAGAGGGTACTGATGAAATTATTTGATAATACAAGACAATATTGAAATGTCATCTAAGAAGAATCAGATGACCTCAAAGACAGACAGAGCAGAAATGGGATAACAATTGAAATTTGAACTGTTGATTTTTTTTCTGTACAAACATGATCATTTGATATATCAGACAAGTTATTTCTGGACACAATATATAATTCCAATTATCCACTTTGAAGATGAATTACACCAATAAAATGCAGAGGATTGCTACAATGATTAGAAGAATGGAAAGGACAACTGATTAAGAGTTAAAGGAATGGGGTTGCTTGTCAGCAAAATAAGGCATATGAGGATATAAAATGGACTGCTGCTGTCCATAGGTGCCCCATGGAAGAGCAGAAGATAGACTGTAAAAAAGTTCATAGAATCATAGAACGATGAATAACATAAGCTTAAATACAGTTTTGGTCAAAGAACTGCAGAGCCATGAACAAGATTATGACATTAACAAGATTAGGAAATAGGAGGAAGTATTTTAATTACCATAGAGTAACCAGTGGATGAGAACTGGGCTTGATGACCTCAAAGTCCTTTCATGCCTCCTTCCTTTGTTTAGAGGTATTATTTTCCAGTGAAAAGCAGCATCTTCTGCAGCTACTATCCTAGATTAATTTACACATTGTTAATTAATTCACTTAAACGTTCTGGCCCTTATCACACAACAGTGGGATTTTGTGAGCTTGTGTACATAAACTTAATGGCAGAGGCCACAAGCAAGTACCTGTTGTCAGTGTATGAGATCTGTGTACTATGAGAGCTCATTTGTACACAGTAAAAAAGCATGTGCAGCTGAATCACACAATAGATGGCTTCCATGTGGATCTCCACAGTCCGCAAGGTAACTTTGTCTCCTTTAATCTCATGGTGTGTTAACATTGCTGACACGGCAAATTACTCCTGACTAGAAAGGATACGTTAAATTCACACCTGTTGTACATTACAAAAAAAGTTTCCATGTAAACGTGTCCTGAAGTTATGAGGAATCTTACTGTAGGCTGTGAAAGTGAAGGGAGGTACCTCCCAGGAAAAACCTCCTATCACAAGCAAAAAGACTCCTTTGAGGCATACCTGGCATGTTAAGACCTGAATTCCTAAACATTGCCTTCCCTTTACAGAGACGTCTTAGGTATGAAACCTCAACCCTGGTGTTCAACAAGCTTAAAAATTTAGACTGATTCACTTTTCTATTAGATCAATATGAAACAGGGGTCATAACATGCTACAGCCCTTCTAATTCAAACAGGAGTTATGGTAAACAGCTAATGAGCTTTCAGAAAAACTGCATGAAAACTTACACTGAATCTTAAAACTATGATGATGAGTCATAAAAGTTGATCAAAACCTTTTACATTGTCTTACTGTAAAAGCCACAGGGTCATTCTGCAAAGTTATTGGTTGACAGATGTAGAATGAATGAAAGATTGAATTTAGCACAGCTTTTAGTAATATCGGGAGCCTTATTTTGAATGACACTTCTGAGTTGTAATAATAACGCATGGAAAACTCTCTTCCCTGTCCACCACACTTAGCCCAGCAGGGTGGAGCACGCAGGTAAGAAAGAAATTCTTCAAAGGAAACGTTGGCTCTCAGGAGGTGTATATGTTAGCTGAGTTCACGTACAAATCCTGAACTCTACCTGCCTATAAAGTAAACAAAAACATGTTAATTTTAAACAAAACTACATTTATCCATATCCCCCCAAGTGTAAATATGTGTTAAAATATCTCTAAAAATAGAGTTCAAAGACAAATGCCTTTCCTATGGGGATCAATGAGGGAGAATTTCTTTTCATCTCAGTAAAACCTCAATTCAAAAGGAAGACTGCAGCCTTTGGGGAAATACCTAAAAACAATGTTAAGATGTTTCAAAAACTGTTTTCCACAGTTTTGAAACAAGCTCACCTGAGTCTAAATTTCTGAGGTATGACAGATCTTGTTAAGTAATTTTAAAAACAAAAACAGGAGCAGCAATACAAAACCGGTAAAACTCTCAGATGTCTGTTTCCTTTCGATTCCTAAAAGCAAATATATACCTTCAGCCTTGTTCCACTCCAAAAAATAAAGTTCTATCAGGGAACAAACCCCACTGTTCAAGGCATGGCCCAAAGCTGGTATGACAAGCCTCAGCATACCTCCTGCACTCTTGAAAAAGTTCCTCCATGAAGTCAAATCTCCTCCCCTGGCTCTAGACAAAGAACTACAAGTAATGCAATGAACACAGTCATTGTACCTCGAAATCACAGCTATCCTCACTGCTAGCAGCACTTTAAACCGCATGTTTAGCTGGCACCGGAGTTAAACCTTTACGAGGCAGACCCACGCTCGTACCAGGCCTATGTGTGTCCTGTGTACAGACCGGCTATTCGGGATTCCAGAAAACACTTATATCAGCTGAGGAAGAATTGTCATTGATAAGTATGCGCTACAGCAAACGTTGCCTATGTATCCTTTGCTCATTAACTCCCGAGAACATAACTTCATGAGAGAAATTTTTGCCATAACTACATAAATCTTCCATATATGAATACTTTCTAGACAGTCCCAAACAATTTTGCATTGTACACACCTATAGGTCATGACTACAAGGTCCTTAGCATTTTGCTGAACCCTAAGGTCAGTTTCTGCAACTTGTTATATCACTGATTTGTAATGTAAATGGGACGCTTCCTATTTTTACAGTAGACTTTGTGACCTGTCGTTGCAGACTGGTTTTGTTATAACAGGCACTGAGTAAACATGGAACAAATACATGATCCCTATTTTGAACAGTTTCCAAGCTAAGTAACTCGAAGAGCTATACTTCAGACTGAACATACAACCTGCCAGACAAAAAAAAAAAAAAGAAACAGTGCTATTTGTTTGGACTTATGGAAGATCTGTGTCATCATTTTCCAGCTCATTTCTGTTTATTTGTTTACCTCTAACAATGTTTTTTTATCATCCTCTTTCATACACAAGCTTTCTGACAAACAGATTACTAAATACTTGGGTTAATATGCTAGAAGAGTTTATAGTGTGTAGCACTGGCCTTATGCAAGACATATCTGACTCATGAGAAATACTGTAATTGCAATTTAGACCCAAAATCTAGCTACTTCTGGCTTGATATTGTCTAGAAGAAGATGAAAGACTTGTCTGTATGCGTGTGGGTTTATGGAAGAAAGTAGCTACTTTCCAGGTAGTAGTTTCCAGGTAGCTACTTCTCTTCCAAAGTAAGTGTAATCCATACAAAAAAGCCTGGATGCCTTTGTCTCCTGCACAAATTTAATGCTTCCAGCTCTTTCCAATTAGATGGTGTGCTTGCTCTCACTCTCTCTTCTAAAATCCATGAGTGAACATCATAATATTCATATAAGCTTTTACTAAATTACTTTTTAAAGTGGAATGTATGGGGGGGGGGGGAAAAGCAAGATTTCACACTAAAATTGTTGAAGGTGAAAAAGAAGGAAATATATATTCTCCTTAAATGTCTTTGATTAAAATGTAGACTTATTTTCTTTTGAAGAAGAGAGGAATTTGATTTTGATTTTAAGCCTCCTGAAGTGTCCATATGTGTATCTCAACTGTAAGATACGAAAATGAAATACAGGACAGAAGATCTAAACCAGAAAAAAATTTGAGAGTAAAATGATAGTATTTCAAGAAGATAATATATTCCAGTATTTTTAAAGAGAATCTTTCACTTTCTATGAAAACAATTCATTGTACTTTTTCAAACCCTCAACCTTTAAAATGGCTGAAGTTTATTTAATGATTTAAACTATTCAGTATTTGATATAGGTAGAGACAATTTTTTCCTTGACAGAAATATGCTGAAAGTGTAAAGAAGAAAATTGCCAGGACCTATAAAGCACATGGTTGATTTTAAGTATATGGAAGGAATTAAAGATACGTGTATATGGAAAGGAAGTGAAAAAGAAAAGAAAAGGTCCTGTAAATAGGATAACAGATGGTTCCATTTGATCAGAAAGCTGGCTAGGATTTCTTTGCAATCGCTTTTTGATAATTTCTAGGAATTATTCCCTTAGTTTATTTACCCTGTGGATACTAATTGTCTGATTTTATACATCACTTACTGAATGTTTGACTTAATTAAATGGTAAGACAAGACATCTGTTGACTATCTTTGATATTTATAAATAACTAGACATAATATAGAATGAAGATATTGAATTAGAAGAAAAGAAAAATGGGGTAAGAAGGCAATGCCACTTGTTAAATTTACTCTTTTCCGCTTCCCTGGGTGATATATTAGGGAAAGGTTGTCTGAGCTGTCATTGTGGCATCACTAAGAGGATGTACACAACATCTTCCATTCAAATTACCTTTCAAATCAATCACCCTCATCAGGCTGCTATCTTCATCTGATGGCTGTAGGACAAATGTTTTGGCTTATAGGTAGGAAATGTTAGCATTTGAAAGAGCTCTGAGAAAGAAGGTTCAATGGTTAACTTTGATAAATTGTGTTAAGAAAGGACAGTAAATAATAACGCTTGTTGAAATACTTCACGCAACTGGCTTGCAATTTCTGAAATAAAAAGGCTGCTCTACACTTTTTTTTTCCCCAACTGAGTAAGAAACTGTGTCCCTGAAAAACCTAGAATGAATACTTACTGGGTTTTCCCAGAGATGTATTATTCAAAAATGCACTAACATAGCACACCCATGTACTGGTTGTAGAACTGTCTTCTGAATCTTAAATTACTTGGTTTATCTGAAAGACTGTGAATTTTCCCACTAGTGTGTGCGTGTTTGTGTGTGTGTAGAAAAGCATGAAGAAAATAGCTGGGACAGCATGAAGGTTTGTGTTATGTTCCAGTCAGATTAAACTATAAATCAGAAGCCTGGGTATTTTAATAACACATTAAATAGTCCCTATGCCCTTAGTACTGCATAATTATGAGTTAAATAACAGCTTCAAATATTTTCTGTGGTATTCTCATTTTTTATACAGTAGCTTTTTAAATATGATAAATGATACTCAGCTTCAAATGCATTGTAAATACTGCATGCATATTACCAATACACATTTTAGAATTTTCTAATCTTGCTTTAACACATATGGTATTATCAATTACTTACACCCTTTTAATGTAATGTAACATTTCTTTAAAATGACATACAATTTATACTGGATGTCACTAGCCCCTAGACTACCTTGGCACATATTTATATATTTCAGCTGCAATTTATCACTTTGTGAAATACACTTTGCGTAATTGAAAATAATGACACAAAAATCATCTACTCTTATACAGTGGTAGCATGATATACTGTCCTGATAGCTTAGTGTACTATACGAAGTCAGTCTGCAGAGCCATGCCTTTGAAATATGATTTAAAACAGAATTTATAATGTCACAGAATTACATAAAACTGTGTGAAATTGTGCAGATAATCATTTAAATCTCCCTACATGAAAAGATAATTGCTCCAGAAATTAACTGTACCTGGGGTTCATTCATTTGGTCATGGCTAGTTTCTTATATAGTGATGATTTGATATTACAGCTAATTAAGATCAGGTCAGAGTTGCTGAAGGTCAGACATTAATGCACAGGATCATTGAAATGATAATTATAAACAGATTAGGAAGCTACGGTCTTTTATAAGGGGTTATTAGATAATTACTGTGAGAGTGTACGGCTTACTGTAATAATGGATTATCGACTACTTACAGCGTTTTAAGGGTGAGAGTATATTACTTCCTCAAGGACTAAGAGGAATAATGTTGTTGGAACTCAGGGCTCTGTAAATAAAATAGCACCAATTGCTTTTCAATTTTCTTCTAGAGAATATGTTCCCTTCTTGGAATAAACTATATCATTTTACCTCAATGAGACTTTAAATATTTGTGTAGCTGGGATCATCCTTTGCTCCCCCCCCCCCCCCCTTTTGGAGAATAAAGAAGAAAATGAATTTTAAAAATTAAGATTTTATTCTGGTTTAAATACGTACCTAAGGCTGCCAGAAGCTTTACCAACAATGATAGAATGGGAACAATAAACATTTTACAATGATTCAGGGAATAGGAAAAGATTAACCTGAAACTTACTGATGTAACAATTTCCCACTTCCTTCTCTTATTGCTATGACTTTTATTGTAACTAACCCTTTCACAAATAAAAAAATAACAAAATAACTAACTAAATAATAAAATAATTATTTTATAGCTGTAGCACACCTTGATCTACTACCGGTTGAACTCTATTTCATTTGGAGCTTTGTGCATCAGAGCGTGACCTATAAATCAGTAAGGGGGAAAGAGGGCTTGAAAAGTGCTTCTGGAAAGATAACATCATTTAAATACTGCAGAAGACACTCACAGACAGGTTCCAAAAGTGGCTCGTGTAAAGGAAAAAGAAAGTCATTTGTGCCACCTATGGTGACAGTGACTGTATGACCGAAAAAGTAAAACAAGCATGAGGGACACCCGTGTGGTCTCCTTTGAAAATAAGACTGTTTTTATTGTGTAGTCCTTCTATGCAGAACAAAAGAGATAACCTTTGGAGAGAAAGTACTTTATTCTCTTGGAGAAAAATTGTCCTACATAATAGCAATGTTGAGTTGTAAATGGAAAAAGATGTGTTTAGCCCAATCTTTTCTACAGAGGGAGGAACAAGACATGAATGTGCGGCTTCCCAGGTGGGTCCCACACCTGGTTGTAGAGGAGACTGGGAAGGTGACGAGGCGTCTGAGTGGCACTGGCAGTGGGGGAAGCAGACCCCTTATGCCCGCAGACCCCTGAAAATATTTTGGCACCTACAGCGGAATAAAACCAGCACAGAAAGGGGCCTTTTCCTTGCCCACAACTATGAGAAGAGATGTAACCACGAGACGAGATGTCCACCACCTGATTCTTCTCAGATCTTTCACTGTCAACGGTAATCGGAGGATTGTTATTTCTCACTACGCCTTAGGAAATGCTGCAATACTGGGCCAGTATTTCAGCATAGGAGACAGGAAAGTCCCCTCTCTGAATTTTGGAAAGAAGCAAGCTGGGAGGAGCTTTGAGTCATTGTTTTTTCGCCTTTCCTAGGAGACAAAGGCATTCTAGACCAGTCTTATGGAGGCCAGAATCAGAATCAAACACTTCTGGCTGTTCTAAAAGCCTTAAAAAATATCAGCCCTTGTTGGGTGTGAACTGATCCCTGACCTGCATTCCTCTTACATCCTCAAGTTCAGGCATCAAATGAAAAAACCCTCCCATTATCTGCCCAGCGTTACTCCTAAGAAAATGTAAATATCATTCAGCAAATAAAGGCAAGCGCTAGTAATCATTTAACATTTAGCCTAACTTTGTTATACAGGCCCAATCTACCCCGCTAACACATACATATATCAAAAATACTCAAGGTGATTCAATTTTTGTTTGCATATGTCTGAGGTCAGCCTCTCCTCTATCTTTTCAATCCGTGGTTGTAAATCTTGCAGCATTGCTGTATAAACACACGAGTTAGCCAAGGCTGCTTGGAGCAATGGATGAAGGAAAAGTCTCAGGTATATAATACAGGTATAACAGCACGTCTCCTGGATTAGGGAGAACACGATCACTTTGCCCCTCTCATCTCTTCGTGTGAAGGAATATTTGGCACACCAGTCCAATTTTAACAAAATAACTCTTAAAACTGAAGAAGTTCTGCACTGCCTGCATGCAGAAGATTTACATGTCTATACGTGAAAGAATGCGGCATATTAAGGCCTCAAGGATAACATCCCGTGCTATCTTTTTTACACAAAAAGCTAATGTTTCTGTTACAGAATAGCTATATTTATTATATTTAATACTGAACAATGAATACTGATGTCCCACTGCCTTTGAATGTTGCTGCACAATGAATATTTTACAGGTTTTCTTACTACGCATTATGTCTACTTCTCATCTGAAAGTTATTTTAAGCTTCCACTAAATTCGTTCAATTGTTGAAAATGGCAACATACTGATTTTTCCCCCCTAGCTACCACTGCTGGAATACTTTATAACTTACAGACTGTCATTTGCCTACTGCATATCAATTGATTATGGGTGCTGAATTGTGATGGATAGCCATGTGATAGCAGCAAAACTCCATGCTATTTTTATTTTTTTTGTGTGTGTGTAATTCTATAGCTAGATTTAAACAGCTAAAATAAAAAATTCTGACTTTTTAAAGGAATGAATCAGAACAAAACAGATATCTGATCTTTATCACTTGTTTTTTTTCAGGGATTATTCCAAACATGCTTTAAAACAAAAGCACTTTACCTTAAAGGAGGAATCTAATTATAGCAGATATGTTAGATGAAGCTTTCTGTGTGTTTGTGAGTCACAGAGGTTTAATTGAAGAGAGACTTTTGTTTGTTGCTATTCAATCACTGCGACTACACTTTGTACAATGGAGGTGTTGAAAGAAGATTTACACAATCATAATGTTATACCATCTCTTTGTTCAGCTTTTGTGGAAGAAAATTACACACATCTCAACAGTTCTCGGAAGATTAAATCTACAGTTTAAATTTGCTATTTGAACCTTGTATTCAAAACAGCATTCCACAATTAGTGAGCCATGCTGTGTGGCCTGGGGTTAAACTAAGCAGGAGACAGGGCGAGGGGTGCCTAGGACCGATGTTTTCAGGTAGGGTGTGTAAATAATGGTGCTTTGATATCGCGGTTCTCAGCCTACACAGGGCTCATTCGTATGTGTCCGTTTTTGACAGTCGTGCGGGTCAGAAAAGATTCTTTTCTGTGGGTGAAAAGTGGCAGCACTTAGGAACAGCATTACTGCCTGTCAAAGAAGAGAAGAAAATCCTGAATGTTTGGATCTTCCCTGTCTTTCTTGCCTTGCATGAATGATAGTAAGATGGCCATGGAGAGATAGAAAAACAACTCTCTTTGAAGCTAAAAAAAAAAAAAAAAAAAAAAGGCAAAAAGCTGAATATTCACCACAACTTGCAGGCCCTAAAATACTATTGACCATATGTCAGTTTGATCTGTTTATAGCCAGTGAAGGCTGGAGTACACTTTTCCTGAGACACGAGGGAGGTGGGGGCAGAGGAAGAGGAAGGGAGAAGCGGGAGCAGAGGGGCACTTGCAGGCAGCGAAGTCTTAAAAGGCGTTCAGGAGCTGCACAGTACCCTGACTGCTCCTAGAGGGTCTCACAAGGTGTGACAAAAATCTGCAAACCCAATATGTCTCATGTCTTTAGAGTGGGTGCACAAACAATAGTTCATTTTTACCTCTGATATTTGTTTCTATTAATAAGGTCCTGGCATTACACTATGTCTTTAATAGGCATTGCACACATGATTTACATTCTTGTTTATAACTAGCTACTACTGATACACGTAATGGAAAGGCTCTTTTGTTATAATGCTGAGGTATTTATCTTACCTTATAAAAATAAAAGACTTGTAAGTACCCTAAACACACAGTATATGGATGCTTGAGTTTGTGAGTACATGTGCGTGTATATATATGTGTAAAATATATATCTATAATGTGTGTGTGTATATATATACACACACATAAGGTTTCCTGAGTATTAAAAGGCCAGACAGAGTTTAGGGCCTGCCAGAGTAAGCGATAATAGGCAATTTCTCTATGCCCACAGCATCACCAGGAAGCAATTCCGAAGCAATCACTTTGCCCACTCCCTTCTTTGCTGTAGGACACCATAAGTCACAGGCAGGTTTAGAGCACAGGTCGAAAAGGTTTGCCTTTTCTCCTTTGGACCCAACAGGATACTTACACCCACTAGCTACGGTACTACAGCAAATAATGTTGACACTTCTAAGCATTCAAAACACATGAGTAAGACCCTCAAGAAATAAGATTTCAAATTAATCTCCTTTGGGAATTTTTCTTTGATTTCTGGTTGTTTTTTTTTTTTTTTCGTGGTGGTTTGGTTTTTTTTTTAAGCTACCTGTTTTGTAGCTTTTGTACAAATATTTCCATGGCCATGATGCTGAGGTTTTTTTCTGTTCTTGAAAATGAAATTCATTATGTACTGTGTTGGAAGTTGAAGTATGGATGAACAAATGGAGACTGGGAGCTAGGACAGGAATAGGAGAGCAGAACTAAAAGAGGACAAGAAACAAGATACAGGGAGAGGAAGAAAAGCTGAAACAGGCTGGGAACATAAGTTAAAAGAAAATTGGAAGTGCAGAACAACCTACTGAAGTCAGGCAAACAACATACCTGAACTTGTAAAGATTCTTCAGGGATCAACATCTTTATAGAGTCTCTGAGCAGCAGTGTAAACTAGCAAACCAAATGTACCCGTTTACATACCACCACCTATGCATCTAGACTTTCTCTGATAACAGCAGCACCAGCACACTAGCATAATAGCATACTGTACTTTTGCTCAAAGGATCATTTGGATTTCTTTGAATGACTTTTTAATTTTTCCCTCCAATGGAAAAATATTATCTTGTCACAACTGTCACCATTTATTTGCAAGCATGAATTTAAATGGAATGAATTTTAGAATGTATAAAAATATTAATGTTCAAATAGAAAATGAAAAAATCATTTTTTTCAAAATTACTACTGTTGAGAAATTTACATAAATTTGCTATTAAAAATAATTAAGCATTTGTAGGCTGATGCAAAAATGACACATTAAAAATTTTAATTTATGCCATCTCAATTATTTTTTGGAAGTTAGGGATTTCAATTTTTGAGATACATGTAGGATGGGAAATCTCAGAAATTCTCAGAGGATGGAGACATTTTTTCCAGTTATCCCTCTAAGTATTAAGTCAGCAAGGTGTCCAGAGAAAAAAAAATCTGTAACCATAGTCCAGAAGGGGAGATAATAATCTCTTGATAAAGTCCTGATTGTACCAGGGTATTGTGAGATGAAGATCCTAGCAGGACCTCTGTCAAAAATATAAAGAAGGTAGCGTGTGAAAGCTGTGATTCATGAAGATGTATGTTCCACTTTCAAAGGGAAAACCCACCAATATCCCCTTTATTTTTTCCAACCTCTCATTTCTATTGGAAGAAGGAACTGAAGGTCCTTTTAGATCCCCTACTTCTTTGTTTTTAGTAAATGACCAAATAAAAGAACCAAGCAACAACCTTCAGTTTTTTAGTTTACGATTTTGCCTTCCTTAATCTTCTGGCCTACTCTTCAGCAGTAGTGGGAAATGGAAAAACATTGGTAAAATATTGTATTATGAACTCCATGGCTAACAAACAGACTTATTTGCAATCTCCAAAAACTGTTGTAAGGATTTTTGTAGTCCAGTCCATGCTTTGGTATCTCTCTGCTATAAAGCTGAAGCACAGGTATGAGATTTCTGCTGTTCAAGATTTACATGTAAGGAGGACGTATGCTTCCCTTAATGCCGTTATATTAAAAAGTGAGACGAAGTTACAAAAGCACAAGCCTGCCCTCAGAAAGAAGTTCCACTTGCCCAAATTTTACAGTTTTCCAAGACGAGGCTTTGGGTAGGGAGGACGGAAAGGTACATCCTCACTAAGCGGTGCTAGGTAACTGGGAAAGATCTCTAGTACAGTGAGACCAGGAAGAAATTCCCTGATGTAAGGATGATCCAGAAGAGAGTTGTGTTCAGAGGGATCTAAATATTTCCGGATCACTAGATTCCTCAAGTGCAAAGTTTGTATCTGAAGGTGAGGTACCTTTTACTTGTCTCTCCAACCATCTCCCTATTGTTTTTTTCAGCACATACATACCTACACCAACTAGTAGTTGCAGTCTTGAGGATGCACATTTTTAGCTCCATAGACACTTTATCTACAGTTTAAAATCTGGACATAAAAGGATACAAATTCTAAATACGCAGGTTTTCAACAAACAGTATGTTTGTTCTCCCTATATCATCATTTACTCCTATCTCAGGAAAGTGAGACATTGTAGAATTACCTTTTTACAATGAATTCATTTTATCTTTTTTTCCTGTGCTCTATCTATTTTTTGCAGTTACCGATTATCATCCATTTAGGTCCAGATACCCCTGATAATTCCTGCTTTGTTTTCCAGAGCATAATGCATCCAACAGGACAGTAAGAGAAATCCATTCACAACAAATATGTGCTGAGCAGGCATCTGTGACTGTCAGAAAAGTGTGGTGCTGCCAAGTGGAAGACTCCTTCCATCTGCTGATCAGCAAACAGGAATAAAATTTATTTTCAGACGGGTCAGAGGCAAAAAATATGAGACATAAGAAGACCTAAAGTGATAGATGCTCTTTCCTCTGTCACCTGAAATGTAATCCAGCTTGGCATCCCTCGCTGTGCAGAAGGGTAACCCAGAGACATGCACAAGTTGAGTAAAGAATGCCATGTTAGGCAGGAAAAGACACTGAGGTCAGATGGGTTGCTGAAACACTTGAATTGCTTGACTCAAGAGTATTTATGTAGGGCTCTGTTAATATGGGATTGGTGGCTTGGTATTCCATTGTGACAGTAGGCTTGTGCATCTTTTCTTTAAAAATGAAATAAGACAGTCTTGTCTTCTGAAAACAATCACAAGCTGGGAAACAAATTCAGAGAAATCAGGTACAAAATGTTAGTTATTTATATGGCAAAAAAAGACAAACCCCATTTGTTTAGTGATTATGGCATGCTCATCAAGTAGATGGGAGATGGGGTTGGACTTCTGCCCTGAGCTGAGAGATGCTAACCTAGGATCCTAACCGAGGTGCCCAAACATTACAGAGTCATATTTGCAGAATGACTAATAACTGCTTATGACTCCATTATAAATCCTGGAGAAGAAAGGCTTAGTAAAACAAATGTATAAGGAATTTTGGTGCTGATTTTTTATTTTATTAGAACCTTACAAAATATTTTTTCTTTCTTATCTGCATAGTAATGAATTGTTAGAGTTCTAAAGATGATCAGATCTTCTTTTACATTTCTCCCAATTCCACTGACTTTCATGCAGAAAATTAACTTTATACATTGAATGAACTGATTGAAGTAAATATATGGTGAATGAAAAAATGGAGTGAAGCCCAGTTTGTGGTTTGAATTTTTTTATTTTTTTGTTAAATTATCAGACCTTGAATGACTTCCAGAAAGTGGTTTTTCTTACTCATTCAGATACCTGATTTTTTTTTTAAAGAATTTCCAGAGAAGAGACTAATCCCACTCTCATTTAAAGTAGATGTTTTCTGTTTGTTTCTGACTAACCTCACAGCTCAGTAGAAAACTTTGGAGCATATAGAAACCATAAAGTATTGTCATAAGTTTCACTTTTTTCACTTTCAAAGGCCATAAAACTATATTTTGGGACAATCATCACACACAAATGTTCAGTTTCTCTGAAATGGAATTAATTATTGGCAAGTCATTCACTAGTGCATAAATATTTTTACTGCTTTATTTAAACTGTTGAAAAAAGATTATATTTCTACCTCTTGATTTTCATTCATTACAAAACTGAGTTCCAAATATGTTTATAAGTAAATTCTGTGTCTATCTAGAAATGTCTTGATATTTTGATGAAAATAAGAGATTGATTCTCCTTCCTTGTCTTGACTAAGTCAGTGCTCACTGCTCAGTGTAACAAATCTTAAGGTTAACCTCAACAGAAGTCAATCAATACATCTTTATTATTCTGTGTATGTGTGTAAAACATCAAAGACTAACTGACAAGAGACAGCTAACATTTCATTTCTAGGACAAGAACCCATGAAACCTTACTGTATGGTTAATGGCTGAATCTTAAATAATTTTAATCTCTTCTCATATTTCAGTGTCTGAAGAGCTCAAAAAGTTGAAGTACATGTATGAAGTGAAACAGAAAATAATGTGAGTGCAGGAAAAAGGAAATACCAAAAAAATCTGAGTAAATTTATAGAACTGTTATAACCATCCTTCACTATGAGGATCTTCATTATATTAGCTGCCTTTTGTGAGCATGTGCTTCTAGGCAACATTTACATTATTCAGGCTGGCTGATTTTCTTATTCGATGAAATATACACTTCAGAAACACCTCTAGTTGGTTCAGAGGAATAAGTCAGTCTTAAATGCCTGCTTTCAATTCCTGTAGTATATTGTACGTGCACGTACAGTTGAAAGAACAGCTTTCCAAATGCATGAAATGATGCTGACAAATTTTGGCACTTCAAATGGGATATAAATGAAAAATCTTGTCTAGTAAAATATACACCAACTGTCTATGTTAATTTGGCATGTCATTAGCATGATTTCATAAGTCAGTTACTCTATAAATAAGTTGATTTAATAGGAGCATTATTACATGATGAAAATGCAAGGGTTTCTTTCAATCATATTTAAGTATTTACAGAGCATTGCTATCTTGTATTTTAACTAGTTCCTTTTTCAAACTGTACTTAAACATTCAAAATAACATTGTTCAACTGTTTTTTATTATAAGAAACTAAAGTTAATGGGAAAATAATTGATAAAAGAAAAAAGAAGTTCTTAAAGATTGAGAATGTTGCAGTCACAACATCAGCTCTTTTGGTGTTACCTGTTCCTACAAAGATTTCTGACATCACTCTTTAATATTTACATTACGTAACATCTATAGTCAAATCACTTTGTGACTTTAGCAGGATGAAGCAACTGACCTAGTGCTATACAGAACAGAATTATTCAACTGAAGCTATAGAAGTGAAGACCTCCATCCATTGCATTCAAAATTGGTAGGGACCTTTTCCATTTCAGAGTGATAAAAACTGCAAGGGAATGAATATTTGTAGATTAGAGAGCTAGAGCTGCTACTCATTTATAGAACCACAAAGTTGGCAATGACTATCTAATTTAAATGAAAATAGTTACTAATGTTTACTGTGTGACTTAAGATGATAAGTCTCAAGATACTTAGCTAAAAGATACCTGAATCTCGTCAGTTTAGTAACTGGTTATTTAAAAATACTTTACATTCTGAAAAAAATCCTTTCAGAACTTGTGCTTGACTATTATTACTTGAAAATCAAACCTGGTTATTAGAAAGAACTTATTTTGAAGAATTTTACTATTTTAGTGTTATTCTTTTCTCTGAGCACTAAAAAGATGCACTCTTCAGAAATCCATCTGTGATTATTTGAATGTCTTATCTGTGTCTCTTTTCTTCTCAGCCACCATAGTAAAGCTTCTGGTCTTCCTCCTGAAGGAGCTTTCTGCTGTTGCTCAGCTCCTTAAAAGCAATCTTCAGCTTTCCAGGCAGTTTACCCTTTTGCCTGAATGCCTCTCTTGTTATATTCCTTAATTAATTAGCTACTCCCGAGTAGCTTCTCAACCCTTTCTCCACAATTCCTTGGTGACTATCACAGGACTAGGTACACAAACCCCACTTCCCTGAACAAGTGATGTTGCTCTATTGCTCCTCTTCTTTTGCTGTCGTGGTACCTCTCACAGCTGCTAACTAGGTGGAAGTGGCTGCCTCAGCCCCAATAGTTTTGAGATCTGATAGCTAACGTCTCAAATGAGCAAGTCGTAGCTCAGCAGGTTTGAAACAGCTTCTTCTGCTCTAACGTGCCCATCCACTGAATGCCTTATTAGGAAAGATCAGAAATCTGTAACATTACCTGGCCATAGGAAACACCCATTTTTTCTATGGAGTTTTCTAATAGCAAGAAGTCCACTGCAGGACTAAGACTGCAGAAAATATGCCCAACAGTGAACAAACACAAGATACCAGTAATATCCAGTCAAGTTTAGATTTCCATTTTGATTTGCTTTGGACAGTTTCACTAGATCAGTAGCTTCTAAGGTATAATCCCTCCATTACTCATAAGGTATCCAAAGCTATATGCCATGGCAAAAACCAAGCTGGTTTTGAAGGAACTTATAGTTAAACCATCTTTCTTCACTATATGCGGTACTGCTGACAGCTTCTTGTATTCTAGTTGTCAAATATCTTAATTCTTGTGTTCTGTCACATTTACATGCTACCAGAATACCAGTGCTACACTTCCAAACTGAACCCTTCTCAGTTAGGTCTCCTTGCTGTGCTCTGTTTTTGTAGCAGATGGACTATGGCGGAAATCTGTTGTTTATAGTCACCTAAAATCTTCAGCCTCTCTTTAAATATGCAGCACGTAACAATAGAGACAATTTTCTTCAGCTGTTTCCTACTAAGTTATATATATATATATGTATATATATGTATATATATATATGCCCCAACCCAGTTTGTGCACACCTCTCAAATTAGGTGCCATGAAAATACGTTGTGCTTGTTTCCCAAATCATGCAGGAGATATTCTTGTTAATATATTCCAAAAAGTCTCAGACTCGTGACCAGCATCCATTTCAGACAGGAGAGGCTCACCAGTTACGCAGAACTAATCACGACCCAAATTGCCCATAATCATCATCTCTGTCAGTGATGCTTGTTGGGGGAGGTGGGTTGGAAGGGAAAAAATCACCAAAGATGAGGGAGGTAGGATTGCTTAAATAAATTTGCAGTTTGTGTTTGGAAGCAGTAGCTCCCCATTAAGTAAGAAGGCATTTTACTAGTTTTCTGTCTGAGCCAAGTAAAAACATAAGTTTAAGAGAAATTGTGGCGGGTTAACCAGCCCAATTCTCATCTAGCTCCTCTCTCACTCCCACCCCTGTGGGATGGGACAGGGACAAAATAAGAAGAATGGGAGTGAGAAAGCTCACGGGTCAAGGTAAAGACAGGGATATTGTTTATCAGTTACCCTCATGGTCAAACCAGACTTGACTCAGGGAAAAGGAATGTACTGACAATTAAAACAGAAATTTTCTGGTAGTGGTAAACAAAACCAGAAACATTAAAACATCTTTCCCACCTCCGTTCTCAGACAACTGCACACCTTCAGTCCAGACTCCTCTACCCCCTCACCCCTGCCCCAAGCTGCGCAAGGAGCGTGGGGGTTATAGTCAGTACCTGACCGTTTCCTCCTTCTGCTCTTTCTTCCTCACGATTTTCCTTGGCTCCAGCATGTGCTGTACACAGGCCACAGCTCCTGGCAAGAATATCCACCTGCTCCAGTGGAGGGCCTCCTCGGTCTGCAATGAATAGTCAGGTGCCATGGAGCATCTCCTCCTCCTCCTCCTCCTTCTCTGACCTCGGTTTTCCCTCTGCTGCTTCTCGCTGTTTGTTCCACCCCCTCTGCCTGTCTGTTTTCTGTCCTTTCCCAAATATGCTTTCCCAGAGGCGCCCCCATCTCAGCTGCGGGGCCGAGCCGTGCCCTGCGGTGGGTGGGCTGGAACCGGCTGGAACCGGCTGTGTCCGGTTCGGGGCAGCC
>JAVJGH010000044.1:14883887-14898661 GCA_035590175.1 Aviceda leuphotes | reverse complement strand
TCTTCAGGCCCCATCTTCCCCTTCTTTGTTCTCCCCCCCCCCCCCCCATCAAGAAAGCTGTTTTTCGGTGTTGGCTTTCTCTTTTTTAGAACTGTAGTTGAATGTAATGAAGTTGTATATTTGTAAGTCATGAACATTTACATTGTGCACATTTATTGCATGGCTAATTGTTCTGCTTAGATTCTGTAATGATTTTTTCCAAGGCTGAATCCTCCTCCTTACTTTTCTGCTGTGTTTTAATATTGACTGAAGCAATTTATAAGAATATTATCTGAATATACACGGCAAGTCAAACAGCTGCTAAGAGTGGGACAGCCAAGAAAGCTGTGTAGAGAAGAGCCAGCATCCTTTTTTTTCTTGATGGAACCTTTTTGTGATTCTATGGTGCTTTCACTACCTCTGAATATCTGAAGAATTTAGGATTTAGTCAGATGTCAAGTCTGCGCAATGCACAGCAAGGAAAACAGACAACTGCTTGAAAAAATATACCATGTATGGCCAATGATCTGGTAGTGAATGAAAATGCAATTTCTCCATAAATGTGATAGTTTAAATATCTTCCGTAAAACACTTCTATGCAACTGTTTATATCATTAAGCAGACACACATGTGTGTGTACTTAAAACTGACCTGTCTAAAGTGTCAGTTACTAAAAACACAGAGCCAGAGTCCTTAGGCCTGCAGAGCAAAAGAGGCAACAAGCTAAAGAAAGGGAAATACTGTCTACATATGAGGAAAAGAAAATTCATGGCGAAGATAGTTAAGCACTGGAAATGGAGATTTTCTAAACCTGACTTGAAAAGGCTATGAGCAACATGATCTAACTTTGAAGTTAGCCTTCCTAGATGATCTCCTGAGGTGTCTTCCAAACTCTTCTATGACATATATACATACACATGCTTACATAAGTATATATATACGTATTCTCTAAGATATCTATTACAGTATGTTTTCTGCTGAAAATCCCAATAAGGAAAAGAAAGAGTAGCATCGCCTGCACAGAGTCTTGCAGAATGCTAACCTGAAGAACACTAGGAAAAGGGATATCCAACCAAGATATCAAAGGCATGAAGGAACTATTGACACATTTCAGATGCATACCTACATCAAGGAAGGAAAACATCCTTTTTATTGTTTTCTCTCAGTAAATACTATTTATTAAGGATCACATGAAAAAATAAAAAAAAAAAATCAAGTTTTGTATCTGTAGAAAAAGAAAAGCAGATTTGGTCAAGGTAGGGCCTAGAAAGACAGTCTGTCCTACCTCATTGCCAAAACTGAAATTAAGTGATCTATCTTCTCCTTTTCAATCACAGGCACTGAAGCATGTTTAACTGAATTATTCTAGAGTATAAATGCATTTTTTCAATTCAGAAGATTTTTAATCTGCATCTCAATACTAAAAAATGGATTCCCTTTCCTATTTAATCCATCCCTGCCAAATAAAAAGATCTTAGGAATGTTTTTGGATTTCAGCAAGTTGGAATCTTGAAACTTTGGCTTAAAACCATCCTTTACAGTTCAGAAGATCAAAGTTCTGCAATTTGTGCTGTGAACCTTTTTCTCACGTATTTTTAACTGGTCAGAAATTTTTGCATCAGTTTGTTGAGAAGTGCTTTTGCTGAATCTCATGTTTCTGCTAATGGGACTGCAGCATTACTGCAAGAAAGTTTTAAAGAAAGCTTTTTGACTGGATGAAAGAATGATTGTCTGTTCTGAAATTGCCTTATTGGAACTCGCTACTCACACAATTTCACTCCTAGAAGGAATAAACATACCATAATTCAAAAATATAAAAAAGATGAATTTACAAACACCTAAGACTGACTCTTAAACAAAAGTTCCTGTATAGTCTTACACACATGCTGATAGTGCATAATTCTACACCTCTTACAAGTGTAATGCCTCATTACCTGAGCCATACCCTGGATGAAGACCACCTGAAGGATGCTAGATTCAGGCAACACAGAGGTGGAAAGAGGAAATATTTAGTAATATAAATCACAACGAAGGCCATCTGTCCTGCAATTGTCAAGGCAGTAGACCGCCTCAGGCTCCTCCTGGGCTCTTCATCACTACCAGCTACCTGAATAGTAACAGCTGCTGCACTTTCTTTCATCTGTGGATAGTGAGGAGGCAGTATTCCAGCTTGTCAGATGCTAGTGTGCCCACAGTGAGCCATATATTTTTTATCTTTTGAGTCAGGGTATTACAGTAACACACTTCACACGGGAATACATTCCTATATATAGAAAAATTTCCAATGTTTTAACATTTAAATACAATAGATGCACTTCAACAAGCGACTTTCTTTCTTTGATTAAATGGTGACTGTTCCTCAGTTATCAAATCAAATTTCAGGTCTTAGTTCTTGGTCTTCAAAGCTCTCAAGAGTGTGGATAAATTTATCAATATAAACATTATAATCATAATAGGGCTGGAAGGTTACATGAAGAGACCATCTAATCCATCCTTCCTGCCAGAAGGCATAAACAACAAGGCCAGTATCACCTCAGGTATATATTGGTCCAAACTATTTTTAAATATCTCCGAAGGAGTAGTTTCCCAGACTCCCCAGACAATCTGTTCCAATGCTTTGCTAACTTTGATCACTATAAAAAAATTTCATATAGGTAAGCTAAATCTTCCCTGTTGCAATTGAAACCCATTATTTCCTGTCATATCCAACTTGAACGTGGAAAACAGATTTCTCCTTTCCTCCTTGCAGCAGCCTTTTGCATATTTGAAGACTTTCATGCCTTTCTATCTTAAGTCTCTTCTTTAGGTTAAACAACTCTGACTCATCAAGTCTTTCCATACAAGCCTTCTCATCAACCAATTGGTTCAAAACTGAACATAGTGGTGCAACTAAAGCTTCACTTTAACTTCTGAATAGAGCTATTAAAAAGGCTGATATAATAAAAAACACAAAGAAAATGATCTTTGCATCTTAATTCTAATTGGATATTAGTAAGGTAGTACTTTCAAAAGGCAGTTGAAAAGATGTTATAAAAGTTGAGATACAAGGTAATAACATGAACAAACGTGGAAGGACCTATTAGACGAAACATACTAAAAGACACTACAAAAGAAATGCCATCTGGATCTGAAGTGTTCAATGAGAGGGCACAACCAGAGATGGCACAAATAGCTATGATCTTAAGAAAGGCCATAGCCATAGTGTTCCTCATCCATAGAGAAAGGGGAGTAGTGGAGGACTTGAAATAAAGAGAAAAAATTATTAGGAGTCTGCTTTAACCATGCTGACTTTCAGGTGATGTGTAGGTATCCATAGAAAATATTAGAGAATTGTGACAAGAACAGAAAACTGGGCCAAGAGATCGGAGACTCTGTTCTGAAACCTACAAATATGGCCATCAATTCCATTCACCAGGTATTTTTGCATATCCTGTCAATGGAACTAGAAGAAAGAGGAATTTAAGTGTATTCCTAAAAACAAAGTGGCCTAATTCCTATGGAGAACTATAAAAAGTACATGGCTGTCCTTGTCCAGAGCACTCTGTGGACTCAACCTTCCCTCCCTCTCTAAAAAGTCATCCTGAGAAGTTAATGTTTACTGTGAGCTTCTTCAGGTTTCAGTTTTACTGGGGACCAAAGGTGATGGTGAACATTTAAAATATCATACTCTATGTTTCTGAAAGATCTGACAGGTCACAGATAATTATTATTATTATTTCTTTGAAGGAAAACTAACCAAAGACCAAAAAAAATCCTCCCCTTCAATAAGCTCTCTTTTTTATACAGAAAGCTGAATCTGTTAGCTGTATGTTAAATATAACGTCCATTGGCTTTTATTCCTCTACATGCATTTCGATCACCTAGTGCAGAAGATGTTCTATAAGCAAGTAAATAAACCCAAATATTCACTCTTAATTCTGAAGATTGAGAAGTCTTTGAGATGTGAATAGAGCCTAAGCTGAAACAGCAGTGTCCATTCAAATCTTAAGCCTACTTCTAACAGTGACTCAGGGGTATGAACTCTTTTATCCCCTATTAATAATGACACCTTATTGCCACTATTATATATGTAATCGATTTACCCAAAAGCAAAGACAATGGAGAAAAGGTGGAGAGGTGAGAGAGAAAACATGGAGAAGCAGGAATTAGGAACTGATTCACAAAAGAAGGGGAAGGGAGGAAACAGCAAGAGGAAGGTAATGCAGTAGAAGAAGCAGCAATGATAGAAATAGCAGTGTCTTTAAGGAGTCTTTTTAAATTGAATTGTACTGAGTGTACCAAACACTTCTTTGTATAGACTCAAAAAATTAAGGACTTAAGCCCAAAGGAAATCTATTTGTATTACAATAAATTAAAAAGTAGTCACCGACATTTTGGAGAAATCTTTTTCAAAAATGCAGTAAGTCACATTGCACTGACAGACCATTTCAGATATGTAATACAAATGAAAAATAATTATTTTCTAGAATGAGCAATCACATGGGGGTGAATCTAGTTCATTCATCAGCTCTTAGAGTTTTGGTAGTGTTATTGAAACTGCTTGGAAATTATGTTGTCTGTCTTTTAACAGCTTCCCCACTCCTGTATCCTCTCGGAGATTTCTATCTGAACAAGTAAGACCAAGCCAAGCAGAGAGTATATTTATACCTAGATAGTTGTGACTCTTCCAGGATGTCCTCCATTTAGGAAGCTTTTCATCTGGAGATGAATATACTTAGGGGTAACAGAACTTGAGGAATTTTTCTTCCATTAATTTGCATAAATTATCTCCCTTCTCCCCCGACCCACCCTCTTCCTTGTTGGAATTTATGGTAGCAGAACAGATTTCCACAGGTCAATTGAACAATATATGAGGAAAGAAAAAGCTTATTTTGTTTGATTTGTGCCTGCAATTGGTAATCTCATTTGATGCCTCCTCACTTGTCTAAGCAGCAACTTCCTTACCCATCATCCTTGTTTCACTCATTATTTTACAGGTTATGATTCTGTACTTCATCAGTTACCTCTCTGGGGATTCCTTACTTGTGGTTTCTTAGTTTGGATTGAAGAATCCAAATCTTTTGAGTCACTCCTCACAGAGAATTTTCTGTACACCTTTACTATCCTCCCCTGTAGCTTTACAATCTTACTGTATAATTCTGTGGTGAGTGGGCTAGAAATGTAAACTGTATTCACATTCTCATGTAGTCTACATAACTTAGTCAAAATGTTTTCTGTTTTGTCTTCCATTCCTTTCATTATAACTCTTAAAATTTGTTTGCTTTTCTAAGCACCTCAGTATATTGGCCTGAGCTTTTCAGGAAACTAATTGCAGGAAATCCAGGATTTTCTGAGTGGTAACATATAGTTTAGAGCCCATTGGTGTATATGAACAGTCAGGAATATTTTCCCATGTACATTACTTTGCATTTACCATCATTGATATTGTCTGTCATTTTATCTCCCAGTCACTCAGTATCATGGCATTGTCCTGCAGTGTTGTCACCTCTTAGATCATTTATGCAAGTTATAAAAAGGACATCCCAGGACCCTAATAGTAACCTTTTCCAGTGTTAATATCAATGACTTTTTAACTCATTGTTTTCTATCTTTTAATTATTAGTCCATGAGAACTTAGTTTCAATACAAATCTTTACCAAAGAATCTTGTCAAAAACTTCTTGAAAAGCCAGTGTCAGATGACTAATTTCCACTTATTTACTGATTCTTTGAATAAATTCCAAATACATATTTACAAGAGACAAATTATGTCTTTCACTTTATGTTCACAGCTATCTGTAGACATAAAAGTCTATTTTTTGTTAGAGTTGCTACCATTTTCTCCAGTATGGAAATCTGACTTTCTAGTCTGAAGTTCCACAGTTCGTTCTGAGAACCTTTCCATGAACTGAAACTTTATTTGCCACTACCCATGCTGCCAGGGACATTTTATGTCTTAACTGAATAACTTACTGCAGTGCATCTTTTTCATATTTTAGTTCCTTTGATACTCCTAGGTGAGTACCATCTGGTCCCTGCAATTTGCTACAACTCATGTTATTGATTTGTTCTTCATAAAAATGTAAGAATGACTGCACTACATCAGACCAAAGGTCTGTCTACCTCTGTATCATTCTTGGGCAACACCAGCTGTCTAGGGAAGATTGTAAGAAGGAAAGGTGTTATGTCAGTTCCTCCAAACTCTTCCCTGGCCTTCAACCATCTGTGGTTCAGAGACTGCTGGAGCTCACATTGTCTGTTAATTTTGAAACTCTTAATGAATTTTTCTTCTGCAAACGTTATACTAGTTGAAGAGAAGGCTGGACTGACTTTTCACAGCTGCAAGACCCCATGGCAAAGAGTACCATACAGTAACTGTATACTGTGCACAAAAAACCAGATCCTTTTGTTTCATTTCATGTTTTTACTTCTTGCAAGGAAACTTATTCCCTTTTCAGCATCTTCATTAAGTTTACAGACACTCATTAAGTTCACAGACTTAATCTTATGGATGGATCTTATCCATCCTTGATTATAATTTTCCCAAGTTGAAGCACTGTAGCTTTTTAGTTGTTCCTTGTATGGAATTCTTTCCATATACTTTCACAACCTTACTGACTGTCTGTCTCTGAACTTTTTGTTGGGTTGTTTTGTGCTCTACAAGCAATCTCCAAGCTACCTGCAAGTATTATACCTTTTCAAATGCACCTTCTATTTTCATTTTAATATACTGTCATGTTAGACAATTTCCCTATTTGAAATTAAGTCCTACCTCCCCTCACCCCTGCTGCCACCAGTGGATGAAGGTGTGATTACAGTCTATCAGCTACTGCAGAGTAGTTTTTTGGTAGTAAAATTTTGCATGGTACCCCAGTCAGTGCTGGGAGTAAGGCAAACACTAGCTGTCTTCTCTTGGATTTGCTAACTAGATGCTCCAAAGAAGTGCCTTCAGTACCTCTGGATGAGATGGATACTGGACTGCTGTCTCTGTCATGTCCTAACCTGTTACTTAGCCAAGCTGTCTATGACTAAAGTCTGCTATCATTCTTGAGTATTCTTCTGCTGCAGCCTTTCTGGTTTACCTTTCTGTGTCCCCAGTGACTATCATGATTTTGAGAAGAATAGGGAAATCATTAACATAAATATAGCATTACCCACTTCTATTTATTCAGTCACAGGGACTAAACACTACTGAGTGATAGAGTTACCTTATGATCTTTCTTATTTGACCCTATTTATACTACAGTGCCCCCAGTACAGCCAAATGCTTTAATAACTTGTACCTTGTAATTATGACCTTATTACTTATTTTCTCTGCATCATGTTTGTAATGTGGGTCCTAAGGCAATATCTGCATTTAAAAACAGGCATTCTAGTAGAATGGTCTTGCTTTTGGGAATCATCTATGCATTTGGCCCCAGTGAAGTGACTTTGTGGGGCTCTGTTGAACTAGATTGAAAATTAGATTCACTGCAGCCACGGTAAATGTTGTATGAAGTAGGTATTATGCTTCTGGGAATACATTTTTCACCTGTCCTTCCCTACCTTCTTGATGCATTTTCTTACTCTCTGATTTGCCAACTGTGAGGGCAGCAAGTAACACTGATCAGGAACTGACTTCCAGAGAAATAGACTGTGCTGAGAACAGTTACCTGTTCAGTCAGTGCCCCCCCTATTTTACTTACTGGAGTTTCTGGGAAAACACACCTCAAAGAAGAAAGGAAACTTTTCTGCCTATCTCTGGAAGATACTGAGTTCCTCCAATTGTTTTCTACAGCCAACCTCTATCCTCTCTTCCTCCAGAAGAGGTCAAGATTTTGTTGACCATTCATGTGGTCAAGCTGAGAAAGAAGGGGAGGAGAAAGTTCAGTCATCAGCATGTCCAAACAAGTGTTGGGAGTAGTCCACAGTTGTCCATAAGAGCTCTCAACGAAAATTATCCAAACCACATGCTGGCAAACACAGATAAAAAAAGACTAGTTTAGTTTTGAATTAGTAACGTTCTTACTCAGCAACCATATGAAAACAAGACATTCATCTTGGATCACCCCCCTTTTGAACAATCAAAAAATGAATGGGAAAAAAATACTCAGGATAGAGAAATTAACAGGGCAAGTAGTGCATGAAAACCTGTGTGAAAAAGCTAACTTAAGTAATTTAGAAAAAGAAAATGAAGATATACTGACTAGTGAATTGTTTAATGAAGATGGATTGTTTGGTGCTCTTAATTTAGTCTCATAATGTGAGAACAAGACGACACTCAATTACTCTGAGTGTTAGCAAATTTAAAAGAGATAAAAGGAAATAATTCTTTATGCTGTGAATAGTAAATCTTTGAAACCCAAGTAATCTAACATTGTTACCTGAGCAATTTAGATTGATTTGAACTGGGCCTCACTGAATGAGAATAAGCATAGCTTTGGTTGCTGTTTTGAAACAGGGGAACATAGTGAAATAGCATCACTACATCTAGCATGCCTTTTGTGACATTAAAGCTCATTTGCAATTTGATTTCAAGAGTATGTTTTGTCTAGGAAAACATTCTATAATGGACTGAAGTGCTGGACTTTCACAAAAAGTTCTGACAGCTTTTGGTGCTATATGGTTTCTCAAAGAGCAGCTATAGTATGTTGCTTAAGTCCTCTTGTGCTAGCCAGGGAATTGGAGCCCACATACCCCTCTTTCTGTGAGGACTGTAATAAAATCCCTTAGGCAACTGATCTGACTACTATAACTAAGTCTTAGGCAAACACTGTCACTTGTTTAAGGCACACAGAATTAATCTTTCTTGTCTTATTGACATTACGCTTGATGACATTGCTCCTCATATTGAAGAATTATAACTGAATTGTTGTTCACTGGACAGTTAGTGTATCAGCATGGTTTAAGTATCTATGGGAAGTGTGCTTGGTAGAACAAGGTGCAAGCGGATTAAAGTGAAGAAACTGAGGTGAATGTTTGCAGCTGCCAAGGGCAAACTTCAGACATTAAGGCTTTCAGATAAGTTTACACTGTTGGAGCGATGATCAGGTATTCTCAGCATTAGCTTCAACAGTCTGTTTTGGTCATTGGCATAGTACAACAGAAATTGCAGTGTTAAGGACCCACTGTTAATGAGAAATGCCCTCCCTAGGGCAGGCCAGCAGTCCATCTAGCCCAGTGTTAGGTCAGGGGCAGGTCAGAGGATGCTGTTTAAGCAGAGTGCATAAGCCTGGCCAGCTTGCAAGCCATTACTCACACACTCCCCCAACTCCTACAGCTACTGTATTAGGAACATTTTAAGTTAGATCTTAACACATGTTTTTATTATCCCTCTGTAAACCTGTTGTTTATGAATTTGTCTGGTCCTTTTTTGTTCAGATCTATCTGCTACTACAGACTCCTGGGGCAGCAAGTTCCAGTTATTCTCCAACTACTAGTAAAACTGGTATTTTATTTTAAACCCACCTTGTACTAGCTTGGTGCCACCTTATTCACTGCCACAGAATTCGTGCATTGCTGAGTTTACTGAACAACAGCTCTGCATTTCCATTTATCTGACCCTTTGAATTGATAACGCCTGGTCATACCCTTTCCTTAGCCTTCCCTCCAGAAAGAATGCTAACCTACCCTTCTGAAGTAGCTACTCCATCATCTCCTTGATCATTTTAGTTTTTCATCTCCGTATGCACATTTTCTGTATCCAGTACATCCTTCTGAGCTGCAGAGACAAAGGAGGCACAGGCTACTGGGATGTAGCTATGCCAGATGTGACCATTGTCACAGAAATGGGCTTAACAATCCTATGACTTCTGCAGTTGTACCCGCCAGTTCAGAGCACACCCTAGTTCAGTGCTCACAAGAAGTCAGCAGCCCAGGAACTCAAGCCCATAAATTACCCTCCTACTCAGACTCTAAAATGCCTTACACAGGGTTTGTCATCTGCTGCCAGTCAAACTTCCCCTTTTAGAGACCCCCGTGACTTTTTTAGTTTGCACTGCTGACAGTTTGGGTCTGTTACAATGAAGGTGCAGCCAAGTCTTTCTCATATAGGCTCTTTCTTTGCCATACATGGAGATTATGGGTCCCTGCCTGCCCCTTGGAAGTTGGGGACTTTAGTCCCCTACCTACCAGCCTGAATTTAGCTTTCAGATTTTCCCTCTGACATTTGCCCCTTGTGATAGGACTGACAAGAACCAAGCTTCCCCCCTGCCTCCTTAAGCAGCTTAAGTATTTTAAGCCACTTGGTTTAAAATATAATAAAATGGCCTCAGATTTGGAAGATTCCCTTCAGTTTTGGGAAGGCTGGTGACAAAGATAGACACTGTTACAGTCATGTACTTGTACATGAACGTGGTGGGAGGAGTTCTGTGATGGGTAGTAGAAGATTTTGATGTTAAGGAATATGAGATTTTGATGTTAAGGAATATGTTGGCTGAGGTTGCCCGCAGAATGTGGCTAGCTGAAGGGGGACTATGAATATAAATACTTCATAAACATTTCCCATGCACTATATTCTTCCTTGCTCTCTGAGGAAATAATGTTCAAGTGGCCTGCAATCTCAGTGACAGAAGTGGTGGGAACAGATCTTCAGCTCATCTGTGGAGATAGGCTCAAAGGCCCTATAGTAGCTTTAATGTCCATCTCCTTCGCAGTTCTTTGCCGTAACATTTGTCCAACTCTGATTCCACAGTCGCTGTTTCATGGCAATTCTTTAAGGAATTTCTTTAGCAGCTCTCTTTTACTTGCAGAGTCACAGATATCTCCATTAGCATCACTGGACAATTTTTTGCTCTGCTTGCCCTTTCTGCTACCTACCCCTTTGCACTGCTGAGGCCAGCGCTCAGTTTGTTACTACAAATTAGTATTTTTTTTCCCGAGCTGCACACTTTTGCATGCATTGACATAATTAACATACACAAATCATAATTAGCATGTTGGAGTGACCTCTTGGGTAGATATCTCCTCGGCTTTGAGCAAACAGGAAATATGCATAGCCATTTTTGCAAATCCTGCCACGCATTGGATGCTGACACTCCTGCGTGCACCCTGAGGTGCCCAGAACTGTCATTGCCCTGTGCTCAGGGTATTAATTGGCCAACCAAGAGCGAGACAGCCAATCAAACAGCTTAAGTAACAAAGGCAGCATTGTATATTTACTCTGATTATCTTACTTTTGCCTAATGAAGCTGCTTTAAGGTTTCTCTCCTGGCAAGCATCCAAAATGCTTTTATCTGCCTGCATGCAATGGGCTGTCAAGCTGAGAGAAAAAGCCTCCTTTGTGTGCACAGTCTGTCTTTTTTTTTTTTTTAGAGGAGTTGCTGCAGAGAAAAGGGTGGATATCTTTGTGGGCGCCTTGACTTTCCTATGTTGAAGGAGGCCTGTAAGGGTGTCTTTTTCATAAATGTTCTGATTCTTTTTAACTTTGATCCCAATGAATGGAATGTGTGTTGAGAGTGCATCAAGCATACAGTTTCATCGCCATGTGGCTCCTCCATTTTGGTTAATTTCTGTGTCACTAGTGATATTACTGGCCCCATTGGGTATTTGCCTATGTACCCTAGATCTGCATCTGCCAGATGCCTTCCTTTGCCCCCATCCTCCAAAAGAATATAGGGATTTAATGCAATTCTCACAGAAGAAATTTGTGAAGGGAGAAAGAAAAAAAAATCAAGAAATTAACCTGTAGCGGACTTCAAATTGAACATTGCCTTAATTCCCAGTACAATATCCAACACAGGGATACAACTGTGTAAGGAAAATGGTGAGAAGAATTGGGGAGAAGTTGTAAGCAGCATAAGAGCAACCACAGGTCTGTGTTCTCAGGATTAAA
Source organism: Aviceda leuphotes (assembly GCA_035590175.1). Lineage (NCBI taxonomy): Eukaryota > Metazoa > Chordata > Aves > Accipitriformes > Accipitridae > Aviceda > Aviceda leuphotes. The sequence continues at coordinate 14,886,892 of JAVJGH010000044.1, read as the reverse complement.
AGTTTCACTAGTTTGTGCACTTATTTCTCCACTTTTAATCCCAATTAAAGCCTGCTCTTGATTCACAGCAAAATTTTTCTTCAATTCTAGAGTGATTTAAAGCACTTTAAACAAATCTCTCCTGAAAGTTTTCACAGGTTTCTTATATTACAAATGAGAAGGTTATGTATTGCAGATTTGTTTTTCATTTATTTTATAACTGAAAAGATATGTTTACACTCTTTTTTGCACATGATACTCTTTTTCTTTTGAGAAGTTCCCTACATAGTCAAGTGATAACAATTGTAGTAAGTATAGGCTATGCAAATAAAATTGTGCTGGAATGAGTCCATCCTGGCTTCAACCAGGTATGCCATTTTCACTGCTGTATGTCAGAGTACTTCAGTAGACTCCAGACTGCATTTACAAAAATACTGGGTTTTCACTGTTTTTTTTTCTTATGTTTACATAAAAATTTATAAAACAGAGCTGCCTGGCTTCACAGTTTCCATAGAAATACAGCCCTTTAGGGGAAAAAGTAAAACTGGTGTTAGATATTTATTAAGTGAAACTTCTACCATAAAGTCATCATGATAGTGTAGTAGCTGGGGTTTGACTCATTCACCATTGCTTCTAATTGATAAAAAAGTACCTTTTCTCCCAGGTGTCAAGCACATCTCTGACTGCATGAGACTATTCAAGATATCAGCAATCATCTTTCATCCTTGTTTAGAAGCTAACTTCCCCACCAAACTGAAACTCGTCAAATTTGGTTAGGATTGTTTCCTAAACAGATGTCAGGGTGCTGCCTGGGTGCCTCTGCTCATCCTTACCAAGGATGGGGCCACCCGCAGCTGTGCTGTGACTGGGCTGTCCCCAGGCCCCGGCAGTCAGATCCCGGGAGGGATCCGCTGAGGGCTCTGGCGCTAAAGTCCTTGAAAGAAATGCTCTAACCTGGAGAAAATGCAAGGCGTTAAAAGAACAGAGATCAAGTTGGTGGAAGGTGGTAGTGACTTGTTCTCTGCTCTTTCATATTCAGGATGGTTCTGTGTTTTTTACAGTCCTGACACCTGGATTTACAGATTTTTGTGAGTGATTTGGGAAGAGCCCAGGGAAAGAGTAAGTGAAGTAAGATCGNNNCTTTAGGGAAGCCAGCATGGGGAGCAACATGGCACTAGGTCCTGTCTCTGTCAGTCACCTCATAAAAGCAACTACTTGTTTTTCCAGCAACAGAGGAGAGTGAGATGCATCCGGGAACTTGAAGGAGGAGAAGGAGAGCACAGTGATTACAACTGTTCTCATGCTGAAGTCAACATTTACCTCTATAAAGCCACCGAGGCTACAAGGGTGACTGAATTAAAGAGGAAGGAAATGAAGTGCTGGTGGGTGCACTGGAAAGCTAGTTCCATCCTGACAACACTTTCCCTTTGGAGAGCCCTAATCAATGCCAAATCATCCCCATATAAAATCCTTCTTAACTTATAAACTCACACTTTTTCACTATCTAGTCCTTTTGATTTAATTTCCCTTGTGCTGCTCTGTGTTTCCATTCTAAGTTCTTAAGTAAGAACTTTTTATGTGTCTGTCTTGGTAGTGCTTACTGCTACTACTAATAACATAATTTTTTTTTTTATTGTTATAGAGACAATGTTTTATCTCATGATATAATTTGACACTAACCGTTTGAAACCAGATGAATGAAGAATCTATTTTATCTAACAGCAATAAAAGATAATTCTTCATTAAGATGCAGAACAGTTTGCATTTTTACTGCAATAATTACTTACCTAACCTTCCAAAAGTTACAATTTTTAGGAACCGCAATACTGCACAGTGTTAGATCAGTTTGTAAAACAGATGAGTATTCTTCCTTTGAGTATTCAGTGTAAAGTAATTGTAATTATCTTGTGGTTTTAAGAAATGTTCAGCCACCATAGACAACGTATTTCAGTTTGGGAAAGACGTACCATATATGTCAATTTGTGTTTAGTGTGTGCCTATTCCAAGATACCAAAGGAGCTGAAGTAGGTTCGTAATGGATGTCGTTGTTTGCTTTAGGTAAAACAAATACATTTTTTTGATCCTGTGTGTATGAACAGAAAATACTGTGTGACAAATCCTTAGATAAAAGACATATGCAGCTGTTTCTCAGTATCTCAAGCATGGTGCAGTGCAAATAACTAATCAATTTTCTTTTAGGTCAGTAACAAGTCATGTATTAATGAGTAAAACCTGTTTCACAGTTACGTGCCATATGAAAATTTATCCTCTGGAAACATAATGTGGTTGCTGGACAACATGCAACCTTTCTGTAGCAGTCTGTGTTCTATTTCCACTATCATGTTTAGCTATTGATAACCAGCCCAAACACTCAAATATCTTAGGTCATTAAAACAACAAAACCTTTTACAGACACCGTTACTTTATTGATTATAATCCAGAATTCAAAAGATTTCCTTGTGCTTCTTATGCAGCAATAAAAAGAAAGAGGAAAAGAGCAACAGAAAAGCAAACCGAGCTCCCACAAATTATGAGAAGAATACTTATTTCTGCATGCCTGTTACTGAAAGGTAACTGTTCAGTGCTGCATCAGGATGGAACATTCCCTACAGTGAAACTGAGATAGATTACTGCTCAGTATATTCAAAATCTAGAAAAGCTTGACATTTTTTTTATTATGACTTGCTTTAATATTACTGTACCTTTACTGAAATATGTAAGTAAGAACTTTCATTTGGGGAGGGCTTATTTCACTATGAAATTATTTTAGGAATTTGTACCTGCCCTGCACGGATCTTTAAGAAGTCAGAAAGCTTTTTTATTATTTTCTACATAAGAATGATAATACATTCCCCCCTGCACAGAGTCAGCATAAGTATTCTTAATCACAATAAATCATAACCTTTGTATATGTGGGGGTATGTGGGTGTGAGTTAAGGTCTTAGATTTGCTAGAGAAAAGTGTGAAAGGTGGTTGGGACTATCTATCTCTATGTTGTATCTACAGTAGCAAGTAGTCTGGACCAG
>JAVJGH010000044.1:14846723-14875006 GCA_035590175.1 Aviceda leuphotes | reverse complement strand
AACTTTTCTATTTTTGTAGTACTTCCCTGTATAGACTTAGTGTTAGTGGCAGTGAATAGAAAGACAGGCAGAAGTGTCAGGTATAGAAATAAGGGTTTTGAGGAGATGATACAGGAAGCGTGCCACCTCTGGGTTGAAATAGCGTTCAGCAGACAGATAGCAAAAGCAGCCATTTCTTGTCTCTGCATTTGGTGGGATGTATCTTGTAAGGTGGAAAGAATAATTTTCTCCTGTTGAAGAATGGATGCTAGAGTCAGAAGAGCAATGGGAAAAGAAACATCAAAAAAGCACAAGTCAAAAAATGCTTCTTCTTTCTAGGAGAAATACTGCCTAAAGTTTGGAGAAACTCATATAAAATAATCACTTCGTGTTGAAGAGTAGCGTGAGTCTAGTGGGAAAGAACATGGGTGTAGCCTGGGAGTAAGCTTGGTGGCCTGCCTTTGCAAGGACCTCCTGTTCTCTACCTGTTCCTTTCAGCGTGGCCAGGAGACCATGATCTTGTGCTATCTACCCCAAAATGAAGTAAGCCAACAGTGGGCTTCCTGCTCGGACCACTTAGGTCAGACTTCTCCCACGTGGGGAGTGCAGTTGCCCAGCATTGCAGCTCTTCTGATCCGGAGCTCCTCTGCTTCCCCTGCTTCCCTTTCACCTGGCTTTGATTCAGTATTCTGTGAAGGACTGTGTCCCAATTCTGATAGCTCCTCTCCTTACATTTTGATACTTCACAGGGAGCTTCGTGGCAATCTCTACAGCCATTTTAATGTCCATTTCTTCCTGCTTTTCTGCCTCCTAAAATGGAGCCAAGCGTTGCTCACTTCTCTTTTTTTTTCTGGGCAGCCAAGGAGCTGGCCCTGGCATCTGGGAAAGACTTTTGAGACAACTTTTTGCAAAGTGACTTTTGAGCATGGCATGAAGTCAAATGCTGTCTCACCAGGCTGAGGAGGAAGGTAATGAGCTGTGTTGGTAAAATGGGTAAGAGGAAAGGGGTGACCCCTTTGAGGGTCAGAACAGCATGGGGCCTAGGTGAACAGGTAGCAGCGTTTTGGGTTGGGGGAAGATATTTCTGTAGGTTGGGTGAAGAGACAGAGAGGGAATTTATCAGCCTGGATCTTTTAATTATTGCTGAAAAGTGGTTTTCTGTTGGAATTCATCTGTCTTGTTCCATTTGATGTCCGCAGTTCTAGGCTTACATTAAGAGAGGAATTTCTGTGTCTCTGCACTTCGGAAAGCTAGCTCCAAAAGAGGTTCCCAAGCACCTTTGGACTGTCCCAGTTTGACTGATAGTACATTTCCATTGGAGTAATCACTATACTGTGAAATAACACTCAGAGTAGTCCTTTACTCCTAATTTTAGTGATATCAGGTTCCAGTTACAATTTGTGCATCTTCTCAACATTGAATAAATGGGCTGGGATGGGGTGTGAGCATATTGTCTAAACTGCTTTCAGTAGACAGTAGCCAATATTTCTACAGAGAATACAGAAATGAAAATATGACAACTAAACCATAACTATACAGCAACACCACAGTGTCACTTAATTGTTTCTTTCATCACTTATTGCTTGCTAATGTATTTTCCCAACTTTTACCCTTGATTGTCTGGACTGATTTTGATTCACTTGAGGATGGAAATTGCAAATGTTCAGGAACAGGAAGCAAGAACACCCATATCAAAATACTTGCAGTAGGTACATAAAGCATCTGAGATCTCTCAGAATGGTTGGCTACAATACTATAAGATGGCTACTGTAATGATAATATGGCTGGTATGGCAAAAAGTCACTTTGGGAAAAACAATGTATATCAATATATCATTGAATCATTTTGTAGGTCTTTTTCAGATATTCAGGGACAGTTCTAAATAATCTTGATTATTCTATCATATATTTTGCACATTTGTAACTTGTGTTATGCATTTTCCTACATACTGAGGAATAGCTTTGTTGTTATGCCAAGTAACCTATGTATGACCCCCTCCCCCATCAATTATTAACACTGTGCTAATTTAAAGAAATATTATGCGTTACAGTTTTGCTATTTATACAACACCTGAAAGCGTGTTTACATTGCTCCATTTCAAAAGAAACTCACTGCTCTATGAAATACTTGAGGTTGACTCAAGTCCAGTCAGGGCTCACATCATTAAGTAAATATCAAAGCAAACAACTAAGTTTTATCTTTGATTGGGGAACTTCAAGGAATAAATATGCCGGTATACTGTAGTCCTGCCATAACTTTACCATGACTGCTTATATGCTTATGAAATGAAACAGTCTATTAGTACAAAGTAAATGTTAAATATGCAAACCAATATTTATCTCAATCATTACCCAAGCTGTTTCTTTTCCAAACTAAACATGTTTACAATTGTATCTGCCTGCTGTGGCTGATAAAGCTTGATAGTACATTTGCTAAAAATGCCTCAAAAGTTTTCCATGGGTATTGACTTTACAACCTCTTGCATACAGAGCAGCCATAACATGTTACCTTTAAAAAAAAGAATTAAGTTATTTGTCAGTAATTGCACGCTAGCAGTCTGAATGCTACTGACTTTTGAAAAGGCAAGTTTGCATGTGTTTATTTCAAGAAAAAATTATATTGAATTTCCATCACAAACAATAAATGGTAACCCAATGGCTTAATTTTTAAGCTGCAAACGGCTTCCTACTAATTTATCTTATTCAATTTTGCTGCCACATAGAGCTTCAGCACAGGTCTGGGGGAATTAAACAGGTACTGCTGTACTGATAACCCACAAGTGAGCACAGAAGCTTGGGAGAAATCTGCTACATTATATTCAATGATTAAGGACGTCTCCTGAAATTTGGAATGCATAAGTTTGTTCCAAAATAGCTTACAGAGCTTTTGTTCTCTGAATAGCGTTGTCGCCCTTTAATGCCTCATTCTGCTTTGCTGGTTAGAAAAGCTCCTGATTGCATCCTTTCTGGTGGTTTGCAATGTTCATTGAGAAGTTGAGGAAAATATTCTTATTGTCCATTTAATTTTTTAAGAAGAATGTGGAAGTTGCCATAGAAAGGATGGAAAATGTACTGTTTCATAAAGCAAAGAGATCTGAAACAGGAAAACTGAGTAAAAGGGGAGAACTGGGAGCCTCAAGAGTGTCAGGGTTTTTTCCTGGCTTTGCTGGAAGCTGCTTTGACAGGTTCAGATGTTGATTACGACCTTGGTCAGAACTGTCAAGCCCCCTATTTTTAGGACTTCGAGTTAAGTACATGTTTATGAAGTAAAAAAATAAAGTGTTTTGGATAGTCTGAATAAAAATCACTTACCTTCTCAAAGTTCTGTTTACATACTTTTCCTGTTACTATAAACTTTCCAGTCAAGTTTATTGCTAAGAATATTATCTTTAGCAGTCTTGTAGAACAGTTGAATATGTTAGTTAGATTGTTCTGAACATGATTTTTTACTAACAAAAAAAGTACACCAAAGGTGTAAGAAATAGGGAAAACTACTATGATTCAGACAGCTTTATAAGTCAATTGCAACTATTCTAGCAGCAGCTGCTAAGAAACTTCTTTGAATTCTTTTGATACAATATCCTGACATTAGAAAATCTGTCATTGTGATATATCTTGAAGTGTGGAGTAAAATATAGCACAGGCTGCTTGCATAGTATGAAAAGTTTCAGTTTTATGACTATACTGTTATTCAGCCTTTCATCTGCAGTGCAGATCAACATTTCTGAATTTATTACATACATCTGTCTGAACTCTTGCTGCTCAGTGGGGAAAAACAACAGTTGAACATAGGAAACTGGAACTCCAGTTCTGGCAGGTTTTATTCTAAGCAATCAGAAAATATTGTAATCTTGTTCAAGATGGGCGAGCTAAAACAAAATGAAGCAAAAAGAACAAACAAACAAGCAAACAAACCAAAACAGCCGTGTTTTCCCTTCTATAAAATTAATAGTAAAGGTCTTTTTTTTCTCCCCTGGAAATAGTTTGGTTTTGCATGATTTTGATTCTCAGCTCCATGATCTTATGCTCCATGATCTTATTTTTAATCGCTTTCCCATAAATGTCTGAAAATCGTCTGAAAATCCTCTGAAAAGTTGGCATTGCCATCTTCTATTTTTAAGCTGTTCTTGAAAAGGTACCAGAATTAAGGAAAGCACAAATCAGGTAATTACAGTCAAAAGTAGAATTTTCTGCTTTAGTTTATTCTCCAAACTTCTATGTGTTTCTGTGAGGTTGGTTAAAATACCCTAGTTAGCTTATCATCTCCACAGACAAATCAGGCGATGGTGTCGAAGGATAAGGACGTTGCATAGGATAAGGACGTTGCATAGAAAGAAAGGCAAAAAGTTGTTCATCCACCACCTTTATAAGAATATTGGATGGGAATAAAAAGGCACAGGTGCAGCAGGAGGACAAACGGAGAAGGTGACCCAGAATCAACAACTGAACCTCACGGAGTGAACAGGAGCAGCTTCTAACGCAGAGCCTGCTGAATCACTTCTATCAAGAGATGCCTTAGCACCTAGGTCTTTTCCTGCTGCTGTTGTACTGGCCTCGGCTCTTAATGGAAAGCAGTCTTTGTGTTCTTGGTAAAATATCGCTCCAGACCTGTCTTTCTTCCGTAGCCTGTATAAATGGGGAAGAGCACAAGGGACAGAGCATAACGTAAATCTCTGAGGCGGCAGGCAGTTTGGATGGCAGGGACATTTGCGTCAGGTTGCCTCTGTTTAGTCCATCATGAACAATATTTCTTGATGCTAGATTTTTCCTATTAAAGAAATTGGTTGTCTGCCTCTCTCTCCCTCCACACAGATATAATACCAATCATCCAGTGTGAGAGGCTTCATATAACACATTTCTTCAGAGGTCCCTTTGTAGTCCTCTTTTTGAGGGTTTTCCTTCTCGTTTCTTACATCTGGTCTCTAACAACCCACTTCTGTATTAATCTCTTGCTGTGTATTCAGTCCCATAACTGAAATGGTTCTTCTTATTCCCCTCCTTCTTCTTTCACTGAATGTTCTGGTTTTGACAACAGTATAGCAAATTAATGTCTTCTCTTTTCTTCCAGATCACCCTGGTCTTCCTTCTCCTTCACAACAAATGAATCTACCATGTCTTCCTTCTAAGTCCAGATTTCTCTTCCCTGTCCTTATATGATATCTCTTATCTTCACACACAAAATATAGATTATATCCAGGTAATTAATCTTATTTATTTTTGAACAATAACACTGCTGCTGCTGCCTGAGCTGTCATGGAGAGTGGTTTCCTGCCTAATTACTGATCTGTTTTTTTCAGGTCTAAACGACTATTTGTGTCTGAAATATTACTTCCATACTTATCTCTCTCTTTTGGTACTCACATTACACTTTGCAAAGTCCACCTGTCATGTCTTTCCACATCAAATTCAGATGTCATCATGGTCAGGTCTGTAATTTAATTCTATCTTTCCAGTGTTCATCTAAGCACCATCATAAGTTCACTCTTTCTTCATTATCCATTTCAAACACCGAAACACCACTTCCACATTTAAATTTCCCATTAAACTCTACCTCTTTCCCATTCTGTAACAACATATAATAAAATAATTATAAATCTGACATTTAGTGTATTAGATGAGGATTTCTGCAAACTAAAACATGGCATAGTTATATATTCATTACATGCAGAAATACTGTGACTTAAAGAGGTGTAAAAATAAGATACTAGGCTGCATGTGAAAACCCACTGGTGTTATGTTTAAGTACATTTTGTCTTTTTGATTTAAGGATTGTCTATGAATCCTAGCAGGCTATTTTAGAAACATGTTTTGATTTCCCTCTAAAATAAAACAAATAACAAATTCAAGGTTTGTTTTCTTTCTTCAAAAATACAAAATTAGTCTAAAAGTTTCAGAAATTGCTACGTGCATCTTTTTTTTGAATGTGAATGTTTCTTCATTTTTGCACACATCATTTTTTCAATGACTTTCTCAGGGACTAGCTAATAATTTAATGCAGAAGATGTCCAGCTTTGTTTAATTCACATTTTTTCAGTCCGCTTTCAAGCCACAGTGCCTTCAGCCTGTGAGCAGGACTCAAGAATGCTAAGTGCTGAACATGTATGAAATATAATCCCAGGAGCCCAGATATGTCCCCACTAGGAAAAGGTGACCCTCTTTTGCAGTTTAAATAGTGATTCCTGAATTTGTGTCTTGCATAATTTCCTGCAGCTGTTTTTAAAAGAACAGATAAAATATACCCTTGTCTTATTGCTTTATTGCATTTTTCTATTTGTTGTTGGAAGCAGATCCAGATGAATTTATATGGACATCATCAGACTTGAACAGGGTTAATCTACTTAGGCTCAGGTGAGTTCATTTTAGTCTTGATTCACTTCATTGCACATCTATAATGGTTATTAACAAGCTTAAGGACCTTTGGGAGCTTATGGATAACAATGCAGCACCATGGAAGGTGGGAAATCATTATCCTAATAAGGCTGGTGTAATAATTTGCAGTCACACACAGTTTCCGTACTAATCCTTGGGGTTGGGATAGGTCACTAGGTCTGTAAACCTTTCATCAACTTTATACATTTTTTGCTCTTGCTCTTTAATTAATGAATATATAGTAACATAAAAGTAGATGTAAAGAGTTTAACATATAAGTTTTTTTCATGCGTCACTGGCAAATTTTACTGCCTGTATGTGTATATTCATTTCAAATACAAGGCTCTCAATGATTTTTTTAATGCTATAATGTTTATTCACTGTCTATCCCATGATAATTGATGCATAATATTTAATAATGGGAAAAAACCTCCAGCGACAATCTTAAAATTAATGATAATTTTGGATCATGTTTCTTACCATATTTATTTAGTTCAAACTCTTTAATACATTTGGATAATGACAGGTGTCAGAATAATTCTATATGTAAAACAGATGCTTACTCAGTAAAAATTATTTAAAAATGTAACTCCTAATGCTGAAAATAAATCTATATATTAATTTTATAATAAGTTGTGATTATCTAATATTCAAAACATGCATATATTCAATACCGTGTTTCTCCACATTTTTTCAAATAATAGGTCATGGTAAAAGGATATTGTACTCTTTCTAAGACAGCAGAGGTTCTGTGAGGTTGAAATTCTGAAATTTTTTCACCTCAGATTTATGATATTCTTCCTCCTCTAAATAAGCATGTGCAATTCCTTTCAGTCTGAGCAGGAGTTGCATGAAACAGGAATTAGTAGTATAATCAGTTCAGGTGTTTTATAGTCAACAACTTCTGGAAGACAGGGAAGTTGTAAGAGCTATACATTTCTACTGTTTTCATCCTTTTTGGCAAATTTTAACACATTGAACCCATTACTCAATCTGAAACAACATGCTGTAGGGGAGGTAATGTCTAAGACTGTATCCAAAGCAGCCAAACTGTTGAGAAGGGAACTATTCAAAGCTACTTAGGAAGTTAAATCACAACTTGAGCAAACCCACTAGGACTCTCAGGCCCACAGCCCACTCCACTTCAGAAGAAATGAACGTGGTCCACTCATTTCTTCCTCACTCGGAGAGTGGAAGAGGTCAGAGGAGTTGCATTTCCCTTTTATGGTGTAGTCTAGTAGTTAGAAAATTGTCAAGGAAGACCAGAATCAATGTCCTACTCTTCCTAAGTGGGCCAAACCAACTGTTTTATATCATGTTTCTCTGGAAAGTGTCTTTTGGCTCCTTCTAGGGCGCATGTTAATTAGGGAAGATGGAGACAGAGGTGTTACTCCCCTTTTGAGGCTGTATCCTAAAGTAACAAAGAAGTCAGGGGTCAGAAAGAGAACACGCAAGAGGGGAGAATCACCCAGTAATAATTAGGAGATGCAGGAAAGAGAGGAAGGGAAACAGCGAGATTCCTAAATTTCTGAGCAGCCTCTCAAAACTCAATTTTATGTCAGATAAAGTATGCTATATAAAAAAGAATATAGAAATTTCTCAGAAGGTTTCCAGAAGCTTATAAAGTGCTATTAGTAGGCAACAAAAATTTTGGCTAGAGAAAACCAGACAGCTTTTCATGGAGAAAATCAGGGATTATAGCCTCTGCCCTCTCATATGATTGGACCTATGCTGGGATGCTGTCCAAAAAGAAGATATTTCCTAACATCATAGTGGATGCATGTTTGATTAGTCAAAGGGACATGCTGACATCCTCCAGTGATGTGACCTGATGCATATGCAGTCTTCTATTACCTAATCAGACACGATTTTGTCATATGAAGGGAGATGCCTGAATTTTGGATGATCAGATATGCAGTTAGGAAAGAAGGTACAAGACTGAAGGCTGGTGTTGAGCAAGAGTGTTTGGGTATCATTTCCAGCTCAGTCTTTCATTGAGTACAACCCTTTATAATTATTTGTATGCTAATACAATTTTTAGACTGCTTGGCAGCTACTAGACAATCTGAACTAAGGCAAAGTTTTGCATCTTATTTTCAAAAAGGAAGCCAACAATTTCTGCTGAAGAAACAGTAACATCCTGCCTTTGGGGGCTGGTGTGTGTAGCATAATCTATTGTTTCACTGGAAATTAGAAAGCATGGGTATCTCTCCTGGCTACACTCCAGTGGAATGTGTTAGTTTGGACAAATCACTTAGCTTCCGTGTGCTTCACTTACTCCATCTGTAAAATGGAGATAATTATGGTATATGCCTCTCAAGGATGTTACAGTACTTAATTAGTGAATTTTTAATTCCTTGGAGGTCTTCAGAGGAAAGATATTATATGTTAAATATGTCTAAAGCATATTCAAATAATTTAAAAATTATTATAATAATTCCCTATTTAAAACTTTTTTTTTTTTCTTTGAAGTTATTGAGCTTTGGGACAAAGAATAAGAGCTTCTTAAGAATCTATGAAAAAGTATTTTTACCTGTTTCTCAAATGCTTGTTGGTCAGCTGAGTACTTGAAAGGCTTTCTTCATTCACTGTAGCAAAGAGAAGGCTGAGTAAGGTTATAATTACTAATATCTTCCAATACGTTGCTGAAAAATATGAAAGAGTGGCGAAAACAACTAAAGCCAAAGAACAATGCTTGTAAAATAACAGAAAGCTATGAACTGGCCATGAATTGATGCAGACCAGAAATTGAAAGCAGGTTTCTTAGCACAATCAAGTTCTAGAACTAAAGGGATTTGAACCAATGTTAGCAAAAATCTTAAAAAATTTTGTACATGGTGGTCAGGCAATAACCGAAAAGTGTTACACATTGCAGTGGCTGAAATATTAGGAGGCCATACTCAAACCCTTAGAAACTACAGGCTGCTACAAGCTGAGTAAGCTTTGCGTTACATAGCAAATATAAATGTTGTATTGCGTTATGGTCACAGAGGCAGAGCGGCAGCCCCTAGACAGGCAAGTGATATCTCTGTAACGTCTGTGGAACCTGTATCAAGCCATTCTGTCAGATCTGATACACAGCAAGGAAATAGTGCCACGTGAAGGAAGTTGTTCATACTGCTCTGTGGTATTCACAAAAAGATGATCATACATTTTATCAGCTATAAGTTCCTCATGGCATTCCCTTTCTGCCCAATACATGTGTAACACTGCAGTTTTTATTTTTAAGACTGAGCAAAGGAACGAATCGACTGCCTTTTTCGACTACTGAAGTGATAATTAATCTGTGCAATATAGAGTGTAGTTAGAATAACAGCCCGCACAACCATACATTGATGTAAAATGCTTGACATGGGCAGAATTAAATCTCCCACAGCACCCTCTTCTCAGTAGCTCATTTGTAGCATCTGTTTTAGATTCAACCCGGTTTTAGGTTAAGTAGATGTAACAAATAGCTAATCATGTTTGCTAAACTGTGAGAAATTAAATTTCTCTTTTGCTTTCCTTCAATAAATTAATAATAGAGATAAGTACATGGTGGAAGTAATTCTCACTTTTGGTGCAATATCATATACTTCATTAGTGAAAAAAAGATTCTAAAATGTCAATTAAAATATAAGAAACAAACTGAAACATTCTGTAACAAGTGCTTTCAGTATGACAAAAGATCGTCAGTGATTGAGTGTACATTTGCATTTTGGTTGAGAACAACACTGCAGCTTGGAAGCAAATTCCCTGTCAAAGCCTTTGCTGCAGATTGATTTGGATTGTAGAGCAGTTTCACTGCATCAACTGGAATTTTTTCAGAGGAAAAAAGTTCTGCTCTTGTTGCACACCATATACAACTCCAACCCCCAGTAAAGGCATAAACATCCATACCTATGACTTGTCCTTCAGATAGCTAAGAACCGCTCACGTGGTGAGGATGCTCAGCGCAGGGGACCAAACTAAACTGGGCACAAAGATGCTGACTGAAATACCGTTTAGATGTAGGGGCTGCAGCAGCAACTGCTTTGATCTGCTGACTCCTCCTATTGCACTAAATCACTTGTTAGCATGGACATGGCCAATATTATCCTGACCACAAATAATTTTTCATGTGATTCAGTTATTCATTTTAACTTGATATGTGATTTTGCATGTATATAAACACACACACATACACAAGCACGTATATATGAAAACATGTCCTGCATGCTTTAAGGTAGAACCATCTGGATTTTTTATTTTTTTTTTTAATAAAAATACACAGGTAAAAAGTTTTGAAGTTTTGTTCTCACTTCAATGGCAACACTGTTAGAGTTAAAGTTCTTATTCAGAAACTACAATTTAGGCAAAAAAAATGCAGTCACATAAAGTTATCCAAGATTCTCATCAGCTAAAAATTTCTGTAAAATGGATTACAGAAGTAAATTACTGGTAAACGGTAAACCAGCATGTATTCAACTGCTGTGTACTGGGATGTTGATTTGCAATAATCCTTATGAGCACTAAGGACATTCCAGAGGACTGGAAGAAAGATAATACCATGCCAGTGCTTAAAAAGACTAAATGAGCCAACCCACATAATTATAGGGCTGTCAGCATGACATCGATCCCAGGCAAAATAATAGAGTGACTGATATAGGACTCTGTTACCAAAGAATTAAAGGAGGAAAATGGAATGGGTGCCAATCAACATAAGCATATGGAAAGTAGATCCTGTCAAAATAACTTTCTTTTATGTGAGATTACTACTTTGGTTACAAAACGGAATTGTGTTGATACAAGGTACCTAGGTTTCTGTAAGACATATATGACATGTATATAGTTATATACATCATTTTAGTTCAAAAAGTAGTGATTCAGAATTAGCATGGTACACAGTGAAAGAGGTTATCTTACAGGTCCTGACATGTAAACGCAGAGTTATCACTGAACGTGTGAGGTTTGAGCCCAGTCTTGCAGGGATTTTCTTCATTGATCTAATCTATTTAATACTTTGTATCAGTGACCAGAAACAAAAGTATTGAGAATTGCAGTATTTCCACCATTTCTGATGGTAGAAAAGTTTGGAGAGACAGGTAATGAACAGGGTAGGTTACTGCAGCAGAATAATCAGTTTATCTTGATTATGTGCGTGCAAGGAGATCATGGGTTTTATTGTGGTCAGTTAAAGAGTAGAACACCGAGGAACAATGCTGTATGACAAGGTTGCACATTTGGTTGCTCTCATCACATCCAGACAGCAAGAAACAATGGGGCTGGTTTTTATTCTCCAAACATTTACGAGGAATGGCACGAGGAGAGACACGGGAAGCAGCACAGCTACGCTCACTGACTACCAGAAGCCAACGCGGGAGATGCCGTTACAGCCTGCATACGCTTCTACAGCCAGAACCTGCTGGCAACCTCTCCCACTCCTATCCTCTATGACAGGCTCTTCAAGCGAGTATTTTATCACTCACAGCCTTCCCTGCTTTACCTCCCAGAAGTCCTAGGACTTTTGCCTTCCTTCTGCCCTTCGAGTGTCCCATAACTGACATTTTGTAGTTCCCCGTGACAGCAAGGGGCGGAACTTAGTTGCTCAGGAGCTACCTGTGTATCCCATGCTCTTAGCGCTGAAGACGGTAACGAAATTCAAAATCTTGGAGGTAAATGGGGAGAGCTTGAGCTCTGTAGGGCTCTACAGACTAAACACAAAAGATTGCACAGCGCCTATACATTAAGCGTGTAGCCTGAGTCTTGGAGTATGACTCTGAGTTAGCCAAGTAAGTTCCTCACACAGTCTTCAGGGAGAGTTAGTTCCCGTGCAGTGGGATCTGGAAGAAACAGAATGCTAAATTATCAGCATGTGAAACAACAGAAATCCCTGAAAACAAGTACCATGCAAATAATTGACTGTGGGCAGCATCCTCCCTTACTTTCCTTGGTAACCTCTATTTGAACATTTTAATTTACTGTGGCTGCAGGCAACAAAAGAGTGTCTCACAGGCTGCATGCAGCCACTGAGTTAGAGGAAAAGCAACTGTGATTTTTTTTTATTGTTAAGTAAGATAATATTAGAGGTAAATTGAACCTTTCCTCATAACTTCTTGTCCTATTTCACAAAGCACACAGACATTTGATAAAGGAAAGAGCAAGTTAGTAGTTTTTAAAGGAAGTCGGTGCTGCTGCTGTTTTCAATTATTGAGATAAAACATAAAATTTAGAATATATAAAATTTAGGTTCAGATTTGCTTGAGCATGTGGACCAGATTCTCAACTGATGTAAAGCAACATAATTTTCTATAGTTACAGTTGAATTACTTTCTTTCATATCAGCTGAGAATCTGGCAGCTATTATTTAACTTTCAGTATGACATGAAACTGCTCTGAGATACTTCTCTCTTTTCTCATTCAACCATAGGCCAACATCCAGAGTACAAATGTTTGGTGATAAATTTTTCTTACCGCTGGAATTTAGACTAGATACAAATGTAATTTAGCCGGTATTTTATTTTACAGCTCAAGGGATTTGTTGGATACTTACTATGGGCAAAAGCATTTAGTTTAGATATTGACACCAGCAGTACTGTCATCTGGCAAAGACTGTAGCACATATAGTACTTAGGAGAATTATATTTGGTAAATAAAAAAGAAGTGTAAGTGTAAAATATGTTGATCGCAGTATAGGCTGATATTTTAAACAATCACAGATGGTGATGTACTAGCTGGTTATTGACAGCAATATCAGCTTTAGAAAGGGTTTTGACAGGTCTCATCGTACAATGATTAATTACTGCGAGGCACTCCAATTTCCTCCCTTGTTCAGCTCATGGCTCAGGGTAAAATCTGTTGCTCTTATTACTCTACAAGACAGGAAATATCTTCTCACTGCTGTATCCAAGGACCAATCAAAAGTGCAAAAGTCAGTCAAATAAGACTTGCAGTCAGTGCTCGAAAGGCTTTTTCTCAAGGGATCAAGGAAGGAAGGAAGTTAACGTGGCTTTGCTCTTCATGTTTTAATTTGTTTTAAATGACCAGTGGGCAGGACAGATGAACAGATTTTCTGAGGAGAGCAGGTGGGTACTAGTCAGGTCAGTTCTCAAATTATGTATAAAAAGATACAGGTGAAAAAGGAATAACTGTGAGAGGAAGCAAAGGATATTAGTGCTCATGCTTAAATTCCACTAAAAAAGAACAAGAAGGACAATAACGGAAACAAACAGGACCTGCCTGTTTTCCTGAGACTGTTCTTAAAGAAGAGACATTGCCTATTTGAAGGATTGCTCCTATGCTCCTGGTGTCGAATACACAGTGATACTGGATGTAAACTGGTCATTGAGGTTTCCTAGAAATGGACAGGGTTCAGTCCTGCCTGACCAGTGTTAGGGAAAATATTCAGCAAGTAGCTGTTGTCAAGAACGGATACAGCGGTTTTTAATAATGCAAAGGAGATGCTGTGTTGCCAGACACTGAATGTGTTTAATGTCTAAAAGTTCTTCCTTGCGTGACCTGAAACAATAGGAAGCATGTATGAGGGGTGCGCTGCCTTACAGTGCAGAATTCTGTTTAAGATTTTCAGGCCAGCTCCAGATGAGGTGGTAGATCTACACATCTGTACAGTGCTGAACAGAAATTATACTCTGGGTCCTGGAAGCAACACAGACACATCATTGCTGCACCGCATTATGCTTTGGCTAGGGTAGTTATGCTGACGTGGCTACGCTGCTTCCAGTCTTAGCCTTATCCTGAGCTAGCTTAGAGCTCTCTGCCCTACAGTGCAAACTTATCCACAGCCTTCGTCTTTACCAGAATCTAGAAATGTCGATGCTTCAAGTAAACTATCTGTTGTATCTTCAAGATAGGATGGGAGCTCGCAGAGACATGTCCAGCTGTAATTAGCAAGGTGGGCACCCTCTTTATTTTTCCTGGCCTTCCTCGTATCGGAGATTGACCACAACTAGACGTAGGACAATAGCTCACCCAGAACTGTCCTTTGGGATAGCAAAGGCAAACTGCTTGCTTTGGTTCCTGGTGGCTGTGGTTTGCTTCAAGGTTGGGCTGATTGTCTGATGAGGGTCAAAGCTGATTTAGATTGACAAGAATCTAGATGCTGGGGTGTGTGTGGGGTGTGTGCGTGCTGGGCGGAAAGGTGTTTTCAGCTTCCTCTGCAACATAGGATGTGGTTCAGCTTTTGGGAATCATCAGGGCAGCTCTCACTTCGTCAGTTTTCTAACATCAAAGGATCCTTTGGCATTACTAATGCCTTGATCTCTTCTTCTCTGTAGCACAGAGTTTACGCTGAAACTCTTTGGTCTAATTAAAACCTTAGGGTTTGTAAGAAACTGAGTGGTATATAAGGTTTGTGATATAAAAAAAGGGTGAAGACCACATGATTATCAGATTTGGTGATTTGGTAATTTTCTGGCATTGTGGTCTACAGGGCTTCATCTTCTTCCCATGGAACGAAATGAAGTAAGAATATTACAGATATCCAAGACCTTTAAAACTATAAGGAAGCCTGCCTTGAATTTGTTTTAAAAACTTGATAGCTCTGAGGAGTTTTTAACTTTACCTGGGTGTAGGTGGCTTATTCAGTATTCTTCTTCAGCATACTTTCTGCTTGAGTCAGTATGCTTTCTGTTTTTTATCCTTGCATCTCAGTTTGGTAAAGCAACTGATGAGAAACCTGATTACTTGGGATTACTTTAGTGTGAAAGTGGTTCAGTGAATGGTTGCAGGGATAGATGTGAGGCCCGAATCTCCTGTCACCTAAATGCTATTCAGTGATGAAGGGTGAAACAGCTTTAGTTTAGTGTTGCCTTTTAGAGCTGATTACCATTGCTGAACTGTGAGTGTGACTGCATTGCAGCAGTAAAACACATGGACAGTAGTTTGACGTGTCTTATTTTCCGAGAGCGTGGGAGCTCACCACCAAATTGCTTCACCCAAATGCACAGTTGAGGTAGGTATGAAGAGGGGCCTGCAGAGGTGGAAGAGCAAGGAGCCTGATGCTGTCACCAGTACAGTCTTTTCCTTAGCATGATTTATTTCTAACCCATAAAAAAGAGTACACAGCCAGGAGCCACTAAAGAGAAAAAACTAACCTTAGAAATAGGTGGATAAATTCCCACCATTGAAAGGAAATGAAGAGACCAGGAAAAAAAGTCAGATTAACAGAAATAGTGTAAAAAGGGAACAATTTTTGGATGGAAAGAACAACAAAGGATCAGATTAGTTCCCGTCAAAGAGAAATGCCTGAGCTCCGGATATTTGCCATTTTTCTAGAATGGAGTGCCTTGAGTGATAAAAATCTTGATTTTTTTGAACACTTAGGAACACCACAGTTTTGACAGAGTCCTTCTTACTCAGACCCTGACTTGTTAAGCCCCCCAGAAGTGCAGTAGTGGCTGACACGCTTCCTCTGAACAAGACTAATGGAAGATTTTTTTTTCCCTGTCTTCCGTATATTGTCCATAATACAATAGCTCATACTGCACACGCTGGAAACACAATCCTGTAATTCCCAGAGGAATGTTGCAAACATGACTCTATAGATTCTCTGGGGAGAAAGTTGAATTCATTACTATTCCAGGGCAACATTATCCATGGCATTGGAAAAAAAAAAATCAATACTCCTTGGGTGGGGGTAGAAGGGGAACACAGGGTGACTTATAAATTCCTAAAGAAGAAATCTTTCTCTTCCTCAGGTCTAAGGGTGGCAATATTTTTCTCTCTTTAAATGAGTTCTAGCTGTGGCAGAACATGGTACAGGTAGTACACTTATTAGGTGGTTTGGTCTTTGAAGACAAGGACCTATCGGTAGGCTGTGACATATACCCATGAGTTAAGAACTCAGCATAGAGGAAAGGTAAAAGAAGGAACTGGGAAATGTAGTTGAACTACGATCAGGAAATGCTGGCTAACTTTGTGTTGTCTATACCCATTTGTGCTGAAACCACCCAGTGCACCTCGGACTGAGGCCCATTTTTCTACACCAGCACATACCCAGTAGCTGTCCACGACATGCGTCTGTGTCCACTCCATCTGCAGTGAGTTTCGGAGCAGACTGAGGGGAAAGCTGAATTAATGTACTTCCATGTCCAACTCTATTGCCTGTCTGGTCACAAAGACCTAATGTCGCTAAAGTCGGGCTAACAAGATGTCACCCCACTTGATGATAAGTGGGATTCGTAGGCTCAGACTCCACCTGAACAATGCAGCTGCAGGAAACCTGAATCCCAGGTAAAACACACACAGCAGTGGGGTCTCACGGAGCTCTGCTCAGCAGCATGCAGGGCACAGGCTTGCTTTTGGCCTGGTCTTCTAAAGGCACTGTAGATATTCTTTACAAATCCTTCCATTGCCCAGGCACATTTGTTCGCTTGCGTAACTACCGTACATAGCTAGTACACTCGAAATCTACATAGACATCTACATTTGCTCACAAGCACATTGAAAAGGTACATTGTGAATGAGAGTGTCAAAACATACTTTAAAGTTGCTGGTATGGAAGAGTTACAATAAAAAAACAAAGAGGAAAAAAATCCTATCTTGTCATAAATGATTCCTGAAAATTATTAAGGAAACAAAATTAATGTCCATGACTTGAGATAAACACTATGAATGGTGAGGAATCATGAAGTATCCTTTCATCAGGCAATATGGGAGTTAAAGAACCTAACAGGCAGCGAAGTGATTTAGGAATGATCGAAACATCACAGATGTTTTGAGGAGATTAGCATAACATTCCCAGTCGTGCAAGGGAAAATGGGAGCCTGTACTACATGTGTGGGGAGAGTATGTGGTACTTCTGTGTCTTTTCCATACTAGAGTGAGGAATATATGGAGCGTTTGCTTTGTTACTCAAAAGAGGTGAGTTAGAATAATAATGTGCAACCTGTGTAACTAACCTTGTGTGCTGGAAAAATACACTGCGGTGTACAAGCAGTAACAGACCCCCATCATTTTCACAGCTAGAAAAAAGAGGACCAGAAAACCCCAACTTCTTCCTCCAAATGACAAGCTCCTTTCCTATGTGTTCAAAGGTAAATGGGAAAGCCACAGTCATGCCTTGAAGTAGTATGGTGTCTACAGATCCTTCCATGCACTATTCCTGAACAGTTAAAGACCTTCTGCCACTGGAAATACTTGTTATCACCTTTTATGGCCAAGGAGATTTCACTCCTTAGTACAGAATATGAACGCAACCCCACTACTTTGTCCAACTCAGCACAGCATTTCTGGCACTGAAGGTGATTTAGGGAAATTGTGTGGCTCCATGGGCAGCATCTTTTCATCTAACCAACAAAAGAAGTGAGAAGCACACCAGATTCATGCGTTGCACAAAAGCACAGCTAGACCCTCTCTCAGGAAAATGATGGGGAGCAGGCTGATTCCCATCTAGGATGTGGCTAATTGGTGTCTTCTCTGAGGTGTGATAGGACATCAGAGTATCAGGCATAATATTACTGTCTTGTAAAGCTACTGCATAATGCAACCAGTAGAGTGTGCCATAAAGGTTATACTAAAGGGCAGCATGATTTTAAAGTCAATCTGGTGATCTGTGATGAACCAACGATGTTTCTACATGAATAGGTTAATGCAAAATCTGGTTCTAGTATGCATGCTTACTGCAACGTGCATTTAATACACATGCAGGACTGCATGTGTTCCTGTAGAAAGATGTAAGAAAGATGTGAAGAGACAACTGGGGACATTCTGGTCTGAAGTGGCAAAGACAAGCATTTTACACCTCCTATGAACAGGAAGCAGTGCAGGTATCATACTAGTAAATACATTCAAGTGATGATAAGAAAGCTTGGCAAAACAATTGTCCTTAAGAGAAAGCTCTAAATAAAGGACTCCAAAAATCTAGGCATGTGCCTTGACAATCAAAAGGAATTTTCATTGGCAACAATGGAAAAGAGAACAGTTGACAAGAGAAATTAATAATATTTTGGCTGGGTTTTTTTTATTATTACTTCAATGGCAGATCAGAAAATCATTTTCACAGAGAGCTTAGGCTGGATTGAATGAGGAAAAATGTACAAATGATACACCCCCATGTGCATATGATGTCACTTACATTGCACGTAGATTAGATCCCTACTTACACTAATTTAGGTTCATACTATACGGAATTATTTCAGCTTGGTCCCCTCCTCCCTTCTGAGTTTGTGCCAAGTGAAAACCATTATAAACCAGACATGAATCTAACCCAAGGCAGAGACCCCCCCAACCTCAGGCTGCAATTTGGAAGTATTATATGCAAGACAATACCTGACTCTAATTCTTCATTCATATCATTTGCTGAGAGACGTTTCTGAAGCTGAATAGTAAACACTTCCTTGCTGACCTTTGACAAGTGAGGTGTCGGGATACGAGGGGAAAAATAACGAGGCTTTTATTAGAGATGCTAGAGTTCTTAAAGGTTAAGTGGACTGCTACTTATTTAGGTAAACTAGGAGAGTACACTGATCAGCAATACTGGTGATAATAGAGCTTACAGCACTCAGTCTTTAAGGAAGCAGAGTTTTTCTGGCAAAATGTCAAGTGAAAAGTTGGTACTCGGTAGCTCGAGGATGACATCCTCAATCTGTGCAATAGTTAATAAAAAGCCAGGTGTCTTTGGTAAGAGAGTAATAGAAAGGAAGGAGGGGCTGGAGAGAGGGAAGGGTGACTAATGGAACATAATTGCGTATGGATATTGGATAAGGATTTTGTTCAGTCTACACTGCAACTAGGGATATTTTCATACATGTTTAAAAAATTGTCCTAGGGGACAAATGTCTGCTCCTCAGGATTGAAAAGAAAATACGGCTGTACAAAAACAAATTTGCACAACTGGTGAAACCAATGAAAATCCTATTTCTGTGGAGAAGCAAAATCCTCCATCACCTAGTTTCTTATCTCACCCACTTTGCTGTAAGAGAAAGATACATAATTATGTGGCTGCTTGTCTATATAGTTGTGGTAAATTATATGCCTTTACCTTTAGCCTCTATAAGAGACTCCTACTTGTCAGTTATTATAGGCAGGATTGTAGCATCACATCGTTAGTAATATTAAAATTAATATTATCAATAATTTTCATTATCAGTCCCCGCTATAAGTCCCTATTATTCAGTTGCTTATAACTTGGCACAGCTTCAGTCCTTTGGGTGGAAATTTCTGCATGTTTTGTGTCAGCCTCAGGCTAAGATTTTTTATTTTTGCATTTTATTTTAATTTTGAACAAAGTGGTTCAGCAATACATTATTTTTGTCATGTTTCTTTGAACAGCAGCCCCCTCCTTTCCAACAGAGACTTGAAATATGGGTCAGGGATGTGTTTTTTTGCTGGCCCCTTCAAAATCTGTTGAAATTTGGCCAAACAATAAACATTAGAAATATACGCTCAGCCAACTTCCTTCATATTAAAAAGCTAAAATTTCAAAAGACTCTTCCTCCCCAGGCATGTGCTATCCTTTCACAGTGTCTACTTCTAGTTGAACCCTACGTGGCCTCTTTCACAGAAGGTGAGTCAATATGCTGGATCCCATCGCTGGTCAGAGACTCTTCCCTTTTACTTGCTGCTTTGTGCAGGGAAAGGAGAAGGTAGGAACCAACACCAGGATTAAGGTCAAGTTGTCCTGTGGTTTCTGTGTTGTAAGTGGCCTCCAGCTACCACTCGAGCAACCTGGAGGAAGGAGGAGTTCAAAAGGCAGAACTGGGGGAAGATAAGGAGCAGAATTCGGCCAACAAGGTGTTGTGGGAGGGAATCGGGAGCGTGAATCGGAGCCGCTGTCAAGGTGTTGTAACAAGGAAAGACTTGTAATGAGGTTAGGTGTGAAAATGTGATGAAGACCCAGTGAGAGGAAAGGACCGGGATGAGGGGGAGTGGATTGATATTGGATGGAAGGTGATTGGTTGTTAGCAAAACTAAAACCAGGATTAGGACAGGTTAGGAAAAGACTGAATTATAAATATTACTAAACAGAAGCTGGGATGCAAAGACAGTCATGGTTAAACCAGGAGTAAGATGGAAACAGGACAGAAGGAAACTGCTGACAGACTGGAGCAAGTGCAATTGCGTGCACTCTGAAGAAAAGAGAAAATGCAGCTCTATTTCCACACCCATCATTTTTTTTTACCTTGTGGAAGATATCCATAAATTGAATCTAATGTAACCCGTCTGTAGACAAAACTCTTGGTTGTCAATATATAAATGTTTTACTTGCTTTTAAAAATAAAAACCTATAGAGTTGCATATAACTGGAAAAAAAAAAAGGTTAAAGGGATGCAATTAAAGATGCAATGATAAACATTCATGTGATAGGAAATAATAGATAACATTTTCAATATGACATTAGCCTGAGTGATTGAGTTCATGATTTCCAGCTTAGTCTTTAATGAATTGATGGGTTCCTTACTTTTTTTTTTTTTTTTTTTTTTTTTTTTTGGTGAGATTATCCTGAGTATGAGTTAGAGCTTTGTGGTAGTTGACAATTCCAAGTTATACAAATTACAATTTCAGTGCAAGTTTTCTGTTGTAGGTAGTTTCATTTAGAGGTATTGGCTTTGCAAGAAGTTGTTTAGATTGCCTGTATTTTTACACTAGGCTTTAAGAAGCATCAGCTGGAAGGTTCTGTGATACTGTGAAGACACCCTTAAGCCACAACTTCCTTTCCTTTTTCATCTACAGCAAGTTCTTTTTGAGGTGTACATTTAGTCAGTAAAAGACACCACAAATTTAGTTGTCAGATCTATGGTACAAATGCATTTATCATGTATGTTATATTCTTGTTTGAAGAACACTGATTAACTGACCTGGGCTTTCTATCCTATTGTGCAAAGGTTATCACCACAGTGCAAGAATAGGGTAAATTCTAAATCCTGTGAAGATTATTTCTTGTCTGCAGTGGTATCTGCACTCTTACTCAATCAGGTATTAATTGCTATATTGTATGTCATGGTTTTTATATTCAAATTTTTGTTAGGTTTTCATAAAAAACTGTGAAGTCTATGGAAGTCGAAGTATATCACATCATTTGCCTTTATTAATTATCTTAGTCATTCTGTGAACAAATCATATTGAGTTAATTTGTACATGAGCTGTTTTGGGTTAAATCATGGAATGTTACTATCCTCCCATAATTCCCAGATAACCAGGATAACTGGCTTTTATTTATTCATCCTTTTTGCCCTTTTGAAAGATTGGCACACTAGATTTTTCCTACTCTTCTGAAATTTCCCCAGTACTTACTTGAGGTCAGCATTAAAGATTCAAAAGAGTCTCTTCATTGCTGTAACTGGAAGACCTCACTCCTAAATGGTAAAAGCTGGCTTAGAGTCTGTGAGAATATATCTGAAATAAGGGTTATCACTTTTCCATGTGCATCTTTACCTATATATTTACCTTCAATAAATTTTACCTACCATTTTATTGCCCAGTCCCTGAAGGTAGGATACATTTCCAGGTTGAGACTAAGAAGTGTCTGCAGTGTCTGAATTCTGGTAGCACTATCTGCACTTCTTCACAGTTAGCCCTTTTTTCTGCTGCCTAAAATAGCTTAAAATCATAAGGAAATGTTGACACTTTATATTCACCCTCTCTTCCTTCTAGTTATTTAGAAATAACCGAAGCAGTACGAGACCCAAAAACATCACTGTAGACCTCCACAGGGATCCTCTTTCTACATGGACAATGGACTCCTAATCTCTGTTTCCAATTTTTTAACCAATTATTTATACGAGCAACAGTCTTTTTAATATTCTGGTTTCTCAGTTTCTTTAAGAACCCGTGGTAAGGGATCTTGTCAAATGTCTTCTGGAAATCCAAATAATCTGTACCATCTGTAAGGGTGCATCTTATTCATTCTCTTGTGCCTCACTCAAATAACTTGTATTGACTTGTGAGGCATTATTTGTCTTTATAGAAGTAGTTGTAGGTCCTTCTGATTATATGTTATTTATTAATATGTCCATTCATTCTGTTTTTTATAATAGTTGGTGCTGAAGTGCACAATACAGGTGTTGGAGTTCCTGGTATGTAGTTCCATCAATGTTCATAAACAGCCTTTTAAAAAATATCTGTTTTCACCATTACTTAGTTAATAAATTATTTGAAAATAAGATTGTGCATCACAATTCAGATAGTTCATTCTTCTGTTAGCTTAGGATTCTTGGTTAGGTATTATCTCATGCTGGTGACTTGGCACTGTTCCTTTCATTTTTTTGTCTGATAAACTGTTTTAGAAACATTTCATTTTGATGTGAACTTTCTGATGACCCCTTATTTAGAAGAATTGTGGCTTAGGAATTTCTCCAGGTTTTTTTCATGTCAAACACTAATAAAATGAATTTTATTTTATTTTGGTTTATCTTATTTTTTAACCGTTCCATTTTCTTCCCTCAATTCTCTGTTCACAGCCTGGACACCTACCTTCTCTACCGATTCCTTGGCACATTTCTCAACTTTGATGTGTTTGAAGAAAGCTTTATGAAAGCTTTTTATACTTTTTGAAAGTTATTCCTCAAATTTTTGTTTGGACTGTCATGTTGTTTTTACATTTACCCTGCCAAACTTTATGATCTGTTCCCTTTTGCTTGTTTATGCTCTATCATGTGTCTTATGAGAAAGGGAAACTGAAAGAATCTTTCCCCTTACCTCCTTTTCTGCCTTGTTTTTTTTTTTTTTTTGCGTGTCTTTCTTCCCCCATTTTTCCCCTATGGAAGGAAGCAACAAAACAAACTTTCCTTCACTACAAAGCTCTACAGTTAAGTTGGAAACTTCCCTGTTCAATTAATTCCTCTGAAAAATATCAGGTTCTCCAAGACCAAAGCTTAAATTGCCAGAAACGAGGAAACCTATCGCAACAGAGCGTGGCAGTGAAACGCAGTCTTTCGGAACAGCTCCTGCATAAAGAGGATGTTCAGAGGGTTCAGGCTCTTCTGACTCTTCCAGAGCGACGATCATCTGGTAACAAGCAACATATGCCTAACAAAGAATACGTAGGGTGTTTGTGTGAGCAGCACCATGTGATACTCAGAAACACCTCTAAAGTGATTGATACTTCTGTAGTAGTTTTCTTCATAAAACCAAAAGCCGGAGAGAGAGATGGAGACATTTAGTCAAATGTTAGCAACTTCTCTGTGTCTGTACGCATATATCTGTATCTGTGCGTATTACTGAAATACCACTCTCTCTCTAAATCATACACTTCATCTTTTTCTCTTTTTTTTTAATTTTTAATAAAGTATTCACCAAATTCAGAGCTCTGCTGTTATGGTAAGGCTGGTAAAGTACAGCTGTGAGCAGCTTTAAGCTAAAGATATAATATTGTACTATTGTCATAGGCTGAAAATGTTGCTTTCAACAAAGTCAACAAGAGTAATTGCTCGAGATTGGAACTTGAGAATTTCTAAACTGAAAAGGATGAGGATCGACAAAGCTTGGCTTCACAAAACTCGCTGAGGCTTTGCAAGACTTCTGTGTGTGTTAGGAAGTAAAACACAGTAAACTAATGACTCCATAGCCTTGTATTTATTAAAGAGCTAAGTGTGAGAGATCTATATGTATTCAGTCTCATGAAGAAACACATTTTGTTAAAAGGTCTTATTTTGCTGGGTAGCTGTAAGCACCGGTTCTTTTCTACCCACTTGTGATGCACTGAAGTCTTCAATATAATATCTTTACAGGCTCCTCAGAAGCACTTAGCAGTACTTCTGCTTATTTTTTAACCCAAAATTTATTAAGAAATCTTTTCTATACATTTTTAAATCATTTTAGGCAGGCAGACAATATTTGACAGTGTGTTACCTCTTCTTTCAATATCCCATTGTGTTGGTTGGTAGCATAAAATATTTTTTATTCGTTGTTATCCATCATTTCTGTTTTCTAGGTGCTTCCTTTAATTTCTACTGCTGCCGCTCTGTTTATCTCCTCCCGCTCTTGCTGCTGCTGTTGCTATTCTTCTACCCTTCCTTTTTCTACACTTGTGGTGCTCTAAATCTGTCAACCAGATGTAACTTTCAGGAGTCCTGATTACAAGCAGATTTGCAAGCTCTTGTATGTTACTTTCTATTTTAAAAAGTTGACTTGGGATTTGGAAAAAGCTCCCCATTTAGTTCTTTAAATAGAAAGAAAATACTGTAACTCAATATTGGCTGCTGGTAAGCACTACTGAAACCAGCTCGTGGCTGGAAACAGATTTGTGACATTGTTTGGCTTTATATATGATGATTTATTTTAACGCTGTTAGAAAGCGTGTGTAGAAGAGGGTTTGTTTTCGTTTTAAGCACTTCTAAAGGTGTGAGGCCTTGTGGTGCCAGGGAGAGAGACAAGGGAAGACTGTCTGGACTTCTGAAAAACCAATCCTGGTCAGCTTCAGTGACCTCTCTGGTGGCTGTATTTCAACCGTAGGGCTGTTCGGAGTTGTTGCGTTGCCCTCGGAAGTGCAGTTTGCTATTGCCTCGCTAACGTTCACAGAGATAACTACACCGACGACTCAAAAGCTGCCTGGCAGCAATGCTGCCTCTCCCCAGCCTCCTGGCTCAGTGACTGTCTCCTGTTACGTCTGCAGTGGCAACGGGAGCCCCTTCCGCTGCGGCGCTCCCCATGCACTCCGTCACGCCAACGCAACCCGTTACGAGAAGCGACACGCAGAGCAGAATTTTCCTTCCCTCCTCAAACCTGCCCCGGGCGGGCAGCACCGGGAGGCTGGGTGCACTTCCACCGCATGGCCAGACACTCTCAGCTAGATGTCAGCCTCCAAAGACGCAGAAGAAATGGGACCCAGTCCCGAGAAAAGAGGCACTGAGACAAAGCGAAGCATCCCTCCGAACGGCAGTCGCCACAGCGTGATGGCACCTCTTCAGAGAACACCAAATAATGGCAGTATCTGAACTGTAGCTTGTCGGCGGCGAAGTGGAGGTCGACGGTAGCGTGTGGTTCAGGGGGCTTTGGAGACGCGCCGTGTGCGTGAGGTGTGTGAGCTGTGGTTGGTGGCGCGGGGGCTGTTCCAGGAACACGGGGTACTCCCGTTCTCTCTGACTTCACAAAAGTGCCGTGGGGTACCACCTCCCATTGGACCCGCCGCACAGCACACCGAAGTCAGTCAATGGCTAGCCTGGTTAGTTAATGTAATCCAGTTTATTCCATAAAATTGTTCCTGAAAAGGACTATTTCTTTGTCTCCAAAAGAAGTTAAGGAACAATTTAAAAGAAAAACGGGATTTTCACATTTGTGGTAAAGACAGAGGAAACAGCATTGAAAGGGGATTAAAACTAGTTTTAAATTGACAGCGGTAACACCTTACCTTCCCCATCTAGTTTCTTACGAACCGTGAAACAGATGACCCTCATGTAAGCCACAGGAAACATTGCATATACTTTGAATGTATTTGAAAGAAATATTATAAAATTTGTAAAACAGTCCTTAGTATTTCAGGTGTTGTTATGTATTTTCAGCCAATCTGCGCATACGAGATGTTTAGGACAATATATCCATCTGCCCAAAGTGATGATCGTTCCCTTAAAGGAGTGGTGAAAATGAGCAAGGCCTTAGCTCTGCTCACTTACTGCTGCCTCAGGAGAAATGAGTAATTTTAGTGGCAAAACAGATCCAGAATTATCTTGAGATCAAAGACTGCAGCTGTAAGGGGCTCTTCCATTGATTGCTGAAGTTTGGGAGGACACTTACTGCAATATCCTGCAGACCAAGCCAAAGCTATTTGCAATTCATATTACCTTATTTTATGTTTTACAAAGTGTAATCATTGTACAGAGGCTGCAGCCTTCCCCACACCTTGAGTGCAACACAATAATCTACTGCTTCTCACTAGATTATCCTGTCTGAGGAAATGTATGTGACTCTCTAAAATGATAGCATTCCCATTCTTATTTACTTGTATTTTATTCCTACTTGTATTTATTCACAGAATGGGCCAATCCTTCACGTATTTGACAAATAGACACTTCATGTTTGTTACGGTGTTGTCATGAAGTGGAAACCTGCAATAAAATCGTTATAACAGTCACAAAATGCTTGCAGAACTGAAGTTATAATCAGCTGCAATCTAAAAAAAAAAATGTATTGGTATTTAATCTGTACCGGTTTTGAAACCAAAACTCAGTGAAGGTATTTCCACTGTCAACCTAGAACAGAATGAGTACTTCATAGACAAGAGGGCTATCTATTTTTGCTGCACGTGAGAATGCCTATAGAGCGTTTACAGCAGCAAATATTAATCATGGTTATTCTAGATGTTAAAGCAAAGAGTATAATTTCTCTCCATGCAATTTTATTTTACTGGGTTTTCTTCATATCCTATGATTGTATCTTGCAGTCTTTTGATTAATTGTTCTTGGATATTAATGGATATTAGCTAATATTTGGTTATTAATACTCAAGGATTTAAAGGTTTTACATAGATTTATACTCAGTATTGAAAACATCAGCACCAGAACTTTGAAGTACATATAACTGAACACAAAAACATTATGTAGACCGGTCTTGTAATTTTAATTAACATAGACCCCAAGATAAATAGGTTGCATGTATTTTATTTAGAACCATCTAAAATGGTTGGTTTTACTTGTTTCTCCTGCATTCTCCAAACCAGGTAACCTCATTGATATTTTATGCTTGAAGTAGTTTATATCTCCCTAGCCTGCAACAGTACTATTGCCTTCTTGAAAATAATTCTGACTGCATTCTAACCAGGTTTAGTCCTATAAGGACTTTGATTTTCCACATGCAAAAAGAACTGCTGAGCTGATAAGTTAAGCATATTTTGAAGTCTCTTCAAGATCAGAGTTTTTACAGACAGTAACTATACATTTATGACCGCACATTGATTTAACTCATTAATATCTGGTGCCTAAGTAAAGCTAAGTGTGTGATTTTAAAATGTAACTTGATTGGTAGCAAAAAAGATAAAACGAATCATTTTAGAATCCATTTTGTCACATTTGAATGGTGCCAGACAGGCCTCACGTGACTGGTTCATAATCAGCATATTTTAAAAGATAATGCAACATTGATTCTTTCTATTCGCTTTTTGGTTTCAGAGCCTTTGGAGACTTTCAAGACTTATTTTCAAGATTTTCTCTGCCAGGAGGGTTAAAATGTACTTTCAAAAATATTACGTCAGAGATTCATGGCTCCACAAAGTATCACTACCTGCACAATAATCAGTTTCACTTCTTTATGTCACAGGAGCATATGGTCTCCCAACCTGTAATTACTGTAGAGTTAATGGGGAACATGCATTACACAAACTGCAAAGTTGGAAAGCTACAAACCCTATTAGAAAATCACTTCTTTTGAAATTTCCAGACTGTTAGCAGTAACATAACCAAGCGGAGACATGCCACAGACGCTTCGAGGTGGACCTGCTTTGGCGTGGACTCATGCACGGCCGCAGACGTTTCGGGGTGGCCTGCTGCCACGTGGACTCATCCGCAGGCCACAGACCCTTCGGCTGGAGTTCACGCTGGAGTTCCAGCCTGGCCAGTACAGCGGCACAGAAAGGACACCCGCCAGCCCAGGAGCGTCGCCATTGCGGTTAGCAAAATGTTCCCAGGCACAGCAGAGTAAGACAGTAGGCAACACAGCGCTACGGCAAGCAGCGAAAGTAAAAGGCAGCCACTAACGAGCTCTAGACTCTAATACACAGTAAGGCAAGCAAGCCCCATGGCAAGCACAGAAGCCTGTCAATTAATAGCTAAATAGCAATCACAGCTATAAATTCAGTCTGGCACGTTCCAATCAAACCTGTCATTATCTCGAACCGTTCGAGCCCCACGTTGGGCGCCGAAAAGGAGCGTCGTGGTTTAACCCCAGCCGGCAGCTCAGCCCCACACAACCGCTCACTCTGAGGGGAGGGGGACAGAATCACAAGGGTCAAAGCGAGAAAACTCCTGGGCTGAGATAAAGACAGTTTAACAGGTAAAGCAAAAGCTGCGCACACAAGCAAAGCAAAACCAG